>JAPWDM010000019.1:3600000-4200000 GCA_035578155.1 Brachynemurus nebulosus | reverse complement strand
AGAAACTCGCTATGTTATGCAGGATGCTGCGGCAGGGGTATTTTCATAATTTAATGGTTATTTTAATCTGTTTAAATGGCTTAACGCCCTATAGTATGTTTTTCCTCTCTACTTGTTTCCCAAAACGTCTTATTTTTTGTTTGCTTGGAATTTTTTTCTTATACGTCACCACCTTATATTTTGATATAACTCCCGCTAACTGCTATAAGAGTACATGTTGAGTTTATTACTCAAAAGTTTGCCCGCAATCGAACAGTCTAATTTTGTGACAAGCGACAAGATAAATTATTCTCATATTTTGTCACCTAAAATTATATAATTTCACTAAGTTATCGAGTCAGTATGCAATATGTCTAAAAACTCGAACAAACTCGAACAAACCTTTATGAGTTGTGGAAAGGTCTCATTTGAAATAGGTTTATCACCTATATAGAATTTTCTAATACGTTCCGAATACAATGGTTGCTCCGATCTTTCTAGTGTATAATTAAAATCTAAAATAAATCGTGCCAAGTTGTCCCAATTATCGTTAATTGTCTGTAGATAAGGTGGTTCATTATCTCTTATGAATTCCGCTCCCGGATACAATCCTTCACCCTCGACCACTGACAGTATTAGTGGAACATCCTGTACATAACCGTTTGCCAAAGCATCATAGAAAGGTCGATTCAAAAAGGCATTTTTATTGTTGGTTTTCTCCACGACCGGAGCCCAAGGTGAAAATGGATTATAAAGAAATGCCTGCAAAATAAATATTTTTTGAAACAGCTTCGACCTAAACTCGAAAATAAAAATGAGCCTACTAGAAATAGAGGGACTTTTGCGACAATTTGATGAGCAGGTCTTTGCCGTAAACAATTCACCATCTGTAGATTACTTTGCGTATTACAACCCACGTTTGCTGCAAGCTTTTTAGCTTTTTGCAATGGTGCTTCGGCTTGAGCCCACGGGTTTAAGAAAGAACCACTTAGAGCAAAAGCATTTTTAAAGAGACCTTTTGATAATGGTGATACCAAGTGCAATAGTACACTGCCACCTCCAGCCGAGAGGCCAGTTAGTGAAATTGAGTTGGGATTGCCACCAAAACATTCGATATATTTTTTGATCCATTTTAACGCCATCACTTGGTCTTTCATTCCGTTGTTGCCAGGCACAACATCGTCTTCAGTGCTTAAAAATCCTGAAATGTAAATGTAACTAACTGTTGCGGTATATTTATCTTTTAAGGTGCGGATCCACCGAAAAAACATTTGCGTCAAAGTTTGTAGTTGTTTGCAAATGTTTGCGACTGTTTTTAACTGTTTGCGAACACGATAACCCGTTTGCGAATGTTTGTAGTTGTTCCACGTATTTCTATATTTCCATATAAATACATATAATTATGTATATCACATATAAAAAGGACTTTAAGTAAAGAACTTATTGTAAGCACTATTTCGTTCGTAATAATCTCTAATCAAAAACAGAAAGAGAAAACGTAGATTTTGGATATCTAATTTTTTAAAAGTAAGTATTTCTATACAGTTATTATAACAGACTTAAAAACAGACCTTAGGGGTGGTTTAATTCAAAATTTTTGCCGTATATTATCGGAAGATTTAGAATTTTTAATTTCCCAAATTAGCCCAAAAAAATTGTAAACGGGATATTAACTACAGAGACTATATAACCGTCGAAATTGGGCTATATCGATAAAATAGACAAAATGATATGATAGACAAAAATGACCTTAATGAAAGTTAAATGAAATTGAATGGGTTATTTTGTATTTACAACTAATTGGTAACTAACCTGCGCTTTTAAAAAATTTCAGTCACCCTCAGTTTTTTTGCAACAGCAGCTAAAATTTTTTAAATTAAATATGGTTAAAAATTATATCTAATGTAGGAAAATAACTTATATTTTAATTTCATTCAGGATTTTCGGGAATATTTGGCGTTAGGTACATCTCCTTTGAGTGTCCAATAGTAGTCAGCTAACATGTTCGCACTTCACTTGCCTTGGTACCGTTTTCCCATGTTAGATATTTCCTGATGGAACCGCTCACAGGTTCGTCGCTAATGGCCCCCAAATTGTGAGAAGAAAAATACAAATGTGAGTGTAAAAGGTGTATTTTGAGCGACATATTGCATCCCATATCCTTGTAAGCTGTTAAGAAGTTGCTAACCAACTCTTTATAGTTTTTGGCCCTGTGGTTTCCAAGAAAATTATAAACAATATTTCGAAAACATGTCTATGCAGATTTTTCGATCGGATTAAGTTTTTATTCAAACTGTTTATCAGTCCGTAGGTATCTAATTTGTGGCCCTGCAAATATACCCTTTTTTATTTTAACATCGCTGATTTTTGGAAATTTCTGTTTCAAGTAACAAAAACCATTTCCATTATTGTCCATAGCTTTGACAAAGTTTTTCATAAGTCCGAATTTGATGTGCAATGGAGGCATAGGCGGATTCAGGGGCTACCTGTGGGGCCTACAGCCCCCCCCCCCTTGACCGACAATAGGTAACTTTTTTTAGTTGAATATACATTCAGAACACACAATTCCCCAAAATTCCTCCTGGGGTTAGAGGCTGCCCCTCCCCCTTTTCAACTGGTTGTATCCGCCCTTGAATGGAGGTAGCAATACATCTTCAGGGTTTATTAAAAGAGGGTGAAGAACATTTCGTTTACCTAGTATAAGAGCGTCTCGCTTACGCTTAGGTCAGTAAGCAAAATTCGTGTAATCAGTTTTGTTTAACAGAAACTGAGGGTGATTGAACAAAACTAAGTATAAGGTTTATTTGTGGGTAGGTAGTAGTGTTTAAAAAAGCGATCCGAATTTGTTTAACGAAATCACTGTTCACCAGTGTAATGTTTTTTAGTTACAAGAGATTCCTACAAAAGCCTTATGTACCTTTTTCGAATTTCCAGGTAGCTAATTAACAAAATATCCCAGTAATTCCCGAAGTGTGCCTTCTTCTTTGACCTTTTCACTTCTGAACGACGCGAGTAATGAATTCCACGCATCCTGCTTTTTAATTTGATTATAATAAAATTTATTGGTGGTTTGCCATATTTTTGGTTTTGATTTATAAAATTTGATTAATTACAGAAACTTTTCATTATCTCAAACCATGTTATTTTTATTCGTTTATTAATTTAAAATTACAATAATCCTTTTTAACACACAAAACTCTGCTGTTATATTTACAACAAAGTAACAAAACCAAAAATAATAATTATACGTCATAGGGATATATGTTTGTTGTTCGTATGAATTTAATATCACATACCGTCTCCACTAGAAAAACACAAAACGCACCAAACAACGAATTCCCTTTGGTGTACCGACTTTGATCGGAACACTGACAAACATTAGCAATCAATTGCAAACATTCGTGACAATCGTCTCCACTAAAAAAAATTTTGTGTTCGCAAACATTTACAAACATTTGCAAACATTTTGCGCGCTTGGTGGATCCGCACCTTTAAGTTTAAATTTTTCAGTTTCAGTAATTTTTAATATTTTTTTACTTGTTATTTAATATAAGGAAGTAAATTAAATTTCTTTGGGGAAATTCTCAAAATTACAAAATTTTCCTGTTTGTCCATTGACCTTGTACATGTAATTAATTCGACCTTTGTAGAAAATTGAAACAATATAGGTAATTTATTTTTATAACAAAATTAATTTTGTTGAAATTTCTTAAAACGTGTGTATTTATTGTATTGATACCTTCAGGTATTTTGTTTTCGTTTTAATCGTGTTCTTTAATTTTATTTAGGACTTTAATTCAAGTTATTTCAGATTATCTTAAAGTATTTTATAAAACTTGACCAAAAGCTTGGCTGAATACCCGCACGACAGGGTTCCGTAGCATGGTAATTTGGGACAATATATTTCTTATAGTTATCGATTCAAATTAACCGGAACAAGTTTCCTTGAAAGTTCTTGCCTAATACTACTATCTGTATTTTTTGCACATTTTCGAAAACGCGTCACCGTGTACACCACTTTGAAATTTAATATTTTGCTAACGAACCTCAAAAATGAAAAGTGGTAAACGGAACCTTAATATTTTTTTTTTTTTTGTAACAATAGCCTTTAATACGGCAAATTACTCCAAAATTTTAATTTTGCGTTATCAGTATATGTCTCCCTGTCTTTGGGTCTCGGATCGGCAGGAGTTCCAGCAGGAAACCAGCATAACTTTTAGAAAACGGGCTGGAGTGACACTAAAGATAATTTAACTGCATTTCGAGGTACGAAGTAAAAATTGCGTCCCGTCGAGAAGAGTGCGGCTGGGCGAGATTCTGGAGATTGAAACTAAACGGGATTACAACATCAATTTTATGAATAGACATGAGTGGGACCAAAAAGCGGCTTCTAGAGACATGCCCAAATTATTTACTTACCAAGAGGTCCAAGACGATAATTTATACTAACGTAAACGACATCATACTTCATAATATTGAACGGTTTCCATTGATGTCCGTCACCAAACATAAAAGCACCGCCATGGATGTGGATTATCACATCCAAAAGTTTCCCCTTTGGAATATATTCTGGCGTGTAAATGTTTAAATAAAGGCAATCTTCCTGTCCTAAAATTTTTATATAAATATCAAAAAAAAAAAAAAAAATTCAAACTACCAAACGTTGTTTATCGAAATTACTTACCAGTGACACGATATGGAAACATTAACTCGGTATACTGTAAACAAGATACTGTAGTGTTGGCAAACCACACGCCCCACCAAGGCTTTTTTGGCACCGGATCCTAATTTAGCAGATATAATTTAGTTATAATTCGCCATACGAGAACCATAAGGTTTTTAGTTACTTTTTTAAATTTTTTGCAGTAAAGTTCGAAGAGCAAAAAATACCAAGAATTTAAGAAACTGCGCTGGATTTTTATTTCGGGAGGAAATATGATAATTTTATAACGCAACTAATAAGTAAGGAAAAATCCATAAACGAGCCAATTTGATCGGCAAAACGGTTTCTTATTCCAACTGATTCATAAATCGAAATTGTGAGACCGTATCGGCGCCATTTTGATGTATGTATTGGTGAATAGACAAATAATTTTTGAATATCTAACAATTTGTTCAAATTTACAATTAAAATAATCTGTTACTTTTATTCCTTTCAGATAGATTTACCAATAATGTGGGCAAGGTACTATTACAATAATGTATACTTGACAAATTGATCAATGTACTAATCGTGAATTTTACAATTTTAGACCCAGTGATTATCAATTTAAATAAAATGATCGGCCCCGAAATGATGTACCGACCAAAAATAGTGAGTAATATTTATCAGAATATCAAAAACTGTTTTGCAACTGACCGAAAATATTGGTATTGTTTCAGCGAACGAAGCTAAATTAAGGCGGACGCAACGTAAGAAAGATGAAAATTTTAAAAAAATATGAATTGTCAAGTATATAAACAATATGTTTGGTTACAGATCCAATGATTTTAAATTAAGGGGACCACTAGCGTGACATTTTGAAAAAAATGGAAAATTTTTTTGTTTGTTTTGATAGTCTATACCTTTAAAAATGACATACTAAAATTTCAAGTGCATATCTCAAATAGTTTTTGAGCCACAGCCATCTGAAGAGCAGAGTCTGATGTTCATTGTTAACTTTGAGATATTGAGAAATATATGAAGGTTAATAATTCGGGAGTTTATGGACGTGGCTGCCAGTCACATGTTGTGGAGCAGCTAGACACTAGCACATTTGAACGACTCGTCTAGTTTTACTATGACCGTTATAGTGAGTACATCGTAAATAATTTCAGTAAAAATTCTCAGTGATTAAAAATTAAAAGGTAAAGTAGAGAAAAACTACATTTTTCAAATTTGCTGCAGTTATAACTCGGAAACAAATCATCCGATCGATTTGATTCTTATTGCAGCTTCTTTTATAGGTTACATGTTTCTTCGTGCCATGAACCTCCAGTTTTCCGATCGAATAAAAAATGTAATTTTTGCAGGCCAAAAATCATCAAATTTTCGCCAAAAATTTGAAACTTTTTTTTTTAAAAACTCCGCCATTTTTTTAAATTTTTAATTTTTTTTTTCGATTGAGGTTCATGGCACGGGCAATACCTTCTAATTTAATAGGCTTTTTGGTTTTTTTAATTTCAGGCACTGTGAAGGTCGCTATCACTGCAGCAGTGGGCAGACATTTTTTTGGAGCCTTGGGAGATCGCGAATAACTTACTGAATTTTTAATTTTTTGGTCCAAAAATTTTATCATGAATTTATTATATGTATATCAACGAATATGTCCTTAAAATATTAAAACATTCCATACAGTAGTTTTCTTTAAAACAATTCCCAAAAATCACCTTTTTTTCAGACCGTCACAGTAGTGATCCCCCTTAAGAAATTAAAATAAAAACGGGGCGCTTGGGCCAAAATGGAAAAATTAGCACCGAGTCTTATATAAAATTTTATAAATTCGTTTAAATCAATAGTTACCATAGTTTTGTGAGGATGAATTAGAAATCGATTCGAACGATTTTATCCAACCACGAGGTAAGATGATTAAAACACGAGACTGATGGACCACTCCCTTGATTGCTGAAACGTCTGTATCGAGAAGAATTTTTTTTGGTTCATTCCGTACCTATCGTTAGATGAATTTCAAGTGTCGAGATGTGGTCAACGCGATGTTTAGGACCAGAGCCAGATCTAGGGGGAAGGGGGCACATGCCGCGCGCGCGAGGTCTTGGGGACGCCAAAAAGTTATTTAAGAGAACGCCAAAAGTAGGTATGTCCCGTTTTGTTTTTCTTTTTCTTTTTGCTCGTCACTTGGTTTTTAGGAGAAAAAAAGTTTGAAGGGCATATTTCTTTTTCTACAGAGGCGCCATTTTTCATCACTGTCCCGGGCGCCACTTCAGCTAGGTCCGGCCCTGTCTATCTACCGTTTATTTATTTGTTTATATAATAATAGTTGTGTAATAGTTGAATAGTGTTAGTGTAATAGTTGAATAACCTCGATCGATCGATATTGACTATTACAATATTTTGGTCAATTTTTATTTATTTACAGGGTGACCCAGACAAATTTGATCGGTGTAGTTGTTCATTCAAAAAAATTGTTTAGTTTAATATTTTTTTGTTTTTATCGTTTAACGTTTATTTATTTATTTTTATTTTTATTTTACTATTACTTATATTATCAATACGATTATTAATTTTTTATTTTTGACAATACGTTAAGCTGATGAGAAATGTATTCTATCGAAACTGATTAGATTGATTTTATAATGGATTATGATTAGTTTATTTTATTGATTTTTATGTTAATAATGTGTGGCGGTGACTTACAACTTACAATAGGGAAATGTTAACCAATATTTAAGAAACTTAATACGCAATTATAGAATTAATGACTAAATAAAATCCACATAAATTCCAATAAAAATATAATCAAATATATTTTTTTGGGTTTAATAATTTGAAAGTTTAACAATGTTTTTGACCTGATCCCAAATGTATTGGACTTTTATACATTTTATTTGTTACATTTTTCTGACTTTTTACAAAAAGTCTAATACATTTGCGACCAGAAGCAACCAGCAAAGAGAAAAATAGAAACGAATTAAAAAAAAAATACGCTGCCAATGGGATGTGGCACACACCTTCCTCGTACACGTAAGAGCACCTTGGTAATTTAATGCCCAATATATCTTTGTATAATTTAATATAGGTATATAAATTAATAAAAATAAATAAACAAAACGATTCATAAAAAATTGAGCGAAGTGGGACTAGCAGTAAATGAACGGGGTTTCATAGTAGCGCCGTGGATACAGTTACTCCGAATGCAATGAAATTTGTAGGAGACCATCTAGGAATCAGACCGCATAATTTCTGACAATTTCATAAAAAGGAATTGAATAATTCAGAAGTTATGCCACTTGGTGCAATTTAGTATATTAATGGAATGACATGGTGGCGGCATAGCTACCGTTACTCCGATTTCGATTAAGTTCATACGGGACCGTCTAGGAACCAAACTGCATCATTTTTTGAGAATTTTATTAAAAACACTCGAATAGTTCAGAAGTTATACCACTTGGTGCAAACTGGCGACACACAGACGGGCATACAGACGGAGGGACGGAGAGACATCAAACCAAAATTGTTCAGGAAACTCTAAAACGTAAAATGTGCGTAAAATTTTCCGTTTGAAATGGAAAAAATTTTTTATTTTTCAAAAGTGATCACAATGCTTCCGCTACTTTAGTAGTCTGGGAAGCAATTGAAGTAAGATTACGTTCAACTAGAAATGAAATTTTAACTCTGGGTACGAACTGTGTTTAGATACTGATCCACAATCATCATTAACCTTCAATATTCTTCACTAATTTCGGAAGCCATAGGTTTATCTTCCTGTTTCCCAAAATAAAGCCACATATTTTGAGAGTATAGTCAACGCAATTTGATCTAAGATACTTGAAACTATAATTGCAATTTATTCATAAAATCAGTACTTGAAATTTTTTTGTTTCCTTAAAACAGTTCCATCTACAAGCGATAATTCAAAACTATGGATAGGTAGCCAAATGATGAAAGTATAAATTTTTATTGCGCAAGAAACTCAATTTTGCCAAGAATGATTATACCTACTTAACTAAAACCGTACGGTTCTTGTCTTAACGTATTCATGGCAAAATTTAAACTTTTTTTTTTAATTACATTAAATCGATTGTTGCCAATCGGCGGTTCAGCATACGGTACACCCTCGAAACTTATGAATGAACGATTATTATCTGCGCGCAGCATAAAACCTCTTACAGTTCCCAATTCGATCTGCACATCTCGAAAATTTTCTTCTTTGTTTATGTTTGCCGTATTTGCTACAACAATTTTGAGAATTTAATAATGATTTGATTAATTTCAACTTAAAGTACCATCACAGTGGGATCGGCCGAAAAATAGTCAATTTTCATAATTTTTTTTCGGATGGATAGGATGGAGGAATGGGGATGATTTTTTGTTACGATTAATACCACTATTTAACAACACAGTGAAAAAATTAACACAAATCACATGTCCAGGACGGTCCACTCAATTTTTTGTGTTATTTTAACACAAAGCATATGTGTCAAATCTATACACAAGATTTGTGTGAATGATTTAACACACGAGAGGACATAAATTTTGTGTTAATTTTTCAAATTTATCAGAGTTAGTTGTTAAACTTTTTTATTCAATATTTTAATTCCACTGAAGTTTAAGATATTTCAAAGTCGTCAAAAATTATAACGATTTTGTCCATATATGTATTAATTATTATAAATAAGACTCAAAGAACGCAAAATAAGTCAGTTCTTTGTAACAATTCTTACTTGTCTATGAAATCTACCAAAATATATATAATAAAAACGATGAGAGTAGTTCTTATTATTAAACAAAATGGAAAAATTGTAAGTTTTTTCAGTTATTGACGAATATAGTTTTATTAAACGTTTAAAAATGAAACAATTTTCTTACATTTTAAGGTTATTTTGTTACAGATTCAGTTAAAAAAAATCATGTAAGCTTATTTGAGATCGTATTATATAATATACAATCTTACATGTCAGTAAGCTTACATGACTTTTTGTAACTGCATCTGTAATAAAATAACCTTAAAATGTAAGAAAACTGCTTCATTTTTAAACGTTTAATAAAACTATATTCCTCAATAGCTGAAAAAACTTATAAATTTCCGGTTTTGTTTAATCATAAAAACTACACTCATCTTTTTTTTTATTATATATATTTTGGTAGATATATATTCCAATCTAGTTTACCTATAACATTCTTTTGCTCTACACAAATATCATGTTACTTCTTTGTTGTACAAAACAGGTTAACATTTTTATTCTGTTAAATCGAAATTTGTGGTAATATTTTCATTTAACACAAACACGAAATGTTACATTAACGCAGGGTTGTGCTACTTATTTAACACAAAAATTTTAACCACTAGATTTTTTTTTTACGCAGAACACAAATTTTTTTACTGTAGATACAAAAATATTTGTTTTATTTATTTTGATTTATTTTTTATAATTATTATAATTTTTTGAAAAAAGTGTCTTTAAAATAGGGCGAAAATTGGTGCCCACGATTGCAGCCGCAATTTTTATCTGGAAAAAACATCAAATAGATTTTTTATCTGTAGGTAAGCCGCTATGTTCCTCTGGGAGCTTTTTTTGGGAATTTGAAAAAATGGTGGCGGTTTTAATAAAAAGTACATTTTTTACAGTTTTTCGTGTGAAAAAATAGGAACATTTCAAAAAAAGCTTCATTTTTTTTAAAAAAAAAAATAAAAATTTCGGCCTTTTTTAAAGACACTTTTTTCAAAAAATTATAATAATTATAAAAAATAAATAAAAATGAATAAATAAAATATTTTTGTATTGTCAAATAGTGGTATTAATCGTAAAAAAAAATTCATCCCCATTCCCCCATCCCATCCATCCGAAAAAAATAGCGAAAATTGACTATTTTTCGGCCGATCACACTGTGATGGTACCTTAAAACTATTTAAATAGGATCTGCATAAAAAACACTTACCTATATAAATAATTGTCGATACATAAAGTGTTATTGTTAAAACATACATTTTTTATAAAAGAAAATAATCACAAAAAAAAAAAAAAAATAGAAACAAAAATTGAACCAATATTTACTGATAACAATGAACAAACGTCAGTTATTAAAAAAAAATTTTTATATATGCCTACCGTTTTATTCGAAAATTATCAAATATTTATTTAAATTGCCTGAGTTTAATTACACAAACTGATAATTTTGTACCTGTACAACATTATCTGTAATAATTTTTTACGCGATAGAAAAAAAAGAAGGCAGTGTAACGTGGTAAATTATCAATTCGTAACTAAAATTGGTACAATATCCACCAAAAAGTTTGTAAAATATACCAAGGTTTTTATGTATAGTGTATTTTTTGTAGGGCCCAAGGTGGGGAGAATTATGCAACAGACATTGGAAAAAAATCCGTTTTGTAATTCCGGGACTAAAACACATGATTTAATCCCTCATAATAGGAAATAAAGTGCCACATTTAGTCTCAAGAGATCAAATAGTACCTATGTTATACACCAAGGGACTAAGGTGTGTTTTAGAGTGTGAAGTTTGTTGCCAAAGCGCCTTTACATTTTCTGCTATTCCGGATTCTAAAATTATAAAAATTAAAAATCATCATTTTTTGGTCATCATTTTTGATCATCAAAATCATAAATTCACCAATGGTGCATATAACCTTAGTAGTTGCGGACTTAACCAATATAAAAAAAAATTACTTAAATGTCATTCAATGTATGTAATAATATTCCATCAAGTATACTTTGGATAAATCAGTCGAATAGTACAGTACCATATAACTGTTTGTCTTTATCTGCAAGTTTGAATTTGTTTATTATTTTAAATTAGCTAGCAACGCTATTTAATTGAAGTTAAATTTCTGTAAATTATGCTTGCTGATTGGTTTAAAAGCGGGAGCAAAATAATTTTTTGTCCCTTGGGACTGAAAGTGAATTTTTTAGTCCCTTGTGAATTGTTGCCCTCGAGCCTTTACAGGCCTTCTGGCAATAAACTTCACACTCGAGCTTAAAAGTCACACTTTAGTCCCCTGGTATATAATACACTATTTGAAGCAGGGTCAACGTTATGGCATTTTAGTATATATTGTTTTATCTTATCATTTTTTTTTTATCAAAAACGTGATTAAAGAATTTCGATTTTGTCACATTTTTGATAATATGAGCAAGATTAAATACCGCTGTTGTAGCATCCTGCCTAACATAGCGAATTATTATAAGATAGCGAATTAATAATTAAATTTAAGCTGACCTAGAATAATGATTTAAAAACCTTTTTATGTGATTTTTTCTGCATGCGGTTAACAAAACATAAATTATGCATGTGGTTAAAAAAATTCTATGCACGTGGTTAACAAAATTCTATTTCTTTATTATTCAAAATCGAATTAAAAAGTTTTGGCTATTGTGTAACATTTTTCGTTCACTGATAAAATAAAATTTGTGTCCCCTCATAAAATTGTACAAGACTACGCTCGCTTCTCTAAATGTTTTTTCATAATTTTTATTTTGTATAAAAAAACCATTTTTTATACCTGCTTAACATAGATTTATGTTTAATTGTTTACATAATGAGGATACCTGAGTACACTATCAGCGTGTGTAGAGGATCAATATAAGCAATGTTTTTTTTTTTTTTTTTATAGTTAGTCGAATAATGATGTTACAAATTTAAATTGTCTTACTATATTTATTTAATTTAGATAATTTTTCCTCCACTTAATATAAACAAAACAAACTTTTTGATTCTTATCTTTGATTAAATAAATATTATAACAGGTGGTAGAGTGTTGGTAACGCACGGTCTCAAACTAGGGAAGTGGAACTATTGAGAGCGGAAATATTCAGAATGTGCACTGTAATTATGAAGATATAGTAGAGGGATGAAACGAAACTGACTTTTTTTAATTTTTTAGGGGCTTTTGAATAATGGATTCATATTTTAGGGGTGCGGATAATCATCAGGATAATTAAATTTATGGTACCAATTGTTCCATCACATGATTAGAGGATAATTTGGAAATAGATACTTCTACTTTAAATTACTGGAAAACAGTATTATTTACCGAAATATAATAAAATACCTTTTTTGCGTGGAATTGTCTGAGGAATCATATTGTTAAGAATACTGTTTAAAGAACTGCAAATTTAAAAAAAAAAAACGCCATAACTTCTTTATCTCTTTCTTTTTCTCAGGAATCCTACTTTGCACATTTTTCGGATCCTAACACTTTCATCGACTTACAAATTGCAACAATTGTCGACAGCTTGCAGGGTCCCCGCTAAAAATAGACATTATAATTTGTCATTAGATCATCATCGCTACATCTTACTTGCACCTAGTGCGTACGTCTACATTCTGGCTACACCTACTGCGCAGGTCTACATCCTGTCTACACTAACATCAAAATTAAAAAAATTACGGTACAAATTTCAATTAAAAATTACAGTAAAAATCAGCATTTGACCATAATTTGACCTTGATCATTGACTTCAAGGTCATATTCGGATGTAGAATTTTTTGCTCTTTCCATTTCCGCGGTCAAAAAGGGGGGTTGTCTTTTGAAAAAAAACGAGTTGACCTTGATATGACCTTGAGGTCAAAGTTAAGGTCACCATCGGATGCGCCCCAAAAAATGATGGAACTTTTGTCACCATAATTTATCCCAAAAATGCTTTCCCACTGAGATATTTCACCGTTTCCATACTTTTGACTAATCCTGTATATATTCAGTGAGGTGGTGATCTCATTGGGGAGACTGACCAGACATTATTATACAAAACAAATGAATGAATGTAATCGATGTAACCTCCACCTGAATGTAATGATTGAAGTCACTACTGTAGCTGTATATTGTATAGTCTAAAACCTCCAAAAGGATCGAGAATGGAGGTTCGAAAAGTTTAGTAAATAGCCAAGAAAATGGAAATAACCAAGGTGAGGTAAATTGACTGACTGGCTGGGAATGAGTTAGTTTAATTTTCAACACTCGACGCTCTATGCCCCCGTATTTTACTATTTAATCTTCAACCCTGACGAATTTATAGGTATGTAGGTATATTGTTAGTGTTAGAAAGCTATTAGTACTTGTTTGGCTTGCACCTTATACACTTGTACCTTATACTTATTATGTTCATTGGCAGTTAACCTGGTTAGAGGTGGATTATAACTTTGGACAATAGTTACTTTGATTTTGAACGTTCAAATTATAACATGTAAATAGAAAATTATACGTGGGCTGAGTGAAAAATTTAAATTTAGATAACTTTCCGTTTAAAAACAAAAATGATCGTACAAATAATGCATGGTTTTAACCACAGACCAAGGCATTTTTCTTGAAGCAAGTAACAGGGTGAGATGGATGAAATTTAATGAAATATGATGTCAATTTTTGAGCAAATGTGACTATGATTATTGCAAAACACAATTTGTATACGTACGTGTTTTGAAAATGAAGCGAATACCACTTTCTTTCTATCAAAATTTCTCAGTTTCTTCTCAAAAAAGTAAAATTTTTTTATCAATATTTTATTTTGACAATAATTATTTGAAAACATTACTATGATACCATTAGTTATTGCATTGATTACTATATTACAGAATACTATCCGGTCGTGTCCTGGTCGTATCTGGCTGCCTCAATTATACATTTATATAATTAGTCTATATAATATAATGTATACACGTTTGCTTCGCAATAAGGTTACTTCACAAACTGAATACAGAGAAAGAGATGGAACGTTATTTGTTTACCTTATCACAAGTTTCTTTTTGCTAAAATGTAGTGTATACAGTATGTTCCTTTAGATATTATAATTCAAAATTTTTACTTACAAAAATGATATCATTATAATGCAACTTTTAAATAAAAGAAATACGTACATAATTTATGTATCCTCATATAAGATATGTTATATGTATATTCTGATTTATTTAAACATTAATTCATAGACTTTTAGTCACATACGATATGTACATATTATTTTCAAATCTTCAAATTGTCATATGTTTATGTATTTTTTATACAAAATAATAAACTAATATATTAGATAATTAGTTTTGAACAGAATATGTGCATTTTTCACGATATTTTTTCTCAGAAACGATATCATACATAACATAAATATTTAAAAATATTTTTAACTCTAGAAAAATGATATTGTTATATGTACATTTATTATTACGGGTTTGGTATGTACAAAAGTTTTTTTATTTTATTTTTATCACACTTATGTTACCTTTTTATTGCCTTTATGTGTATATCTATATATGTGTACATTTCGAACACCGTATATACGCTTCACTTATAGTAACATAGAAAGAGACAAACCTTTCTTGGTGTACCGTTTTGCGCGGCATCCGTGTAATATGTTCATTGATCTGTGATTTTAACTGTTTTTCTATTGTTTTTAGACGTTCATAGATGGCTACGCTTCTATTCATTATTATCGTTAAATAACAATGAGATGGCGCCACTGTCGATTGGATCAAGTCAATACCATGAAACCATGAAGCGAAACCATTCCCTTATGTTTTATAACATGCTATTTCTTTTTAATTTTTAGATTGTTTTAGATAAGAGGACTCGTGGAAAGCCGTAGAAAACTGTAAATATTATGTTTCTAACCGTCAACTGTTTGCCAAGACTCTTGACGTACCATTATAGTGTTAAATTTACAGATCTACGATCATGGTCTCATTAAAATTTTACTGCAATTTTTTAATTAGAGTAAATAAAGCTGATACTTGAAAAGGTATACACGGAGAGAAAATTCCTATAAAAATTACTGTGCTCATACTACAATCGACGTGTAACAGGCGAACATATCCAGTTTTTGTACGGTAAAATTATAAAAATTACAATAATATAATTTTTATAATTTTACCGTACAAAAATTGGATATGTTCGCTTGTTACACGTCGATTGTAGTATGAGCACAGTAATTTTTATAGGAATTTTCTCTCCGTGTAGGTATTATATAAAAATGCAGTAAATTTCAAATTTAGTCTCAAAATCCTTTTCAAGGTATCACTTTTAATAAATACGAGTAAATTTTTCGACATCTCCGTCCCTTAAATTTTGCTGACCTGAGAACGGGTCTATAAGATTCATTCCTGAATTTGTGCCTGTATCCCACCGGAGCTGAAATTCGAAAATTTTCGGTTTTCTAACTCTAAAAATGTTTATAACATTTTCTTTCACTAGGTATACAATATACATGTTTTTACTATGTAAGAATATGTAATATTTCAGTGCTTTGAGACACATCCCTATTTCGAAAATCTATTAGAAGTAATACGTCATATATAGAAAACTAACAAACTTATAATAACTCTATTTGAAAATGATCAACTAAACTAATCATTTGAGGTGAACTATCTCACTTTCTCTCAATAGAAATTTCTATTTTCGAATTCTCTGACAAACTTTGACTTACAAAGCTGTACACATAATATAATTTTATTCATATAAAATAGTAAATTGGAATTTTATTGAAGAAATTGGAAAGAGGCCCCTCTCACTCTAATATACATATGAGTAGGCTTTCCTCCTGTTCACCTTGGTGGACCGATTATAGTCGTAGGTACTGGAAAATGTTTCCAAATACAACCGCAAAAAGTGAACGGTACTAATATTTCACTAGAATTCTTTTTTCTGATTGGGAGATATTGACCTTCAGGTTGAGAGTTATAAAAAGAATCATCAAGACAAATATGTACAAAAAGTAATCTTTTATTTTCATTCGAGACCAATTTTATGTGAAACTGAGTCTTTAAAAACAAGAAAATAGATAAAATCCAATACTGTAATAATTTTCTAAAATCAGAAAAACAAAACTCATTGACCCATTAACAATTGAAAAATTTAATAATATGTTATGTACTGAAATCGACTACAATACATAAACTTTCAACTTGTAAATAGTTAATTTATTTCTGCCACTCCCCCTGCAACTCCCTCCGACACCGCTTCATTTTCCGTCTAATGTTGATGTTCTTTACTCTGTTGCTTTTGTTTTATAGTTTTCGACTCAAACTCAAACTCACTTTCTCAATATAAGTACTTGCTCGATGCAGAGTATTAAAATAAGTAACACAAAAAGGCAGTTTTCAAAAACTATATATGTTCAGTTATATAAATATCTATCCTTGTTTAGCGGGGTATAATAAAACAATTGTAAATGTATATGAAGAATTAAAGCTTTTAAAGAACGTAAAAGATATATGTTAATATTATGAATACAGAATGTCCCAGAACAAATCGAATCGTCGATATCATTCTTCAAAAATTGGACAAGTATATGTGTTAAATTAGCTTTTAACTAATTGTTAATAATATGAATAACTAAACCTATTATTTGCTATATGATTTTAAAAATTTTCAACAATAGTTTTCGAAAAAGCGATAGTGTTTCTTAAATTGTGTAAGATCCAACACCGACTACTACAAAGTGGTCAAGTGCAGGTAAACCATTTCTGCAATGACAGGAATCACGAATTCATAATCTTTTCATTATTAGAACTATAAAATTACATTTCCTTCAACTGCGTCTACCAGTTTTGAGTTAGCAAACATCTCTTTAGTTTCGTGTTTAAATTCATTTTAAATTATAATTAATCTTCATTTGGAAATAAATTGGTATAAGACTACAAAAAGTAGCTGATCGATTATTAAGAATTTATTTTTACTTTAAACCAGACTAAATTTTTAAATGGGCAAAGTATGCGATTAACTAGGATCCCCACATCCTGTAAGAGCTCCTGAACATAAAAAAAGATATTTTGTACATAATGTAAGACTTACGACAACAAACAAGTTAATATAAAACCATTTAAGATATATATCTCCCTAGCTAATTCCAAAAATTACCCTAACGCTTCAACTGAGATGAAATTGAAAATGAATAAATGTTTTTAACTGTTCCAAGTATGATTTTGTCTGGCTCATTCTGTAAGGGATATCAAAAAAAGCAATATATGAATTAAAGTAGCATATTCTTATGTATGTATGCATACATACATCCACCATACAACATAGTCGAATGTGTTATATTTGAATGAGTGACTTTTACTCAAAAAGAGTCATATAAAATGTTGGAGATTGAAAACGCAATTTGTAACAATGAAACAATTCGATTTAATATTGTTTATGTGTGTATTTGTGTGTGTATATAAGGCTATGAGAAGAATCAAATAAGCATATACGAAGGATACATATCCTTAGTCATATTGGTCTAGTATACAAAGTATCCAAAAAGTACGATTAAATTAAATTTATCTATTTTAAAACGACAAGTAGGAGTTTTCATTATACGTGAATTTATTTTGAAAAAAAAAAGAAAGCAAAATGACGACCTGGGCACAAGTCCAGCGGAGACGTTTTTTGGTGAAGAAATTCATAGTGAACAGTATAACAATTTTCAAATAACAGCCAAAATATAAAAATTTTTTCTTATTCTTTTATAAGTCGGTGCATAGAATTATTAAAGATAACTGACTTATCCATAAATGGCACCAATTTAAAAAAAATTAAAAAACAATGAAAAAATCAACCCTAATTTGTTTGTCTATAAAAAGTTGATTTAATAATTTAACAATCGGATGAAGATTGCTAGAGTTACCTTAACTACCGTTTTAGAAAACGTAGTATTGTATTTACCGTTTTAGAAAACGTAGTATTATTAACGCCATCTGTGGGTTATTTACGGAACTAAAACTGACCTGTCCTTTTTGAATGTTTTGTCTGGCGTCTAGCGAACTGATATCTGTCTATTAGTATTTAACATCCACAGAATATAGAAACAGCCTACATATAAAAATCTGTGGACAAAAGGGGGCCAATCGAGTCCTTCTCACTGCTTAGCTGGTTATATTTCGGTAGCGGTTAGCCTATGCACGTCAATTGTTATGTATTGTTAAAATCATTGTTAGCTACACTGGATGGATCGCTGTCCGCCTATACGTGCTATGTAGTTGTGTGTGTGACCACTCACATAGATGCAAACATGAAACACATACAACTATAAACAGTGTGTACCTACACAACATAGTGTAGAGAAGTGGTAGGGATTTTTTGTCCACAATAGTATCACGAAGTTACTATCAAAAAAAGATAGTAACTTCGTTTTTGTATTCTGTATTAATAAATGAAGGTTTTCAACGGCCACCGGTACCAGCACTTTGAGAATCAACATATAGTCTAAAGCGCAAAGACTACAAGGATAAGTTGAAAGATAGGCTTGAAATTTTATGTTTCGTTTAGGATTTCAAGATTAAAATAGTCTTGGTGACGGCAGCAAGTTAAACCAACCTTATATAGGGTAAAGTTGCCAAATGTGTAGCAGTTTCTATTTTTTTTAATATATAACCTTTATTTATTAATAAAATGTATTCCCATAAAATTTGATTATTATGCTAAACATTTCAACAAAAATTAAATCTCCTGTTAAAAATATTAACTGAAAAATTCTACAAAAAAAAATAAAACGCTGCAAGAAGCATAATTGTGGAAATTGGTTTCTTAATGTTTACCTGTAGTTTCCAAAATTGTACCTCAACAACATTCGCCACAAATAAATACTTTTTCCCCAGGTTTTACACCAGCACGCGATTCATGTTGCTATTCTTTACATTTTTTACACAGTATCGTATCTTCAAGTTGTGACTCTTCATAATATATCCTACAATACCAATCCGTTTCATATGTTTCAATCAAAATTCTCTGCGTTACTCTTTCCTGAGGAGTGTCATGATTTTTTTTCATTGCTTTCTTCTCTGAAATTAATTTTCTATTTTCAAATTTATTTTTATAGAGAACCTGCCTGATCTTTGAATTACGACACTAGCGCGTATGGTGCCTATATTTAGCTTTTCTTAAATGAAAGAGTTTAATTAATATAAGTAGGCTATTTTGAATTAAAAGTTTATTATTTTTTTATGAAAAATGTCAAATTGTAAATAAAATTATTATAAAAAGCGGTTTTCGAGATGTCCAAGTGACTGATTTATGTAATTCTTGTTACAAAAAAGGAAAATACTTGTGTCAAAATGGTCATATGTACACGAGATTTAAGAACTATTATATATTTGTGTCCGAAGTGGAATAACAGCCAGTTATGCGACAAACAAATATAAAACTTCATTGTAACATAATTATTAAAGTAAGTGGCTAATTATACATTTTTTAAAAAGATTTAATTTAAATTTTTAGTAATAAATAAATATTTATTTGTGCGGTTACAATGTCGCATTGAACGTAGTCAATTTATCTGTTGTATTTAAAACAACAATAACTTGTAAAAAACTTATAAATTGACTTATAGAGACGTCACTAGTGACAATGGTGACAATGCAGGTTCTCTGTATTTACTTTATTTAATTTTTATATATCAAAATTATAAATATTAAAAAGTAATAATTAATACAAAAGTATAAACTTGTTAATGAATTTATATGAAAATCTATGGTTACAAAAAATTTGCGCTGACATGCTCACGCATATACCTACTTATAAAATTATTGAAAAAGGCGCCACTTGTCTTTATGCAGCTTCTCTATAGGCGCTGCTGGTTAAAATTGTAACACGTTAGGTTCTCATATTTTTTTTAGTAGGTATATATTAACATTTAGCATGTACACATTAGGATACTCTCCGCGGTACAAATTTAAGCAACAGTTCATATTTTACTTATTTAAGGTTAAGTGTAAAAAGCAAATTTTTAAAAGTTTTATGGAGTCGAATACGTAAATTAAATGTATTATTTAATTATAAAAGAATTTTTTAAAATTAATCTTATAAAAATTGTTAAAAATTTACATAGAAAACACAGTTTATTGACCCCTTGAATTTTTAAAAATAACAACTGGAAATCAGTGCTATTTTTGCATTTTGTGAATTAAAATTTCTTTAAACACTCTTTTAAATGTTTACAAGTAGATGACTCTGCAATATTGCTTTATATTGTTTTTATAAAAGGTACAAATAAGGAGCCGGTACACATTTGGCAACTTTACCCTAAGAATAATTTTATGTTAAGACTTTTTCGTGGAAATTGGGAAATTCTTTTTTTTCCATCGAAATGGAAACAATCTTTCTGGAAACATTTGTCTTTTTTATATAGTTTAGCATTTGCAATTTGAACAAAATTGTAAACACGACATCCAAATTCTACAAATAACTTTGAGCCCAAAAATTTATGTGTTAATACTGTTCAGAGTTTACTTTTTGGACACACGATAGATACTGAAAATTGTAACATACATGTTACATATATGTATCGGTAACGTATTTGTGTTTTATATATCAAACATTGGAATGCTTTTGAACATTATTATTATTTATTTTCTTCTTGTTTTAACTCGAAGTGGTGTAAGACAGAGACCGGGGACGATGCGAAAAAGGATACAAACACAAATACACATCGTACGTTATATAAAAGCTTTTGTTACAAAATATCGCAAATCGCTTAGAATGTTATATAAACTAATCAATTCCAAAATCATTCAAAAGAGCAAAATAACAGCTTAAATAAGTAGAGAAATGTTTTCGAAAACATTTTCGAAATTACAAAAATTTCATTTTAATACATTTCTTCGAAATTTGTTTCACGAAATATTTGATTTTGAAATGTTTTAAATCGAAAATTAATTTGAAAATGCTATTAATACGACTAATGAAATACAAAAAATTTGTTTTCATATTTTTTCACAATACCTTTCTTTTTGAATTTTTACAAGTAGAGTCCTTGAAACATCCTTCTGAACATGGTGACGTCAAAGCAAAAATTTATTAAAATTAAAAACAAATTATAACGCATCCTTTCTTGGAAAACAAAAATAACAAATTCGTTGAAGTGCTAATACATACTGAAAATAAATAGAATTAGGTAATTAATGAAAATTTGAGGAAAGATACTCAGGGTTGGCGGAAGGGTAGGGTAAATGGAGCAATTGCCCGGGGGGCCTGGTTTAAAACGGAAGCTCACAGCTTCGATTCGAAAGAAATGAGAACACTTTTTTTTTGTTCATCAATTGTATTTTTAGCAAAAAAATCTTTGAAAATTTTTTGTTGTGCTCGGAGAACCGTCATTTCTCTCGTCGGCCTTGAACCCCGCTAATACTCCGCTAATTCATCACTAAATCGATAATTGTTCGGTAGCTCAGTTCAAGTTCTTTCTATTTTTTTTATTTTTATTTTTGGAAACGTAATTGATTCGGAGATTACAGGTAACCCTCAAAGAACACGATTAATTAACACGAAAAAAAAACGGTAAGGTAAAAGACTCGATCATCGAACACTATTTTTAGCTGTATCATTAAAGTAGCTTAAAAAAATTAAAAAATAAACAAAACACCCATTTTTTTTTCTTAGTAAGCATGAAACCAAGTTTTTTTAATCCAATGAATATGTTTTTAAGAAAATATAACCCAAAAATTTTGATTTATTAATGTTTTTGTTTTATAATTTGTTGACGTCTATGAAATAACGGACAGAATATATTAACCTCCTTTAAAAAAACAACACACTGACCCCTATGAAAAAACACGCATTTAACGTACATAACATACAATACTACAAATCTTCTACTATCGAATATTTGAACCATTCTCTTCCAGCCACTTTGCACTCACATCTACTACTGGGTGTAACTCTATGTCATAGAGTATTATCATAGAGTGACATCTAGTGAAACATAGAACGTCAAAGCAAAAGCCAAAAATGGTTTAAATATTCGATAAAATAAACCACTAAAATACTGCATTTGGTTTCGCCATCTACTGATGTTTTAAAAAAACATTGTGTACGTTCTAACTTATTCGTTAACCATTGTGAATTTTTAAACAGTTAAATTAAGTATATATTGTATCTCTATGTGTCGTTTCAGATCTAATACATATTATGTTTGACGTTTTTATTTGATAATATGTAAAAAACAATTTCGAAGTTTTAATTCAATATTAATTATTTTTCAATTGATTTTACGTTCTGAAATAAATAAAATATTAAAGTGAAATTATAAAAACGGTTAGTTAAGTGTTTTAAACCCAAAAATTAATTAAAAATGTTTATAAAATAGATATGTTATATATAATTCTCAAAATGGGGTACCCAACCTTAAAACTCGGATCCCAAAAAGAAACACTTCTACAAATAATATTTAACGCATATAAAATATAATTTAGCTATCCTAATCTCTTAAGTGGACTAATAACAATTATTTGTATACTTTTATTATGCTAAGAACTTTAAAAATGTTACAATTTATAACCCATGTGTTTTGAATAATGGTCATCCATCATATTAAAAATTCACGAATTCAACAAAAATTGTTCGATATATATATATATATATATATATATATATATATATATATATATATATATATATATATATATATATATATATATATATATCTAACATATATATATATATATATATATATATAGATATATATATATATATAGATATATATATATATATATATATATATATATATGTATTTCTTAAATTAAGTGAGGAGACATTAAATGTGAGGTGAATTTAAATTGAAAAATAATCATTCTATTAATAATATTTTTTTTTATCAGAGGTTTCTTTTAGAAATAACTTCATTAAGATATAAATGTCAAAACTGTTCGGACTTATAACCCCGTTTGACAATCGGGTCTTTTACCCTATATTTGGAAATGCATAATTTTATATCAAATAATAGATTATGTATTCTATTTTTTTAAAAAGAATTACTCGAAAATCGTATAGTTTGAAACCGTATAATTCGGGAGAAAGGACTCGTGTTCTTCGGTGGTTACCTCTAATCTATTTTCGTATTCAACCCAAACTTTTATGAGTTGTTCTTGTGACCCAACTAACAGTAAGAAGTAAAAGAAATTTAATATTCTTTTTGCAAAACTTAAAACTTTTTGAGATGTCCAATAGGAAAAGATCAGAATATGATCACGGCTTCCCCCCCCCAATTCTTTATCGCCTTTATCTTTGAAGCAGTAATCACATAAAATTATTCTTTACTATCAGTAAGTAGGACCAATAGTTGCTGATAAAGATTCCTTTTTTACTTTTTAGGTTCGGAACCTTAAAAAAAGGCATAAATTTAACACAAAAAGAGTACCTACATACGTCCATAAATTCAAATGAGACAAGACAATATGCTTGAATTACAATATTTATAATCTCCACTCATTGTAGGCAATTCACATGCAAACTGGACCACGAACGAAATAATTGGCTCACTGAAAACTTGATCATACATATTTCTAGTGCGGTTCTTACCACACACATACAAACTTCTTCTTCCGCGCTTTTTGAAACATATGTATACACACGCAAAATTTTATCTCTATTTCACTCCTGTTAACATAAATGGCATATTCTCTTCCATTTGGTATAGCAGGAAGGGTTAGAGTGGAATTATTTTTGAATTTAAAATCATACTTTGCGTACGTACGTATATCATCACGACACCGGCACGACACGACGACACACGCGACAACAAAATGAATACAAATGTCCTTATAATGATGCTCTGAATGGTTTTAAATGGGCATGTAGTACCTACTTGTAAGGATTTTCATGTAAGTAAGTATATGCGGAATAAAATTGCCTTAATATTCTTTGGAGGTAATTTAGAGACGTTTTACAAGATGTAAAAACAGGATGGGTTAGTTGATTTATAATATGAATTTTTATATTCTCGAGTGAGAAATGAACAGTATGCTTGATTGTCGAAACTCTAACCTACACTTTGTTTAAAAAACGCATGTCCACCAAAAAAAAAAAAATATTCACAAGTAACACTACGCCAGTATTGGTGTCTAAATTATCAATTCAGTAAGTACTGAAAAATACACGAATCATTATCCGGAAAGTAAAAACTTACATGTTCATGATGAAATAAACATATAAAATTAAATACACCTGTCGTAGCATCTGCATAACATAGCGAATTTCCAAATATTGGGCACTGACGGATCTCATCTAAGACCTATATCCGTTTAAAATAGTTTAGCTTTCTAACAGTGAAACAATTTTCAAAATCAGTTGAGTAGTTAACTTTTGGCGCTTTTTCGCTTTACCATGTCGGTACCTACAAACTGGTTTTTCGATTTCTTTCAACTTTGCACGTACAGTTGTTCCGAAACAAAAATTTACGGGTTTTCCGCAATTTATACTAGCGGAAAAAAAATAAGGATAAAAAAAAATCCAAATTTTTAGTGATTTTTTCGAATGGCTATATTTTCGTGAAAAATGGTCGTATCGGAGTTGTAAACAATGCAATTTAAAGCTGGGAGTTTCTAGTTTTGAGATCTTGCGATAAAAATTTTTCGAAGCCACGTGTATCGCTCAATCCGAATAAATATACTGAAAAAAATAATTTTCGAAATTTTTTCGATTGCTTTTTTTGGTCCACGGACTTGGAAAAAAAAATTTTCGACTTAACCACCATATAGACTGGATATCTTGTTCATTCAGCTTTAATTTGCTTTTTTTGGACATTTATACGACCACTTCTCGCTGAGATATCGCACTTTGAATGGAAAAGGATCATTTCGTCTTTGACCATCGATATCTCAGCAACCAATGATCACACAGAAAAATTCTTAAAAAATTTTAAAAAAAAATTTTTTAAAATTTTTCAACAAAATTTTTGAAAAATTTTCTTCGAAAAATTCTTAAAAAAAAAAAATTTTTTTTTGAAAATTTTTTAAGAAATTTTCTTTTTTTTTATAAATTTAAATAGGGTTGACCGGGGTAATTGTGAATGGATTTTCATGAATTGAGATAAAAGCGTTGTTTTAAGTATTTTTTATTTTATATATCACATTATGGTTGATTTATTTCTAATTCTACATTATTCAAGATGCACCACACAAATTTTGAGCAAATTCGTATGAAAAACAAAAATTTTATAAGCCATTCTCATTTCCCCGGTGCGGTTTTGCAAATCTTATGAATTTCGGGGTAAATGTAAATGCCATCAGAAAAATTATTTAGAATGGATTACAAGAGGAGTAAGGTACATCAGAGTAAGGACCAACTCAAATTCTTCACATTTATTCCACTTTCAAATTTTTCATCATACTTTAGCGGTCACAATTTCTCTTTGTTTAATGCAAGTTACGCATACCTCAAATTTCTACAAAAAATCAAGGTTAAAGAAAAATAACAAAAATTGTAGGAACAAATTTATTACAAGCTAAAAATGATATTTTGATGATATTTTGTCATTTTATCATCTGAAAAATCAAAAAAATTGCATGTATTCACACAAAAACAAGGAAAATAAGACTTTTTCAAGGAAATACATTTAGTTCACATGAATAAAAAACAACATTTTTTCTTTTGTGTATTGTTTGTACAACGGAAACTTGTACAATAAGGTCACCAGCACCTTCATCAACATTTTCAACTCTGAAGAGGACACTACTGAAATTTTTGACCGAATGGGGGCATTTGTGAATGACGTTGACAATTATCCCACAATTTTAAAATCATGGGGTAATTGTGAATTGGTGATAAATTGTTCAATTTCTTTAGCAGTTAATAAGGAACCCTCTTAGGGTTTAGACCACTTCTTTAGAAGTACTTTTAACCATTTCTTACCTTTTAAAAAAAGAAAATGTATTTAAAAAAAAATTTTTTTGAGGATTGGTCGAATACATAAAGTTTTGCAATGGTTTTTTCAAAATAAAAAAAAGATACTAATACTTGGAGAATTGTTATGAAATTTTAATAGCATATTAAGAAAGGACAAAAAAACATATTAAGAGTTGATTTTTGACAATATTAATGTTATTTTAGAATTTATAGGCGCCGTTCACAATTGCCCCAATTCACAATTACCCCGGTCAACCCTATATTTTAATGAAACATTTTCTAATAAAAACAATTTTTGTGCCATAGACGAAGCCAAAGTCACTATGTTAAGTTCACTGTCAACTGAAATAAAATTGCGAGGTACTTGCGACGCTCGCTACAACAAACATTCTATATAACCACTACATAGACACATACACGCGCTTGCACGCGCGTGTAAATAGAAGAAGTGAATTTACACGCGCGTGCACGCGGTTGTATTACACGCGTGTGCAAGTTGCCTATATAACCACGACCTTAGGGTGTGTCTTTTAGGACTTTCGACTATTAGCCCCCACTCTCATCTTTTTTTATTAACACTTTCAGTCCCGTGGCTTCGGCATCCGAAACCAAACAAAACATCCTCAGAGGCCGACCGCGATCAATATTTAGAATAATAAACAAAACACTTAAAAATATTTATAAAAAAGATTTCATATTATTCTAATAAAAATCATTTGTTATGTACTACGTACCGGACACTTTTTATTTTTTGTACATATAAATATACATAATATGTTTTATCATCAAAATATCTAGGCTTCATCTTTTATTTACAATAATATTTTCATCCACATATGTATGTATGTGTGTGTTGTATGATTGCATGTATATGTGTGCTACTCATCTTTTGATCGGCATAACACATACATGTTGAATCATTTAGTGCTTTGTGGAATCATTTTATATACTTGTTTAAATAAAATTTGCTTAAAAATATTGTCAGCTTCCGGGAAAGTTTACTGTGAAAGTGCTCGGGCCTCATATTATTAATATTAATTAAAGTCTCATTTAGGTGTCTTAAAAGTTTTGCAGATGAGGCTGAGAGGCAAATTCGACTCTAGATATTAAGCTCTACTGCTCACGTTTTTCTTTAAATACACTGCGTTACAAAAATTACAAACTAAAGTTTAATTATACACATATTATTAATTACAAAGTAAAAAAATTATAAAGTTTCAGTATACACATATTATTTTATTTAATAATGAAAAATGAAAAATTATTATAATTTATTTAAACTACAATTCGAGTAAAACCGCCAACAAAACTTATCATTAAAATATTTACACAAATTAAAATATAAAATATATAATTATAGTGAAAAGTACATATTGTACACAAAAATATTAAAAATATTTAGTTTTTCTTTCTGTTTGGAAGTATATCTTCTCGCTTTAAAGGTCAACAGTAATCTCCTAACATAGCTGCATTCCAACGACCTTGAAACCGTTCCTCAAACCTTTTTATATCCTGGTGAAACCGCTCCCCTTGTTCATCGCTTACGGTTTCAAGATATAAAGGAAGAAAAGAGAAACGGGAATGAAGAAAATGAATTTTCAATGACATCCGGCAACCCATGTTTTTGTATGCATTTAACAAATTGTTCGCTACGAGTTCTGCGTTATCGGCTCTGTGATTACCTATCCGTGTGACCAATACATATGCATTTTTCTTTCTCTCAATCGAAGCAGAAGTGTACTAATATGGACGCAATAAGGATCGTATAAAAAAAGTTATCGGTGTGTACCTCAAAAACAAGACGTGATAGAAACAAAAGACAAACACTGCCCCCAATATGCTCTAGCTAACAGAAAACTATAATAGCAATCAGTTTTTCGGGTACCGAAATCGTGTCACGCAGTGATATTTATAGTATATCATAATACATATTAATGTAGAAATATCTCCATTTATATCTCCATAGGTGAGCATTTAACGCGCGTTTAAATTTAATCCTTTGCATTCGATAGGCGCCGCCACGGCGACACAATAAATATTAATTCCACTCGTTAGGCGCCGTAGCGACGCCATAAACAATAG
The DNA here is from genome assembly GCA_035578155.1 of Brachynemurus nebulosus. Lineage (NCBI taxonomy): Eukaryota > Metazoa > Arthropoda > Insecta > Neuroptera > Myrmeleontidae > Brachynemurus > Brachynemurus nebulosus. Next base: position 4,171,681 of record JAPWDM010000019.1, on the reverse strand, counting down.
GTTTATTATAGGCTTTAATATAGGTTGTAAATAATAAACATAGGTTTATTATTTACCTAAGCTAGGGGACATAAGGCCCGATTTACATTAAGGCGCGATTTACATTAACGCTCCGCTCTCAGTACGATATCACTCCGCTTCCGGTTCGATAAAATAAATAATGAGTGTATTCACACATAATAAATAATGAGTGTATTCACATCATCGCTCTGATATCGGTCCGATATCAGTCATGGTTCGCTCTCGCTTCAATACCGCTCCAATACCAATACCACTGAGATAATATTTTATCGATATCAGACCCTATATCGATGATAGTGAACACGTTTTTGATTCCACTTCGCTCCGTTTCTCAGCCTTCTTCATTTATTTGGAAATTATTATATTAGGAGAACATGATACAACACAACGACGCGACGTCTTGCTACAATACATTGTGATACATACTACTAAAATTAACTAATAGATATATTGTATTATGGATATTATGTTCTCCTAATACAATAGTGTTTGTAGCGTTTTAAAACTACTGTCGAGTAGCTGAGTACCCATACTAAAAAATGGTTCGAGTGCAAAGGGTTAAAATAGTTGCGACGGGCGACTAAATAGGAAAATTATTAATAAATTGATCTGAAATCACAGATAGCACGGATAGTACGAGTTAAGGAATTGTATGAATGTCAAAAAAACAGTCATTCGAACATCTCCAAACAGCCACCGAAATTTACATACATCCTGTATCACATACAACACAGGTAAGAAAAATTAAATAGATAAACAAATAAATAATATTAATAATAAAAGAGGTGACATACCCAGGTATCTTGTACATATGTATCTACATTATTTTCTTCCCTCTCGGAGAAAAACTCTCATATCTAAACAACAACATAACAATTTTTAAATTAAAAATTTCTCAACATTTAGTTATTATTTTATTTTCTATGAGTAGTTAAAAACACGCTCAATTTATTATTTAGTTATAAAATACAAAACCTTACGACGTACTAACATACATACACATACAGCTGAACCTTTTTTTTATACGGTGAATAGGAACCGGAAAAAAAAACGCACAAAAAATATATATTCAAAAATAAGGGGCTTAGAACTATAGTGGTGTAAGTTAATTGTTTTTTTTGAGATTGGATATATTGTAAAATTATTGTTATTTTACCCGATCTTTATTCAGTGCCAAAAAGACAAAGTCATTACTTATACAATAAAGCCGGTAGAGACTATTATTTTACTATAGTTCCATATACTTACTATGCTTCACTCAAACTTTAACGTTAAATAACTTAAAACAACATATTTTGACTTACACCACTATAGTTCTGAGCCCCTTAAATATCATAAATATGCTATAAAATGATCCAGATTGTAAACAAAACTTTTTATGTGGTGGATCGGAACCGCATAAAAAAGTTTCACCGAAAATACATAACTCAGAACGCTCAAAACCTCACAATTTCAATAGAAGTTGCTTTTCGAAACAAAATAAAGCCTTAATTTACACGTAGAAACATTTTATTTCATTTTTATATTTATAATATTATGAAAATTTTGAAAAATACATCTGTAAAAAAAATTAAATGATGCAATAACTTATGTTCTTATGCAATGTATTGACTAATGCTTAAAAGCCGTTAAAAAGTATTTTTATCAAAGAAAGTTATTATAGTAAATGTTCAAGTTTCTTACTGCCTCTTGATTTTGATTCATATTATGCATTTTAATGGTCATTTTTTTAAAAACCGCATAAAAAAATCACACAAAAAAAACCGCACAAAAAAGACCGTATAAAAAAAGGTTTAGCTGTACATACATAATAGGAAAACTGAAAGGGCGCGTATAAACACACTTGCAGGCCTTGTAGGTAGGTATAAGACGAAGGAATAATATTTGTTTTTGTTGGACTAAAGAAATTATAGTGCGTCAAGGCACGCAAAATGATAATCTGTTTAATTTTATGTATTTATAAGTTTATATAAAATTCCTTGGATGTCGTTGGTACAATAATGGGACAATTCAAAAAATCAGAGATCCTGCGGTTTAGATACTTTCTGGTTCCGTATCTTAAAACGAAAGATGGAACCGTTATTTCTGTCTCAGAAATTTTTCTCTCGAGAACTACATAACGTAGGGCCATGTTAGGTCTTGACAGGGCATAAACGCGGGTCCGTTGGATACAAAGAAAAAATTTTTTAATAAATACATCGTCATAATATGACAACTCAGTTGGCGTGTAAGGTACATTACGTATTTTGTTGGCAGTTTTTGGTGTTACATTGTATTGATGCATTATAGATTTTAATATATATAGATGTAATATATAAAATATATTTTTCGAGCCTGCGCTTTACATATCATAGAGAAGGATCTATATATTAAAATCTATAATGCATCAATACAATGTAACACCAAAAACTGCCAACAAAATACGTAATATACCTTACACGCCAACTGAGTTGTCATATTATGACATCGTGTGAGGTATTATTTGCAAGAACTACCCCCAAGAAATTTAAAAAAATTTTTTTTTTAATAATTTTTGATCCAGTGGTCCAAATGATTCCCGCCCTGATCTCCTAAGCTTCTCAAGATAAAATTTTGATTTTAAAGGGTGAATAGATAATGGTAATAGTAAGTCATGGGTTACCGAAAAACTACGAATTTTCTCGACATTGTAATTGCTACCGAAATATTTTTTTCTTAATAATAATACGGGGAAACTAATGTTCCAGTTCCAAATTGGATAAAATTTAAATATAAATAAATTAATAAAGGTTCAATTTAGTTTGCTCCCTGTACGGAACCCTAACTTTGCGAACCTGACTCGCTCTAGGCTGACTGTTTCTAGTTCTAACTTGATTGTCGAATTTATCTAGTTATTGATCTCAAATCATAAAAGACATATGCTGGGACTAACTGTGTAACGCAGTGTTAGTTTCAACAATTCATTTTCCTAATAAATATTGTCAAATATTTTTCGTGTGTCGTATCACACACACACAAACACACATACACCCCGCACAGGGTTTGTTCGTACATGCCATTTACGTTCGTGAGAATTATGGCACATTTGTTGAACATTAAGACCCGATCCACATTAACACTCTGCTCTATCGCTCCGCTCCCGATTCGATATAATATTCTTACACAATAAACAATGAGTATATTCACATCATCGCTCTGATATCGGTCCGATATCAGTCACGGTTCGCTCCCACTCCAATGCCACTCCAATATCAATACCACTCAGGTAATATTTTATCGGAGCGATATCAGACTTGTTATGGCTTGTACCTATAGTGTAAACACGTTTTTGATTCCACTCCACTCCGCTTACATTCAGTTGTTATGAAAAGATGTTTGTATCGAACTGAGACCGAACTGGGAGCGTACCCAGAGCGGCATTATAATGTGAATGGAGAACGAATAGATACCAGCATGTTATCAGCACTGTAATGTGAACACAACAAGATTATATCGGAGCGAGAGTGGAGTGGGAGCGTATGAAGAGCGGAGCGTTAATAAAAATCGGGCCTAAAAATTACAGTTTTATGATTATCGAAATATATGTAAATTTATGTTTAAAATGAAATAAAATTCGGTTGTAAATTTAGTTTTTAATACAAGTAACTGATATTATTTTTTTATAAAATTAAAATTTTGAATTTCCTTAATTAAATTAGTCGCTTAAAGTGACTAGATATATGGGAATAATTAAGGTAGTCGACCCAATAATTCAGTAGGCTAAAGCCCCTATACCCGAACGGGTTCAATACTCGAACAGTTTTGAAATTTTATAATATATTAATGAAGTTATTTCTGAAAAAACCGATAAATATTAAAACTGTTCGAGTATTGAATGCAATCGGATATAAGGGCTTTTACGTTAAGTATTAAATTCTAAAAATCTTAATTATTGTCGTAAATATATTGCCATATATCAATATGGCTATGACACCTTTCTCGGTGAAACACTATGAATATGTCGGAATTTGTTGATTTTATATTAAATGCATCCAAAAAGTTAAATTTCCTTGAAATAAGCTTTTTATCATTTAATTTTTAGCATTTAGCATTTATTTATTCGATTTTAGTAAGGATATCAAGTATTTTTTGGAGAATAACCAATTAACTACGTAATATTATGTCTAAAAAAAGTAGTTTTAATAATTAATTTTTATTTTACGAACTAGTTTTTTGGAACTGGTTTTAAATTTGTTCACAACTGATTAGAACTGGTTAAATTTTAATATTTTGTATATTAAATATTTAAAAAAAATTACATTCAGATATCGTTCATTAATGTTTTAAAATATTCTAAAATTCTAATATGTTAATCAATAACACCATAGTTGACAAAATAGTTTCAGAGTGCCTACAGGTTTTAATAAGTAATAATTTATTATGGGATTTTACGTTCTTTTTTCAGTTTACGAGATTTTACCTTCACTTTTCAGACTTCTAAGGTCATTGGACATAGGTTTAGAGTAGTTTCCCTTTAAAACTTCAGATAAATATCGGCATATTCTTCTTTTAAGTGGCCCCGCTAATTTCTTTCAGAACGACTGTTTATCCGATTTCTCAAACTGCTGATTATCAGCACCTTAGATTCTACACAATTTGTCATTTTGAATAGCGAAGTAACTTTAACGCCATAGAGTCAGTAAGTAACGTCTTGAAATGACGTCGGTTTTCTAAGAATTGTAAGGAAGCTTTTCAAGGGTCTAAAATTGAGTTTTCGGGACTTGTGAAGTTGTAAGTTGAGAATAAGGACTTTTTATAAATAATTTGGCCATCTACACCACTTTAGCGAAAAATCAGTAATCAGTATTAAATAAATTAAAACCTAAAGAGAATCAAGAACAAAGAAATAACATAACGTAGTTAATTTTGTAAAATAAAAAAATTAAAAAAATCCCTTTGAGTTCCTGGTCTCGTACAAAATGGATCGATGAAAAATTCAATTCAAAATTCCATATCAAAGTTTCCTGTCAAAAATGTTTGATTCTTGGTGATTGTGGCCCATGGACATCCTAGTGGTAACAAACCCATATGCTCTAATTTCTACCATCTTTTGGTCCTTCACAATTATAACAACAATTCAAAAAAGTCAACTTACCTTCCTTAGAACGTAAGTAATATCTTATCATTAATTAGAAAATAAAGTCAGCCCATAAGTTTATTTTTATAACACCCGCTTCTAAAATTCAATATTCGAGCGTTGTGTAGTGGGCGTAAAGAGCAGTTTTCATGTCATTGTAAAACAAACGACTGTAACTGTGCGCGAATGTACAACTGTGTGTGAAAGTAGCTAAATCTATGCGAGAAAATAATAATATTCATTTGTCAATGATAATCATATTCAAATTAAACATGGAAACGATCAACAAATTAATAAAAAAAATAAAAACGATCTACAAATCAATAAAAAAAATTTTTTTTTAATATAACTTTATAAAATAAATTTAACCCTACTATTTTCTAAAATTACTTAAAAATAATTAATTTTTTTCTCTCTACTAAACTTTAGAAGCCGTCGTCATAAAAAATTATGTTCGATACGTATGCGTAAAGTGAGGTATCCAATAGGCTTAAACTGGGGCACTAGCTAAAGGAACTGACGCATATACAACGAGATCTCGTGCGCTTACCCCCACTCGCCTGACGGCTCGTGGAGGTATACAGCACACTCGATCTCGTTGTGTATGCGTCAATCCCTTAGACTCGTGCCCCAATTTAAGGCTACTAGAATACCTATCTTTACGCATATGTATCGAAACTATTTTGGCCACTATTTTGTGGCCATATATGTTTAAAAATTCCCAGCTTTTACTACGTATTCTCAAGCTGCATTCGAGGCCACAAAAATAACACTTAGAGTCTTCGCTAAGTACATAGGAAACTTCCATTACGTAATCCACTGGGACCAAATTGCTAAATGAGAAAGTCAAAGATCACGGGCGTCAATCTTTCAGATTTAGGTATATACTTAAACACTAACACATTCAAACATATTTGCCTTAAAACACTTAGGGGTGCCATTATACGCATCTTATGTGCGACGAAATTGCTAAATGGGACCGTGCGATATGGGAGTTTCCTATGTGTATAGGTAATATACCATTTTTTAGTAAAACCCTTGAATTCCAAGAATAATGAACTTTATATTTTTTTATATGAACACGCAGCGTTCTGCAATCTACATTGTACATTTTGGAAGACGATTAATTTTTAAAATATTGGAATCGTTTACCGATTTTACCCTTCCATTTCTATCCTCTTCCTTTACTCAGGTACTTGTATAGATGCAGAATTACACGACGAAAATCACACATATACATATAATATATTTTGTGGACGTTGATATTTAACAAGTTTTAAAAAAGATGACATAGCAACCAAACCCTAACCCAACTAACTTATTAGTCTGCAAAAGGTTTTGTACACCGGCACCAACTGGTACCAAATAATCATCCTGCCTACGTGATAGCTACCTGGTGCATTTTAAAATATACTTACGTACGTACAAATATACATGTACATATGAATTCCAGACTCATACCATAATATCCAGTTAAATAGTGCAAGTACACTGTAATTATTGTGATCCTGTAATATGAAAAATCTAGGACTGTTCAAATACCATAAATCCTCTCAAATTGTTTGGAACAACGATAGTAGATCGCGAAAAAGTTATGAAAGAAAACTATAGGTCAAATAGGCCAGAAGTTTAAAATTTCAAATCGTTCTCAAGATATGATCATTTTTTGAATATCCAAAATCTCCATAAAGAATATACAGGGATTTGAAGACAACGAAATAAGCGCAGACTCGAAGTAACAATTTTTCCTCTGCCACGATTATCTATTAATTTTATGTTCTATTTTGTTGTAACTATACCAATTTTTGCGTGAGTAATTCTAACTTAGACCTTAGATCAGGTTTAGACCAGTGTTTCTCAACCATTTTTCAGTCACGGCTCGGTAAAATCTCAGACAGTTTTGTGCGAATCGGTCACGATTATCCGTTTTCTAAATTACATTTAAATTTAATATGAAATGGCCTTTTCCAACTACTTAGTCGACCATGTAATTCAGAAAATTCTCGAAACTTTTTTAAGCATTAGAGAAATGTCTAAAAGCAATTCTTTAATTTTAAATAAAATTCTGCTAGTTTGGAGTCAATTAGATCACTAATTGGAGTAACATTATATCATGTAATATGAAATGTCATTTTCCGACCACTTACAATTAGTCGATCGAATAATTCGAGAAATTATCAAAATTTTTTTAATTTTCGAGAAATATTTAAAAGCAATTCTTTAACTTAAATAGAATTCTTGTAGTTGGAGCCAATTCCATCACCAATGGGGTAATATTATGTCGTGTTATATGAATTGTCGTTTTCGACCACTTACTTAGTCGACCATGTAATTCACAAGATTATCGAAACTTTTTTAAGCATTACGGAAATGTCTAAAAGTAATTCTTTAATTTAAATAGAATTCTTGTAGCTTGGAATCAATTCCGCCACTAATTAGAGTAACATTATGTTATGTAATATGAAATTTCGTTTTCCGACCGCTTGGTCTACGTTATAATTCGGAAAAATATAGATACCTTTTTAAGCATTAGAGAAATGTCTAAAAGCAATTCACTAATTTTAAATAGAATTCTTGTAACTTGGAGTCAATTCCGTCACTAATTGGAATATTAGATTGTGTAATACCTATGAAATAACATTTTTCGACCACTTAGTCTACCCTGTAGCTCAGAAGAATATCAACAGCTTTTATGGACAAAAATTATAAACATTTTTGTAATTCACATATTTTTTTACTGACCATCAGTGAGATACTTTCACTGACCGGTGATTGAAAAACATCGGTTTAGACTATGAAATCTAAAAATGAACGAAAAAATACTAACAATCAATTAAAACTCTCTTATTCCAAGATCTCTCTTCTAAATATGTAATATAAACATTTCGTTTCCCTCGAATCGTCGCGGTTCGCTAATACTGCACGTGGTTCAATGCAGTTTACGTAGTATTTCTTCGTAACCTTCTTGTAGGTACCAGCAATTCTTCCCACACCTCAAACTTTTACCAAAGCGCCTAAATGGTGTCTAGTTGGTATATTTATTTCGTTTATATGCGCACTTCCCTCACTTGCAGACATGCATCGAAAGTGCATGAATTCAGTGTTTTCAAAGGAAGGAAATATTATTGTCTTTATATTCTTTAAATAATTATTCACTAATTTCTTATTTTAAAAAACAATTCGTTTACAGTACGTTAAAATTAGAATTGTATTTATAAAATGGTGCAATGTAAGTATATGTAGGGTAATTGTGCCTCATACTCTTCGCGGGGGGATACGTACGGGAAAATAAAAAACAAAAAGTTTGCTAACAACATACTAGTACTGGTTATAAGTATAATAAGTACCCTTATGACATTTTAATGTCTTGTGAGTACTCTTTAATGTGTATGCACAGTTTTACATGTGTAAGTAGGCATTTTTCATGTAAATTATTTTTTTTACAAGACTCAATAAAGATATTATTCATATATATTGTATAGGTTTGTTGTAATTTAAAATTAGCCTCATAAATTATAAGTACAATTAAAAATAAAAAGACATTATCGTTTTCCAAGCTTTCTCCGCAGACCCGATGAGAGGGTGGGTTAGCCGGGGTTGTAGCCCCGGGGCCCTAGCTTGAGAAGGGGGTTCGTAGCTGTCGGTAGAGGGCCCGGGAAAAAAGTAAAGAATTTTTTTTTGTTCGCCAATTACCTATTCTTTGGGAAGGAATTTTAAAAAAAAATGCGGTTTATTTCCAGGGCCAGCCATTTCTTTCAACGGCCCTGCCTTTATGCCGAGATATCAAAACTAAACAGCCTTATTGAAAAATAGTCTTTTTAGCATGTAACTGTTAGTTGATACATCCCATAATATATAATATAAAAATATCCATTCAACACAATTAAATTATCTCTCAAAATATACAAACGGTATTACCTAGCCTATCATTGATTGCCTATATTTTATGATGCCAATAATAATAATTAAGTATGGGACACTTTTTGGATCAAACAACATCGTGTTTTGTATATGCAGGCAGATAGACAGGTAATCTCTGTTAGTTGTACATATATGTATGATTTATCAAAATATCTATTAATTTTTATTCACATTAATCACATCAAGTGCGATATACCTACATACACAAAACACGAATGCTGTTTGATCCGAAAAATATCCGATACCTAAAAATAATATTATGAATAACATAATAATACATTTTTTTATTTTAAATTATTCAGAAAAATTAATACCTAACTTTTAAATTAGATGGCGTAAATTAAGAGTAATTTATTAATGTATAGAAATAAAAAGAAAGAAAATTGCATAAAATAAACACAATTAATAAGAACATTTTAGTAAAACAGATTTTAAAAATCGTTTTATACCTATATTTATACCAAACTTCAAGTTTCTAGTACTACATCTGAAATTTAAAAAAGTCTAAAAAAAAATCATTATTTTACGAAATTTTGGTGATCAAAAAATTTTTTTTGGTTTGTAAACAACTAATTAAATTAGTGCGATTCTATTCAAACAAGTTCTGATTTGAATAGAGCAATTTAGGAGCAATTTAATTATCTACTTAACACTTTCAGTCCCATGGCTTCGGCATCCGAAACCAGACAAAACATCCTCAGAGGCCGACCGTGATCAATATTTAGAATAATAAACAAAACACTTAAAAATATTTATGAAAAAGATTTTATATTATTCTAATAAAAATAATTTATTACCATGTATAGTTTTTCAATATTTAAATAAGATGACTTTTTAAGTACGGCTATAATCAGCAGTATTGTTCGCAGCATGTTACCTACTTATCTGTATGAATGAAAAAAGAAGCCGGCGCTTGTAAAACAGGCAACAAATTTAAATACAATTGGAGTGAACATAGAGTGCTATTGTTGTAAGCAATAAAATAATTTAACATCTTGAAAGTTTATGGTCACTAATAACACCCTCTCGAAAAGTCATCCCAAAAATTGTTGGATAAGGTATACCTGACACTTCATTTTTTGTACATATAAATATACATAATATTATTAAAATATCTAGGCTTCATCTTTTATTTACAATAATATTTTTATCCACATATTATGTATGTATTTGTGTATTGTATACTTGTATGTATATGTGTATTTTATCAAAATAATATGTAACTATGTACTCATATTTTGATCTGCCTAACACATACATGTTGAATCATTTAGTGTTCTGTAGAATCATTTTATGTACTTTTTTACATAAAATTTATTTAAAAATATTGTCGGCTTCCGAGGAATTTTACTGTGAAAATGCTCGGGCCTCATAGTGTTAATAAATTTCTAACACTGACTGACTGACTGACTGAGAGACAGACAACGCACAGCCTAAACTGTTGGGTTTAGAAGAATGAAATTCTGCACAGCACTTCCTTATATAATGTAGGTGAGCACTAAGAAAGGGCATTTGAAAATTCGTCCCCTAGGTGGTTTTAACAGGGAATGAAAATTTGTATGTAAATTCGTTATTTTTGAAGTTAGTGGTACATAAAAATATATTACTAGGGCTATTAAAATAAATAATATATTATTGAATAAATCTTTAACACTGACTGACAGACAACGCACAGCCTAAACTGTTGGGTTTAGAAGGACGAAATTTAGCACAGGAGAAATTTCTGGAAAAGTTTCTGGAAATTTATTCCCTAAGGGGTTAAAACCGGAAATGAAAATTCGTATGGGAAGTTAGTCATTTTTGAAGTAAGAAACGTGGATATTGATTTAGGCTTTTGAAAAACATTAAAAGTGAGCAGAAAGTGAGTATCTAATAAAAAGATGTTGCCGATGGGAAATCCCATCGGGTATACGGCTAGTATATATTATATAGTTTTTCAACTTTAGGCATTAACCTCTTTCTAGCAATTTCTTACAAATTCTTATAATTTTAACTGAGAAAACTTACATTTAGAAGCAGTTCTCTTCGACTAGTTTCAATTATTACAATTTCTCTTTTATTATATGTATCAAACGATTTCAAAATACGTGCCTGTACTTATCCATTAAATAAATTTTAAAGAAACTAATAATTTTAAGAAATGATTTCCTATCTATATAAACTTTTTCAAGACTGTAACTCTTTAAATACTTACTTATTTACTGAACTATTACAAATGCAAAGTTCTTAATAATTTTATTGAAAAATTAAAGCCACTTTTAATTGTAAAATTCTTAATAAAACTTTATATTAATTTTTTCTGGTACTTACCTAGCAATAATTGTTACTCAAAGTGTCTCGAAGAAAAATTCTGTACTTTTTTTTATTAAACTCTATACAATATGTATTTTTTTTAAGTGGTATATACGTAATAATACAATGTACATAGCATTACTCTAATGTAATTTGCCTATAATACGTCTACAATATTCATTCAGAGGTTGTACGCTTACTTGAATCCAATTAAAGAATTAAAAGTACCAGAAATAAAATCAAGTCATTCAACGATGCAAATATTATTAAATGATCGAGTGCGGGTAATAATAAGGATAATTGTAGGTGGAATCAGATTGGGGTATGTTTATTATTAAAAAAAAAGTATAATTTTAATTTATAAATAGTGAAACGTTTCAAAATTATAATTCAAATTATAAATTTATAAATATTGTATGAATTATATGAATTATACTCACCTAAATTTGGAGGATAAACTTGGAAATAACTACAAAATTACTTACGAATTCAAAAAAATCACGAAAATTTATGCAAAGACGGACATTTTCAAGTACATTTGATTATACTTAAAACATAAGCTTGGAAACTAAATGGGATTATTGCCTAATAGAGATTCCGTTTTTAACGATATTATTACTGTCATTGTTGCCAAATTTACTAAAATTAGAGCTGTAGTAGTAGCCAATAAAAATAGGTTATTAGAATCGGTTCCAAGTCATAATTTTAATTAAAATTTTGTTTTTTTAAAGAAAAGCAATAGGCACAGATATAGGTTTCACATCAGGAAGCTGTCACAATTTTTGGGAGACACTTAAAAAGTTGTATTGAAACGTTTTTCCTTTTTTTGGTGCAAGAGAACAAGTGTTATGACCCTTTTATCATGTCTCTGGATCCGCGTTTGAATAATCTAACACTTTCCTTGAAAATGCCAGTTGATAAAAATTTATTTGTAAATTACGTATAAACACTTACGTATAAAATTTGTATTACTGATGTCACTAAACCTTTACCAACAAACTAGTCTAGTTTGAACCCATCGGTTTAGTAGACGGTAATGAATATTGTCCATCATAGGAAACCGGATTTTGCGAATAATCCGAATTAGCCAGAAATAGTGTTAAATAAATAATAATTGTCTTTAGATGTGCTATTGATATATTTGGATTCAATATAAAAATCCAAACTGACATGACAATTTTATGTTACTTACAGTAACTCAATTTTAATTAAAACTGAAATTTACGTGATAATTACCATAAAATAAATCTTTAAATAAAAATTCCCAGTTGCAGACAACTTGTATTGCGAATAGATCGTTTGCGAATAACTGGACGTTGACCGTATTTAGTTTAAAAACTGTGCAAACTAATTCATAAGAGTCCAAAATTAATCTTAAAAATATTTAATATTTCCCAAGTAATATCATTGTAACATCACAGTTTCTATCAGAATATCTCTAATCCAGTTTAGAATAATCTCCGTAAACTCGATGTTTCCTTATTTATATAAAAAAAAAAAAAGGATTTTAACCGATAACACTCCAAGATAAATGAGGCGTTGAGAACAAGAACGGTCTAACTAACAAATTTTATAAAATTGAGATATTGGGCTTAAGTATACATAAAGGTCTAATTATTGAAATGAAAACTGTCTAGGTGTGTTTTTAATATGAACCTAGAGATGGCGGCAGGTTAACTTTTTCTTGCATCACAAACTTTTTATTTTATTTGAGTGCAAAATCGACCTAAATGACGTAGGCGGGCTAGGTTATTTTTTCACACTAACAATATTGTAGTTCTCTTAAACTGCAGTTGTGGTGAGAGATGCTCGATAATTGAAATTATCCATAATTATGGATAGTCAGTCGTAAAACTATCGATAAAGGTTCGATATTTTCTGATAGTCAAGTTTTTGTTTTCCAAGTCATATTTTATAGGAATTTAGACTAATACAGAGAAACTACTAGTTATCCAGATTGTACTTAATTAAAATCCTGTTTTTTCAAACTTACTACAGTAGCTACTTTCCAAGAAGCTTTGATTTTAATTTTAAATTATGAATAAAATTGTACACTTTTTTAGTTCCTTAATCAAAATATCGAGACACTTATAAGTTTTCAATTTTAATGCATCAGATGTTTAAATTTTTACAAATACAAATGATATTGTAGATGAAAGTAACAGAACTGATGATGACTGAACCTATAAATTTAAATTTTTTTATAATTCGAACGCTTTTTCTATTCTGTTTATATAATATTAAAATTTTATGCCTTATGTTGGATAAAAAGATACGTTTTTTCCAATAGCACATTTTTTTTCTCAATACAAGCAGAAAATCTTTGAAAACAATGTAACCTAACTAATATATTTTAACTAATTTCTTATTAACCACGAGTGTAAAAATGGCCTAAGTGACAAAAAAATTAGCGAAAAGATGCTAGACCTTCTAATTTTACCCATACATGCATTTAACATTGAATTCAAAATATAATACATAAGTAAACGTCCACAATTATATTAAGACTGGTGGAAAAACAAAAATATTTTTTTGCATAACTTTAACCGTCGTTAACCAAAAATATACATCCTAACAACACACCAATAAATTTTAATACCTACAGAGACATCTTTCCGTCAACCATCAAATTTCACAAAACATTTTCGCAACAGCGTTCTACTATATCAACAACTAGTGTCTCAATATCTAGATGGCTCTGTCTACACGTCTTGTTACTAACGCCTCTCGCATTATAACAACAAACTAAAGTGGTCGTTAAACGAAACCATGTCGATAAGACAGAAAATCGTTATATTAATGTTGTTCAACTTCTGAAAACGGATAAAACTGAAAACTTTTATGTTAGCTTGATGCGCGCATGTAGCTTCGGAAAAAGTTCAAATGAAAACAAATCGTTACTTTGGTAAGTTTTAATTCCGCTATATACGTATTCTTTAATACAGTATACAGGTGTAGAAAGCATTTAAATGATATATAAGATCGTTGGCCCTTACTACACACGTAGTGTAGCTTCGGTAGTGTACATACATTTATTTTAGCGTATAGCTGTATCATGTTATTTTAAATAAATGAATAACATACTTTAGATTATGTTTTGTTAGTTTTTACAACCTGTTGTATATTAAAACTGTTTTATATTGTGAAGTCACGTCAAATCAGGGACGGATTAATTTACTTTTTGGTCCAGGTACCAGGTCTCGTCTCACCCCTACAAGATATAGGGCACACAAAAAATATAAAACAATAAATTAAATAAAATTAAATAATGATGACCCTTTAAAAATTGTCTACGCGATAATCCGGCGCTGAGTGTCGATGTTTATCTGAATTACATAGTAGACCCAGTGGTCGGAAAACGCCATTCCATATTACATGACCTAATGTTATTCCAGCTAATGACGAAAATGATTCCGAAGTACAGGAATATTGTTCAGAGTTATAGAATTACTTTTAAATATTTCTCTAATGTTTAAGAAAGTGTCGATATTTGTATGCATTACGTGGTCAAGCAAGTGGTCGGAAAACGACATTTCATATTACACGACCTAATGGTATTCCAATTAATGGCGGAAATAATTCCTGGCTAAAAGAAAAATGGGGATATTAATCTGAATTTCATGGTTCCACAAGTGGTCGGTAAACGACATTTCATATTACACGATCTAATTTTATTCTAACTAATGGTGGAAATGATTCCTGGCTACAGGAATTCTATTCAGAGTTAAAGAATTGATTTTTTCTACTTGTGTTGAAGAACAGATTCATTACATATAAGTTAATTGTTGAGAAAGTTAGGAATTATTCAAAGGCGTGGAGGAATAACCATTACTTACCTTTCGACCAATGGATTCACCGTATTAACGATTTTTCAATCGGCTGGCGTTTGTTTCGTGTATAATATATGTATCAAATTTTTATTTAATATATGTTGCGTAGTAACGTGCAAGTAAACAAAGTAGTTTATATTTTGTTTTGATCGTTTCCATATTATGTACATAATATACAAACATTTAATGAAATTGGGGATTTTTTTTAGATTTAAAATTTATATTCATTTTTATTTCAATCAAAAAGGAAAAAAGTAGTAGAAATATCGTATTGTACTCGCATGTTATGGCTATTACTCACTCAGATGCATTACGACACTCGCTTCGTAAACTCGGCTCGTGTCACCATTTCATCTTCATGAGTGATAGCTATCATTACCAGCTCGTTGAATAATATACTATTAAACATTTCTCTAATGCTTAAAATTTTTGTTTTTTTTTTGTTTTTTGTTTACTTTCGTTTGATTTATTTTCTTATTTACTTTAAAAATATTTGAAAAGCTCATTTTATGTTGCCCTGCCAATCACCATCAATGGGCAATTGCCACAAATTTTCGTAACAGTAAATATATTTTCAATCGTTATAAACTTGTCCTATATATTATTTAACAAGAGGATATAACATTAAGAGTAATAAAATTTTATGGGGCAGTTTCACACTGGAGCAAAATATTAAGTGAATAATGAAACAAGGTGCTTAAAGTTCCCATATGAAAGTAATATACGTATATAAAATAAAAAATTCTGTACAAAATAATGTCTTTAATTAATTATTTATGATTTTACAAATTTGTTTTAAAAACTTTTAACATCAGTTTCTACATATATTTTATTTTTATTTTTATTTATTTATATATTTATTAATTTTAATATACGGAAATTGAACATTTAAAATTAAATCAGTTAAACACAAAAACGAATTTATTTGAATCATCGTCAGAGACATATCTAACTACGATGAAGCAGGTGGAACAGTCCTCTCCAAGGCGCACCATAAAAAATGATGTAATAGCAGGAAAGTAGTTTTTTTCGGTAGTTTTCTGGGCCAATTATTTAAATAGAAGGGAAATCAGATCAGGGAGTCTGTTATTTTTTCCTCGCCAGGGGAGCCCAAGTTAAAATTGATTTAGAGACTGATTCTCGTCATACTTTACTCAAGTTTTGGACGTATAATAGTCCAAAGGAAAATCTCTAGTAATTACGGTAGACCTAGAGCCAAACTAATTGGAAATAAGGGTTCTTCTGATAATCAAACGAGGCTGACTCACACTGAATTTTTTTCCAGACTATGAATTTTTTGTGAATATTGATATTGGATAAAGGGATTGTTGTTCAAGCCAAATTTATATTCATCGTAGCTTTTCGAAGGTGTAGCCTTTAAGAGACACTTAAATCTACAAGGATACAAATCTTATACCCTTATATTTATATAATTTAACGTTTTAATTTCCTGAAAGAGAATCTAAGCATTTCAAATAAATAGTGCCATCAACAATGAAAAATTTCACTTACCTTTTTTGGTGTCGCAATTAATGATGATCGTAAACCGGTCGTCAGTGATAGCGGTGACATAATGGAGGATGTAATTGATGTTGTCGAATATGTGGCGGTAGTTATTTCCGCTGTGGTCAGCAGCACGGACACGCCGCCACTTGGCGACGGCGATGATGATGACTTCCTTGTGACGCGACCGGTATGACCGGTACCGGAACTCGTCGATGAAGATGTGGACGATGAGGTGGATGTGGTTGTCGGCGGTAATTGCAATAGATGTTGAATGGAATGATTCTGTCGCGTTTTACGTGTAGCCATTTTTGTCTGGAACGAAACAAGAAGAAGAGATACACGTGTTAATTAAAAGTGGATCTTATATTTTGTATGAAGTCATATACCGTAAAACCGTCTAGACCCGGACACTTTTCTACATTTTCTGGTATAATTTTATGTTTATACATGTTTCCTTCATAGATATCACCAATGACAGTATTACCATTAGAAAGAGCGTATATTATTTGTTATATCGCTGACCCATTTGTTTCATTATAAGTAAAAATAAAAAAAATAAAAATAATAATTAGTAAGTGTCCGGGTCTACATCCCAAATCCGTCTTGACCCGGACACTTACTTAAATAATGTAATAACATGCAGACTAACCTCTCCCGTCGGGGTTAGTACAGTGTTTTATATCGTCTGGTGTCTTCGAACCTGTCAAAGGCTTCAAAACATTTTGTGGCAAGGGAGAGGGGTCAATACATAGTATGCCTCTCTATGAAGTAAACATAGGATATGACACCAAAAGGACGCATAAACCGTGTAATTCTGGCGGGAATGTAACGTATGTATAGTGGAAGTTACAGCCAGGGCGAATCGCGGCCATAGTGTAATAAACTGATGTGTCCGGGTCTAAGCGGATATATATATATATATATATATATATATATATATATATATATATATATATAGCATGTATTTTTTTATATATTCATCAAATATAACTCCAAATACCATTAAATGATGCGCGATAAAATTCTAAATATACATACATATCAAAATTAAAACTATATGACAATTATGACGAAAATTACATGTCTAAGTTAGACACACATTTTATTTCTTTGAAAAACTGGAGAATAATAATCCTGTAAAATGAGATAGTAGAAGTTGAAATCCGTAGTTTTTATTGGTACAGCTGTTTGGAGGATGTTTTTCTGTCTCTAATGACGTCAAGAACAAATATTTATTGTAGTAGGTTAATGTAGAAACTACTTACTTTGAAGATTGATGCAAAGTGTCCGGGTCTAGACGGTTTTACGGTAGTCTTTTTGTGCTTATTTGTTTTTTTTTTTTTTTAGATTTCACAGTTCTAACTACGAAATCCTTATGAATTCGTCATTTCTGTCATCGAATTAGGTCTACCTGCACTCGGCCACTTAATAATAGTCACTATCGAATCTTACGTAATTAAAGAGAGAATGTCATTTCTTGAAAACTATCATTGAAATTTTTGTTAACTTGTATAGAAAGTAAAATTTAATACAATTGAATCTTTTTTGTACGGTTTTTAAGAAAATGGCCAATAAAGTGCATAATGTAAATCTAAAGCAAGAGAAAATAAGAATCCTAAATATTAATTATAATAGTTTACTTTGATAAAAATACTTATTGATGGTTTTTAAGCATTTAATCAGCTTATTGTGTAAGAATATAAATTATTGCATCATTAAGATTACTCTACAAATGTATTATTATCACAATTTTCATAATACAGGCGTCACTCAAGTTATTGACGATTTAATTTATAACCAATGATCGCAGTTTCCCTCGAATTATAGACAAACCATACGTATATACGCGCTGTCACAGTACCACACGGCACGTATGACCTTGAGTACATATAATCATATGGTTTGTCTATAAGTTAAGGTAAACTACGATTAGTGATATAAGTTAAATTGTCAATAACTCGAGTGCAGACTGTATAAAAGTCAAATAAAATGTTCTCATGTGTTAATGAATGCGTTATCTTGCTTACAATCCGGAGTGAACTACACTTTTTAAGGCTATTTATAAAGTTTTGAATATTTTTTTTTGTGCGATTTTTTTGATGCTGTTCCTATATCTATTGCAAAAACAATTGGCCATGTATGGGCTAGTAGTAAGTAGTAAATGAAATATCGATATTTGATGGGATTTGACGATAGCGTCCAGAAACCAAACCACACAATTTTCACAAATTTCCGAAATCAAATAATTGTTTAACTTTTATCAGAAGTAAAACCAATTTTCAACTATAATACTTAATTCAAATAAATAAATAAATAAAATTTTTATTAATCACCATACGCACATAATCAAACACAAATTTCCGTTCTTCATCAATAATTAAAACATCTACCCCTCATATACCCTACTGTATAATTAATTATTTAAAAATTATAATTAACAACAACAGTACAAAAAATTAAAAGTCAAAATTTCGTCAGATGGAGGAGATTTGGATAGTACCTAACCCATGTTACTAATTTATTCATTTAAAAGCTTTTTGATTAACAGTTTTGTAATTTATTTTCGAAAACAAAACACCATCACACACGCACACACACACACAGCGTACATTCGAAACAAAAACACACCGAAAAATGGAAGAACATTTTTTAAATGCAAATAAAAACGGTATGTTCACAATGTCCTAGAGTTAAAAGTGTTTTTGTCGTGGAAAAGTTTTTAGTCAAGTTTTTTATGTATGTATGTATATGATTGTATACAATGGTGTAACAGTGTGCGTTTATAGGAGTGTGGTTAGGGAGATATAATTTTATGTTTTTCATTTTGTTCTATATGCTGCGGTAAAACTTATTATTAACGTACGTTGTAGAAAGTAGAAAGTTCTCGGTGAAATGTTTATCCAAAATTTTATTTTAATTGGATAGCAAGGATAATTTTTGTCTTTTTCCTTTTTCCGTTTGTTAAATTTGATTTTTTAAATAAAAAAACGCAGTGAGCAGCGGGGCCCCATCACGGAAGTCGAATTTGAATAAAAAATTTCAGCCCTCTGTTTATTTGGGTGACCTGTGCGAGTGGTACAAACTTCGAAAACGTCAAAAAAGCATGAAATTTTAGCTTAAAACCTCCAAAAAGCACAACCTGGGTACGAACTTTATCAACACACCAAATTTCAATCCATTAATTCTGGGGGATTTCCCCAGAAATCTCCCTCCAAATCATCCTAGGAAGCTGAATTTTGGGTATGTTGTAGACAATTGACCGAAACATTATTTCCAACTGGTTTGGAAAAGTTCTATTGTTTTTCCGGCCCTCTCCCCAACCCCCTTAAAGGTCTGGTTGGATTCAAAATTTGACCCAACTTTAATAGTATTTTTGTGCAACGGAATGAGCCCCACTTACCAAATTCCAGCTCTTAACTTCCATAGGGGGGCCCTACACATATTAAAAGGTAACGGGAATATATATATATATATATATATATATATATATATATATATATATATATATATATATATATATATATATATATATATGGTCCATTTCAGTTAAATTTAAACATGCTTCATCACTTATGAATTTAAATAATTTCCGTTTTCTTGGCTTTATCTCTTTCATTATTGTAAACTTTAAATTTGCTGTTTGCTTTTAGAAAAGAATAGACTAGCTCCTACTCTTGCCTCTCGCCGTACTTATCGTATGGGCTGTATAAGTTTAATTTTTTCAAGGAAAAATTCAACTAAAAAAAAATCTACTGCGAGTTTAGTTAATGGTAACGTTTGTTAAAATTGGAAAAGTTCTAGAAGAATACGTGAAACAAAAAGTAAAATAAAAATGGTTGTAATTCTTGTAGCCGTAGCTATTACAACGAAAAATATGGGAATTTTCATTAGATTGTGAAGGTCTAAGGAAGATCAAGGTCTAAGGAGCTCGAAAAAGCAAAATATTTGATGCAAAATTCTGCATAAAGATGTTGAAATAGTTTTAGGGTGACATCCAAAGCGATCCGAGACTAGTGCAAGCGGTGAACTGCATCAAGCCCCGCGTTTTTGAAGGCCATGCGCCACTGACTGATTTTATAAAATCAAATACTTAAATGTAACCACTGAAAGACGATATTGACTTATTTAATGAAATCAACATTTGTCCTGTGTTTTACAAATACTAAACAAAGTGTATTCGAATTTTATTAATTAATAATTTAATATATAATTTTGAAAACTACATTAAATCTGACCTGCCATTAGTCAAGATCGACATACCACTTCAGTAATTATATCCATCAAATTTTTCGATTAAAACTAGAGAGGTTATAGCAGTTTTCTATCAAAAGTAGTAAGGTTACAGCGGTTCTATACTAAAAGTAGTAAGGTTATGGCGGTTCTGTGCCAAAAGTAGTAAAGTTATAGTAGTTCTGTATCAAAAATAGAAGGTTACAGCAGTTTTAGTAACAGTTATATAGTAATAGAGAGGTTACGGCGCACATACGGCAATTTCACCCATTTAGTGCGACAAAAATAACTTTTTTTTAGTATGAAAAAAACTAAATGTTTTTCTTACCAATTATTATAAAATAACATACTTTAAATCATTATTGTGATATTTTGCCCTAATTTATTTAATTGCTAAGTTTTCAGGTTCAATGAGGGTAAAAAAATTAGACAAAAAAATAGATAATTAAAATTTAATAAAACAAAATGTACAGATGTAATGAAGTAAGGTATCAGTAAACGTTTTATTAGTCTTCGTCACCATGTAATTGGTGTTCGGTATCAGTGTCTTCTGAAAATTTAATTAAATCCTCTCCTCACAATAGTCGTCGTGGTTGAATTTAGATCACCGCGACTCCCTGTAAATAAAAGGTCATAATTTAAAAAAGGATTATTTGGGATAGCTAAAATTTGTTTTATAGTTTACTGGAATACTAAAAAAGAAGTAAAATAGCAAACAAAGCGGTACTCGATGGAACTTTTTTAAAAGTCTATGCAAAGTTGTATTATATAGAAACAAATTTAAAGAAAAAATCATAATTTTATTTTTTAATGTAGTATAGGGTCAAAATATAAAGAATATTAAAAAAATAATATTAATTTGTAGCACGTACCTGAAGCTACAACATCGATTATCAAAATTCAAATAATATTTGGTACAATTCTCAAAAAAAAAATCACTGTTAAATCTGTATTTTATATTTCGGAACCAATTAAACACACCAGCTGAAACAGAAAAACTTCTACCTACGGAGCCTTTTAGTTATTGTATTAGCTTCAAACAATAGATTTGTGTCAAAATACCAAAATGACTTTTCGATTTTTGTCGCGCTAAATAGACGAAATTGCCGTATGTGCAGCGGTTCTATACCAAAACATTTACGAAAATCAAATGAATGTCAAAAGACAAAAAATACGATTACGTGAGCCGTCTTTCGGTGTCTACACCATCTCCAGAACGAAAAAAATTTAATTCTTAATGTTTTTATTAACTTGGATTTTTTTTCAATCTGGGCACTCTATAACTACATATAAAAAGTTTCATTTATTTCAAATTTTGCCAACCCTTAATTCTGTTAATACGTGTTATAAATCTACGAAAGATTACTAAATTTTCTAAGAAAGTTTTCTCTTCAGTTAGATAGGGAGACCGAGTCGACGACGATAGCAAAGATATATAGATAGAATACCAACACACCAACTCCATAGACGGTGTTACCTGCTCACCTCAGTGGCTGAACAAAGCTACAACCCCGAGTTCCATTGACTCACACTTCATATACCCACATAAATACAGTGGCGCTTCACTTAAGTTAAAATAAATTTGGTAAAATTTAATGAAATTTAACTTTAGTGAAGCAGATTGAGGTCAGTGGCGGTCATATAATACATGATCGCGACTAAATAATAAAGTTAAGTCATAGGTGATGTACAAGAGCAAACTATTTAATAATTTGCATTCCAGTGGATTAATTGGATTTTATATTAATGTATAAATTTCATTAAAAATATTGCTGTTAGAAAGTTCTTCATTATACATAGATATATCTGTTAAAGAAATTGTTTTATTTTTGTTCCTTGAACGGACAATTGGAGAAGTACCGTATCTATTTTTCAATCTATATAAGCAGCTACGATTTGCTTTGAATTCACCGAATTCTCCAAATTGGTTTTTAAGTACCTGGTATTCAAGTGTTTTGGTATTTATTATTTAAATTTATTTATTATATTACGTGAATAACTGAATTGAGTAAGTAGCCTTCAATTAGATCACTCGTTTTGTATATATCTGAAAAAAAAATTAAAAATTCTAGAATTCAACATTCTAGAATTTTTTTTGCATAGAGAAATATTTTTATTAAAAAACGCCACTGATTTGTTTACGTTTTTATGTTTTAAAATTTTATACTTTATGGCTTTATAGTTCGGTTCATAGCCCATCTTAGTTATGTCATGAAAAATATGTAACTAACATTATTTCTTTTGTTTTTGTATTTTTGTTCGATTTTTCACTTTGAATAAACATAACTAGTAACATTTATAAACTTTAAGTTACAAACGAAGTTCTAAAATTCAACAGAGAAAAGCTTAAATTTGAATACTCTTATGACATCCAACCAAATTTCTTTAAATCAGACTATATGTAACTGATTTTTGTTTTTTTTTTTAATACGCATATAGTTTTTATAAAATTTATAATATCTTTGTCTTAAAAATGTATAATGTAATAATATTGTTTCTTTTTGTTTCTATAAAATCCTCTTAACTTTAGTGACGTCACTTAACAAAACTGGTGTTAACTTTACTGAAGCTCTACTGTATAGGCAACCGTACAGAGATGTAGACGGCCCGTCCCGAAGAGGGGCAACCAAACTAACATAAACAGGCTGTTTTGAGGATGAGGACATAGGTACAATATTGAATTGCATGGCGTGTCAGTCAGGCAAATAATCTTTTCGAGGTTGAATACGAAAATAAACCTGTTTGTTTCGTTTTTTTTTCTCGTTCTTTCGAAGACGACGACAGTTCGCTTGACGTAGTTTACTTTCATTATGTTCACATATTTATTAACACCCGCCCGAACGCCAACGTTTTTGTCATAATAATATAACTAACTAAAGTGTATAACATAATACTCGTGTCGCAGCAACCTGCATAACATAACGAATTTCCGTTTATAAAAATTAGTTTTTCTCGGATACTAGTTGACATAGAAGAATAGTTTAAAGACCTTTTTTATGTAACTTTTTCTTCTCTTTTAAATGGTGTAAAAAAAATTTCACAAAACTTTTTGAATAAGCGGAAATTTTGGCAAAAAACTAATTTTTTGCAAGAACAAAAACCATGTTCCTGGCATCCGACGTGTCTGGCTGAAGAACTCATCCAAGATTTTGCGACTTCCAACATTTTCACCAAATTTTGTAAAAATAGGGCATTTCGTTCGAGAGTTATCGTGCGGACACATATATATAAAATTACATATATATATATATATATATATATATATATATATATATATATATATATATATATATATAAATTTTAGTTAATATTATTTTCGGTTTCTAGAGACCGCAAAACAAATTTCTGCCATGGTCCCGGGTTCAAGTAGCGTCATGACAGTGGCTGTAATAGCTGAATTGCATTCTGAAAATTGGCTAAAAGCGACGAAAAACAAATTTGTGTTAGCGAAAGTTTTTTTTTTTGTTATTGTATGGTTCTTTTTAGATTTAATAATTCACCTTTTTTCTGTTTTTGTTTGTTAGGCGTATGATGAATACTGGTTGAGTTGATGTAATAATTTGGAATTCGTATATTGGAAAAAGAAAATCTTATAGAAAGGATTGTTTGTAAAGAATTGCTTCTTCTTTTTCTTCTTCATACTGTAGGCCAATTTTGGCTTGTTTATATCCATTAGGCCCGATCCACACTATAGTGCCGATATCGATACGCTCCCGCTCCAGTCTCCAGTCTCGCCCCGATAAAAATATTTTTCTATATTTTAAATACTATTGTATTAGTAGAACATAGTATCATAATACATATCTATTAGTTAATTAGTTACATGTGTATCATAATGTATTAGCAAGACGTCGCGTTGTGTTGTATCATGTTTTCCTAATACAATAATTTTCAAATAAATGAAGAAAGCTGAGAAAGGGACTGGAGTGGAATTAAAAAGTGTTTTCACACGTTCGGTACAAGTCTTATCGCTCCAGTAACGCTCCGATTACCTGAGGGGAGCGGAACTGGACCGCGACTGATATCGGAGCGCTGATGTGAATACATTCATTATTTCTTGTGTAAGAATATTTTATCGAATCGAGAGCGTAGCGATAGCGTACCGAGATCGGAGCAATAATCTGTCCCTTAAATACCATGAAACTGTTCATCGTTTCTTAGGCCTTCTGACATCTCTTCTTCGGTAACTTGTCTCTTGCAATTCTCACAATTCTAGATCGATCTATTCTGCTTATATGATCGTGCCATTCATTGCCTTTGTTTTTCAAATAGCCAAACAGACCGATTGAATATCTAGAGTCTTTCGTGTATTATTAGTGCTTCTTACTCTGTCTCTCAGCGTTTTCCCCGAAATTATTCTCGGTGTTCTCATTTCGGTAGTCTCAAGAATTTTCTCAGTATATTTGAAGTATCGCACCGAATTGTGGTATGTAAAGAATTGCAATTTTTAATTTTCTAGAATTTAGAGATTTTCCTAATTTGAGTGATTAAATATCAGAAGTACATTGGACATTTTTCAGGGGCCCCAAAAAACAGTGGGATTTTTGTACAGGAGAACATCACATACCAAAGGTAATCTAAATCTAGATACTCATCCAGTCAGATCTAAGAAGTTTGCCAAAGAGTAGGTATCTTTTTCGCTCCGTTAGAGCAAAACTAGCGGAGATATAGAACTGTCTGGGTCCCTCCGACCCAACATAGAACTGCAGAGAATAGCTGGCCGACACATACGCAGCGGAAGTATCTGGCAGCTGTTTCGCTTTCTGGTTACCTGAAAGCTCTTTGCTTTATGGAGCTTTGGTATCGACACTTTTGTATAAGTCTAGAACAAACCACTCGCTTACTGATGTCTAATTTTTGATTTTCTAACGTGCAAAACTTAACATTTAAAAAAACGTTTTCTTCACAATTAGCATTTTCAGAATCGATCCTCTTGAAATTTTACACATCCTTATTACACATAAATTATGAGGTAACACTGTCGAGCCTCTTTTTCTTTTTATAATTAATTGCACAATCAAAAAAGCCGAATTGTTAACCAAAAATCGATATTTCAGCTTCTAAGTGTTACCAAAAATTAAAAATTCAATTTAAATAAAAGGGTCTACGGTGCTACCTTAAAAAAATTATAAATTAACGAAATTGTTTCTTTTTTTAATTTTGGATGGTCCGGTGATGAGTTTGAAGGCTCACCGCGATGTAACTTTTTTCTGAGCTGTCTTCAAAAATTTACCGCCACAGGCTCAATTTTCTTATATTTGAAAAAAATTCTCAAAAGTACACGTAAGTATTTTATAGCGAATTAACTTTACCCCCCTTAAAGGTGTCTTCCAAATAATACCTCACATCATATATCAATTAAAACTCTTTTTATTTTCTGAATTAGACTCCTTAACTCACCATTTTAATCCAAAATAATTTTTTTCTAATTGTTAACTGGCGATACATAATATGTGCATCCTACATTACAGTTTTTGAAAAAAAATCTCAAGAAAAATGAGTAATAAACAGAAAGATGAGAGTGACCTATATTTTTGAAATCATGTAGTAAAAAAAAAAAAAATTAATTAAATCCAAATTTTACATTTTATGCACTGGTTAGTGTTTTAACAGGATCACTTTTTCTTAATTTAGCTAACTGAGTTAAGCCTGATTAACCTAATAAGTTCTTTTAAAACTCAATGTCCCTTCATATTTTCTTGTATCTTCTAAAGAAAAAAATTCGAATATTTGCGTGAAGTAGGTAGCGAAGAAAAAAACAAATTTAAAAATAATAAAATTCAAAGAAACAAAAAAGAAAAGCAAAGAAAAAAGAAAATAATCCGTATTATACTGATAAAATAAAATGAGAAACTTTATTTTCATTTCAACAACTTTGTGAGTAAGAAAACAAAGAAGTGCTGACGGCGATAATTTTTAAAGAATATTAAAAAATATGTTGACGATTGATTTTGTTATGAAAATATTAATTTTTTCACATTTCAACAATTTCGTGCAAATATTTTTACAAATAATAAAAAATCACAAATATGCCAAGAACTTGATTGTATTGCATTCTTTTTTTTAACTCTCTCAAAAATCGATAAGCTTCATTCAACTTTATCCTCGTCGTACTCTGGACAAAATTTGTACTTCGACACTCCAGTTACCCAAGCTATAATCTATTATAATACTAGCTGTGTGTTACAATCGTCTGTCCCTTTTAAAACTCAACGTTACAATAAAAAAAAGAAATTTGAAAGATTCAACAAAACAATATACATAGAAACCAAGGTAATTTGATCCATTTACGTTTGAACTGTCAACTGTAATTAAATTTTAATTTATAAACAATGTTAGGTTTAAAAAAGCCATCCTTTTTTTTCTTTCATTCACCGAGGGAGGAACAATTGTGTTCATTTATATCTATAAACATAGACATTACTAGGCGCATATAACACAAAAAAAATAAAAACAATAAACACAGTTATACAGTGTATCTGTCTGTATGTCCGTGTGTAATATAGAAACAGTGGGCCAAAAAAGGACGTGTATATTAAAAGTACAGTGTCAAAAAGAAACATCTATATAGTGGAAGCTTTCTATAATGCTAAATTTGTCCGGTAGGGTAAGTGAAATGCTTCTTCGTGTTCTTCGTCATCACTTTTCGATTCACGACCATACTTGTAAACAACGTCAGCGATTATTCGAAAAAATAAAATTGATTTAATTTTTGTCGTTAAGTGCAGAATTTGAGTGACTTATCTTTTAACTTACAAGGAAAGGTTCCCAGGTGTCCGCTTCCGAATCCAATGACGCTGAAATATGTTATTATATAAAAAACTTACATACGATAGTCCAACTTCAGAACCACTTATTGTGACATTAATACCCACTGTCAGTGTGTTAATAGTAAAAATAAGTGTTAGTAAACTAGTATGTAATTTAAGAGGGTGACTCACCCCCTCTGCTCAAACTGAATTTTGAAATCGAAAATTTCATTTCTACGTTATTCTTATTGTCTTAAACTATTTTCCATCAAGAAGAACTTCTTGATCTACTCAAGTAGTACGACTATTCGACACAGTCACCCCCTAGTTAACTACCCCTAGACTTAATATTAGGACATTGAGCGAAAACAGGTCAATTAGATTTTTTGACGTAGATTTCAAATCTGTAAACAAAATTTTTATTTTGTTTAATTTTCACCCCCTTTTTGCAAAATTAGCCCCCAAATTTTAATCCCCAACCACCCCTGTTGATGTAAATTGAATAAACTGCATATCAATAGATAGCTCTTTAAAAAAGAGCCAATCGCCAATTTAAACTTTTCCTCTATCTCTTATTGTTTTCGAGATATTTTAAAAATTAAATTTTTACCCCAATTTTTGAAGGGCGATTTCACCCCTTCAGACCGTTTTTCCGCCGATAAAAAAAAATCCGTGTCTCTTAGATTTCGACGTAGAATAACATATTTCAGCGGCATTGGATTCGGAGGCGGACACCTGGGAACCTTTCCTTGTTAGCTGTAATTGAGCTTTTTAGCGAATTTCGAAAACTCGAAATTCATCTATTACAGTAGGTCTCATGACGCAATCTGAGTCCGGGACTATGGCAGAAATCTGTTTTGAGGTTCCTACAATCCGAAAATGATATTCACTAAAATTTATATATATATATATATATATATATATATATATATATATATATATATATATATATATATTTATGTGTTCCCACGATAACTCTCGAACGAAACGTCTAACACTTATGAAATTTTGTGTGCGGACTGGATTCTGAATTGGCTTGGCTAAGTTCGTTAGCCAGACACGTCGGATGCCCAGAAGTAGGTTTTCTGGCCATTTTTTATCATTCGATCTTATCATAAGACAGTTCGATTTTTACATCGTTGAAAAGGAAAAAAAAATTATGAAGAAAATGTTCTTATAATTTTCTTTCTATGTTAAGTAGTTTTCGAGAAAATCGTAATTTTCACTATTGGCTTATTTTGCTCTCTTTGTCATTGTAATAAGTAATTTATATTTCTATCTCAGTTCTTTATGAAGTATAAAAATATTTCACTTTTTTATTAAAGAATTTTGTGAGAACAAGTGAAGTATATTTCACATACATGTGTTATAACACACACATGTATAGAGTTTTGTTTCTCATTTATTGCATTATAATTAGCATGGTTCTATCTCATGTTAAAAAATGTAAATTAAACAGATTTTCTAAGCTAATGTAATGAAGAATTTTTTTTTTTTTTTATTGAATTTTTAAGTAAACAAGAAATTGAAGATTATGTTATGATATAATATTATTAAATATATGAAACAAAACAAAATATGTATAATGTACATTAAACAATGTAAATTAAAAATTAAACCATTTCAAATGGATTTAAGGTATTTTATGTGAGGTCAAGGTTTTCGGGACCTAAAAAGGCCAGAAATTAATTAACCAATCGATTTTAAAAATTTTTTCACAGTTAGTAAGTTAAAGTATTTGAATTAATTAATTAAATGATGTCCGCAAGCAGCTTACGGACTGCCATAAGTTATATGAGATCCTTAGAACCCTTTTCTTACTGTTAGAGTACTAGACTTGTATGAGTTTCGCCAGGATTTACTGATCCCATAATTGTAAAAAATAAACTAAACGACCAATTTTAAAAAAATCTTCACTGTTACAGAGCTAAACTATTTTAGATAGATTTAGAATACATTATGTAAGGTCCGCCAGGGTCCACAGGACCCAAAAGTGTCAAAAATAAACTAACTGACCGATTTTGAAAATTTTTTCACTGTTACAGAGCTAAACTATTTTAGATAAATATCGATTACGTTATGTAAGGTCCGCCTGGGTCCATAGGACCCAAAAGTGTCAAAAATAAACTGCCTGATCGATTTTGAAAATTTTTTCACTGTTACAGAGCTAAACTGTTTTAGATAAATATAGATTCCGTTATGTAAGGTCTGCCAGGGTCCATAGGATCCAGAAGTGTCAAAAATAAACTCACTGACCGATTTTGAAAATTTTTTCACTGTTACAGAGCTAAACTATTTTAGATAAATATAAATTACGTTATGTAAGGTCCACCAAGGTCCATAGAACCCAAAAGTGTCAAAAATAAACTAACTGACCGATTTTGAAAATTTTTTCACTGTTACAGAGCTAAACTATTTTAGATAAATATAGATTACGTTATGTAAGGTCTGCCAGGGTCCATGGGATCCAAAAGTGTCAAAAATAAACTAACCGACCGATTTTGAAAATTTTTTCACTGTTACAGAGCTAAACTATTTTAGATAAATATAGATTACGTTATGTAAGGTCTGCCAGGGTCCATGGGATCCAAAAGTGTCAAAAATAAACTAACCGACCGATTTTGAAAATTTTTTCACTGTTGGGGAACTAAGCTATTTTAGATAGACATACATTACGTTATTTAGGGTCCGCCAGGGTCCATGGGACCCACAAGTGGTAAAAATAAACTAACCGACCGATTTTGAAAATTTTTTCACTCTTACAGAGCTAAACTATTTCAGATAAATATAGATTACGTTATGTAAAGTCCTGCCAGGGTCCATCGGATCCAAAAGTGTCAAAAATAAACTAACCGACTGATTTTGAAAATTTTTTCACTGTTGGGGAGCTAAGCTATTTTAGATACATATAGATTACGTTATGTAAGGTCTGACAGTGTCAGTAGGACCTAAAAGTGTCAAAAATAAAATAACTGACCGATTTTGAAACTTTTTTACTATTACCGAGGTAAACTATTTTAGATAGGTACGGGTTGTGTTATCTGAGATCCACAACTGTCCTGCGGATGCAAATGCGGCGTAGAATGCTACACAACGGGTTTTGAATATATATATATATATATATATATATATATATATATATATATATATATATATATATATATATATATATATATATATATTACATAAAGTCCGCCTAGAATATACGGTCGAGCTGATTTTTTAATGAGGTCCACCGGGATCTTGCAGATCCGAAAACGCCAGTAATAAGCTATCGAACCGGTGCTAAAAAATTTCTCACTGCTAGAGAACTAAATTATTTTAGATGGATACAACTATGCTGCACAAAATTCGTTCGGGTTCTTGGGTCCCCAAAAATACCAAAACTAATTACCCAGCCGATTTTAAAAATTTTTTTACTCTTAGAAAGCTAAACTATTTTAAATAGGTACAGGTCTTAGATGAGATCCGCCAGTGCCCAAGATTTGGAAATTCGCTATGTTATGCAGATGCTGCGACAGGGGTATTTTTACCTCTTACTGCACTATTTTGGTAGAGCGATTCAGAATCTCATTCGAACTGAAACTGTGTAAATATTAATAATCATCATTTTCGTTTTATTCCTCATAAATAATGTGGGCCCGACGAAAGAAGGGGGGGTGTAGCCGGGGTTGTCGATCCTGGGGCCGGGCCATTTACCTCTACGGCCCTGAAATAATGTTCGTCATTAAAACAAATTATGGTGAAATATTTGTCAATTTTCACTTACATTTGAAATATACATTTACGAGCTAGGTTTCAGTTGATTTAATCATCTTCAGGTGGATTTGAACTAAACTTAAACTCGATTTTAATTAAGAATATATGTGAATCAAGACAATTAAGAGAAATTACAAAAATGTGCTTACAATTAAACGAAGGAGTGTTGCATACAATCCCGATAAATTATTACTTAAATAAATTTCGTACAGAGAATTTATTTAAGTCAATTTTGCCATACGTAATCGAAAAATTCAGATATGTTATATTTGAGGTAAGTGGATACATTTTTTATTAATTTGCCCATAAAATATTTATGATAGGTACTTCATATGTTTAACAGAGGCTTTGCTCACACTACTTATTGTAATGATAGGTAACACGTGCACACCTTTTACATTTTACATACATACTCGGCAATAAAAAAGCGATATAGTGTGGGTGCAATTCGGGAGGTTCACATTATCAACTTCTCGGTAAATATATAGTTAATTAGATATACATACAACGTAATGAAAACGATTTAAAGCAATCGTAGTTCAAACAGCTTATTAGCTCTTTTGTTATAAACAGAAACAAATCGCTCGAAATCGTCCTAACGATCTAATCAGGTGTTCAGTACTTATGTAATTATGCATCGAATAAAACTGATCCAGAGTCAAATATGTATACATTTATAATAGATTACTTTTTTTGATGATTATTTTGTAATCTTATCTGAAAAATCCAGATACCCTGTATATGTTTATGTATTGACTGCTATCCTATATGAATAATATACAAAATGGGTCTGATATGAATGAAAACACAGAAAAAAAGGAAAACAGTAAAAGTCCATAAAAGTATAACACGAAAGTAAGCATAGTACATAGGAAACTCCCATTACGCAATCCACTGGGACCAAATTGCTAAATAAGAAAGTCAAAGATCACAGGCATCAATGTTTCTGATTTATATATTTGTATGATTTACTGTTACAAACTGTCACTTAGACACTAACACATTCAAATATATTTGCTTTAAAACACGGATGGGTGCCATTATACACATCTTGTGTGCAACGAAATTGCTAAATGGGAGCGTGCGATATGGGAGTTTTTACAAAAAAAGCCAATTTATAATTTATTACGTACTGAGTTATTTATACGTTTATGTACTCAATTCTCAATTGAGTTTTATTGTTATGAGGTGGCTAATAAAATACCGAGGTATATAAAACTCCCAAATCAAGAAACCAAATAATAATCAAGATTATGTCTTAAACGATTCATGTGTTAATTGAAATTACCAATTGTAGAAAATATTTAAGAATTTATGTATTTTTTACCCTAGCAAAGACAAAAAGCTCAAATTTACCATTTTTGAAAGTAATATTTTGATATGCTTTTAAAATTTAGTAGTATTTCGTTAGATGATAAAAATAACGGGCCCCCAATTGAAGAAAACAATGTTTTTAAGAAAATTTTTCTACAAAATAAAGCAGTTCACCCCACTTGTGTTTTGTGTCTGAAAAATTATTATTGTTTCAAGCAAGCCGTTAATATGATAAAACAAGAAATTAAAGTATTAAAGATTGGATAAAAGTTTATTATGAGTACAAGGAAGCTGTGAGCCATTTTCGTTTGGTAGCGTATTTTTAATAATCTTCACAGTTAGGCGAGGCGCACATTGAGCTGCGTTACGTACTAAACGCAAGGCAGAGCAGAGCAGAGCAGAGCAGGGCAGAGCAGAGCAGGGCAGAGCAGAGCAGGGCAGGGCAGGGCAGGAAAGCACGTGAAATTAACTGTGTGGCCGGGCGCACATTGAGACACAGTTAACGCAAGCAGGGAAGCGCAGTTTCTGTTACTCTTGTTGTAGAGCGAGATAGCGCGAATTTAAAAGCCGAGCAGAGCAGAGAAGCATTGTTTTTCTTCAGTTTCTTCAATTGTTTTTATTTCGGCGAAATAAAACCAACTAAAACTCGAGAACCTGTTACAATGTCGCGCAGCATTATGCAGCTTCTGTGTCACATTCACGAGTGTCACATCGGTCTCGTGCGACGCAATGCTGCTCTGTTCTACGCTGCGTTTCAATTCGCGCTGTCCCGTTCTACAACACAAGTCACAGAAACTGCGCTGCCCTGCCTGCGTTAACTGCGTCTCAATGTGCGCCCGGCTTTATGTTTTAAAACTCTATCTTGAATCAGTTTTTCGCTTTTAACCCCTTTAGCGGCTATCCCGAGCACAGCTCGTCATATGAATTATACAACTTGAATGACTCTCCCGACCTGAACTCGTTCCGTGTTGGTAACTGTAAGATGCGGTCACCTGCTATCGTAAAAGCATTACTAAAGCAAAAATTATCGAATGGGTAGACCATATAATTATGTGATAAAATTAAGTATTTTCAAAGATCATTTTAGCGAATTTTCAGAATGAAAATTCAGCTATTACAGCAGCTCTTATGGTAAGACCTAAGCCCGGGACTATGGCAGAAATTTGTTTTGGAGCCTCTAGAACCCGAAAATCTACTTCACTAAAATTTATATATATATAGATATATATATATGTATTTATGTGTGTACACGATAACTCTCGAACAAAACGTTTAATGCTTATGAAATTTGGTGTGTAGGTTTGAATTCAATTTCGCTCGCCTAAGTTCGTTAGCCAGACACATCCGATGCCACAGACCGGATATTTTGGGCTTTAAAGTCTTTTTTTGTGTTTTTTGATCAGAATTTATAACTTTTTCAAAAATTTTGTTATACTATCAAAAAAATTGTAAGAAGTTATATTAGCGAGCTTTTTAAACTTTTCCTCTGTATAAACTGGTTTTCAAGAAAAATCAAAAATAATTTTTATATAGAGTCTCTTTTTATCGTATTATCTCTTTCTGTTGTATTGGAAAAATCCTATTTTTATTTATTTTGATTATACACGTATTTTAAGGGTATTACTACACTTAGTACTCTACTACCTATCATATTTCAAATTTCTTTGGATAAATATTCAGAATAATGCCTTAATAAATTTCTACGGTTATATAAATGTAATATTATTAAATTTAATTAATTAAACTATAATATTTCTTTGATTAAATAAAATTTTAAAATTATATTTTTGGTAGTGCACAAATAGCCTTATGCATTTGTAAACATAATATCTCTAGTATAAGTAGATTAGATCTGTTATTTTGTTTTCGAAAATTTATTTTTGCTTTCAAATTCAAATTGTAGTAGAATTGATTTTTTTTTCCTAAATACTGCACATTATTTTAATCTCTTTATTTAACACATTACGTTAAAAAATTATAATAATATTTTTAAAATTATTAATATTTTTAATAATTTAATTATTTAAACAAATTCTTTAAATATATTTAATAATTTTTTATTTTAAAAATTCTATTGTGTCAGCGTTTTTAACCAGATAGCACCACAGATATGTACAATACTGCCAAATTAGCTTGAATTTAAACTAATATTTCAACAATCAGAATTTCAAATCAACTCGTCTTTGTGTTGAAATGTTGACATATAGATTCGGTGCTGATATTTGACTGATATTTGAGAAAAATAGGTAATAATTCATGTTAATTTATATATTACATTTTTAAAATCAAATAGTAATTAATATTTGTCCTATTATTTGTTTTTTGTTTTGTTTTATATAGGTAAAAAATTTAAAACCACATTAAAAATTACATGAAACCGTGAAGCAAATGTTATTTATATACGAGAAGAATATAGCTAAAATAAAAAATATAAATTCTAAACAGGCAATTATTAATAGAATTTGTCAACATAATAAGGTAAATACATATCTATTAAAAACTGTGGATTTTGTGATTGAATTTTTTCTAATAATTTGAATGTACATGTTAAAACGTTAATATCAACAGCAATACTTTTATGTATTATAAATTCCTATTTAAAACATGGATGGTGAATTTAAAGATATAATAAGAAGAAAAAGAGAACACACAGTAAACTAAAAACTTGGATTAAGAAGGAAAACATCAACTAAGTACATGCCGGATAAGCCCTTGAATAAAGGTCCAACTTTAGTTTTGTTTCCGTGTCGAATGGTTATTTTCTTCAGCAAGAGAATTTAAAAAGGTAAAATCGTCGGTACACAGAAAGAGTGACACAGTTCAAAAAAAAAAAACAGCTACTTCAATATCTCTATTCAAAAGTTTTATTATTTACTTCAAAAGTTATCATAGTTTCGGATTTCTAAAATTTTCAAAATTTTTTTGGAGATAACCCGTTGATACTCACCTTGTATTCCAACAATAAAAATAACAAGTTAATTTTGATAACATTAAAGATTTTGATAAAAAAAATTCGCTACTTTGAAGTAAGGAAAAAACGACAAAACCGCCTTCTAGCGGTTAATTTTGGAAGTAGCAATATGTCGTTCTGGGACATAAAAATATGCAAATTTTGCTATACATTTACACAATAAACTCGAAAATGTAAATTTTTGAGTTGTGTCACTCTTTCGGTGTACCGTCGAAATGTTTTGTTACGTTTGGAAAATAAATTCCGTTCTAAATTTTTTTTCGTAACCGTTAAAAAATTTAGCTCAAAATATTAAATTCAGTATTGGTAAGGCAAAGATTCTCAGTTGCGCCTCTGGTGGTAAAATTAGACCTAGTGTCAAGTAAAAATACGTATATGTTTAATTGGTGATAAAAATACACATAATTTGTATAATAGATATTTCACCGGTCATTTCTCTCACCGGCCCTGTTCATAAACGCATCTGTTATTAA
The DNA here is from genome assembly GCA_035578155.1 of Brachynemurus nebulosus. NCBI lineage: Eukaryota > Metazoa > Arthropoda > Insecta > Neuroptera > Myrmeleontidae > Brachynemurus > Brachynemurus nebulosus. Next base: position 4,135,520 of record JAPWDM010000019.1, on the reverse strand, counting down.
AATACCCCTGTCGCAGCATCCTGCATAACATAGCGAATTTCCATTTACAAAAGTACGTTTTTCTTGGAAACTAGTTGATATAGAGTAATTGTAAATAAAAAAAACTTTATGTGATTTTTCCGCCTCATTCCGCCAAATTTTTTTCACGAAACGTTTTCACGATATTTTTTAAAAATAAGATGTTTCGTTTTTGAGTTATCGTGCGGACACACACACGTATATATATATATATATATATATATATATATATATATATATATATATATAAGTTTACTAAGTGTCCGCACGATAACTCAAGAACGAAACATCTTATTTTTAAGAAATTTTGTGAAAACGTCTACGGTTTTTTGGACATTTTTTTTGAAAAAATTTGGCGGAATGAGGCGGGAAAATCACATAAAGAAAGTTTTTTTTATTTACAATTACTCTATATCAACTAGTTTCCGAGAAAAACGTACTTTTGTAAATGAAAATTCGCTATGTTATGCAGGATGCTGCGACAGGGGTATTATTTGATTAGTTTTACATGAGTCGCTAAAGGGGTTAATTTTATCAAAACTAAACATTAAGTATTTGTGACCTATATTATGAACCCGTAGCGTTAAAACTAGCGTTGGTGCATTTGATGACGTCACAGCAACAAATAAAGGAGATTCTGCAGATTTGCGTTAGAATTTTACTGACACGTTTTGGTAAAAATTATTCATTTCTGGCACTCAGAGTCTTAAAAAATATGTTTCACGAAAAAGTACTAAAAATCAGATTTTAATTAAAATTGTTTTGTGCAATTGAGAGTAGCGGAACCACAAATGAATAGTGTGATAAATCAATAACAAAAGAAAGTGAAAACAGCAAATTTGTTATTGTAAAAACAAAACGAAAGGAAACAAAAAAGTAAATAGAGATATGAGCAAATGAGAATAATTATCAACAATTTGTCAAACATCACACCGATTACATAATCTTAAATATTTATGAACACATTGTAAATGGCAGATATGAATAACTTTTATGTATATATTATAGTCCCTATACGTATCAACCTATTTCATTTTATTATATATTTTAATTAATAATCATGCCATCTCACTCAACGGTTGATAATAACATAGGAAAAATGAAAAGTGATAGAAGTATAGAAAATAATCAAACCAGGAAAAATAAAGAGTGTCTGCCGTTAAATATGTCCGGACGTTTGAATAGTATACGGAGGGGTTCATTTCACTTCGAAAAGTTACCGAGCTTGGCTGTATACGTACCAGAGAGCTGTGTTATAAAAACTTTTCCAAACTTTTATATTATATCAGATTATAAAATGAAAAGCTAAAATACAACGGTTTAGAGTTGGATGAAAAAGCGAGGGGATAGTATAGATTGAATTGTTACGAGTGTTTTGTAGTTGTTGCGACTGGTGACGAACTACCCCAGCCTTGGTTTTGTAGTCTTGTCCCATATTCTAGTAAGATTGGTACCAAAACTAAAAGTATAGTTGCAACATCAATGTCAAGACTCAAATAAACAAAGCCGAGACAAAAGACTAGAGATTTACCAAATTTTTGGAAATGTCCAATTTGACTTACTATATCGTCTAATTTGTTAGAGTGAGCTATCTCAAAAACTAGGGATGTTATGGATATTCGTAACCGTAACCAAAATTATTACATATCCGGAACCGAAACCGTATCCGAAAATAATAGTTTCGGATTTGTTTCGGATAATAACAGATAACTACCGTTGGAAAACAGCGGTTAAATCAAAGCAAGTTTTTGCTTCATGTATTTCTCTTGATAGATTTCCATTGCTTTGTGTTTGGCGTTCACTTTTTGTGGTAAAATTTTCCCCTTTCTTCTAAAAAAAAATTTTCACTGAAAATAATTATCCGTAGCCGTAACCGTATCCGAAACATTATCCGATATTATTACATATCCGTAGCCGAAACCCGAAACCGAAAAAAATTTTTTTGAATATCCGTATCCGTATCCGTATCCAAAATTTCATATCCATAACATCCCTATCAAAAACCACCAAACTGATTTAAAAAATTCTTTCTTTGATGGATAGGTGGTATCCTATGTTCCAATATAGGATCAATTTCAAAAGTAAAAATTGCCCTTCAGAATTCAGAGCCATGGATTTTGTACCCTAGCAAAATAAACAACTGAACGCATCTTGACCAAATTTTGCTCAAATACTGTTGAAATCCCCGAAAATGATTCAAACTAATTCAGACAATTTTACGCGGGTGAAATCGTGAGTCACAGTTAGTTAATTAATAAATCACAAGAATTTTTTTTCAAGGCGGGCAAAACCGTGGGTAAATGCTTATAACTAAAATACCCCTGTCGCAGTATCCTGTATAGCATAGCGAATTTTTAGTAATAATAATTATATTTTCTAGGAAACCTGCGCACATATAAGGCAGGATAATGGTTCAAAACGTATCTTGTGCGATTGTTTCTACTCCTTACCATGGTATAAAAAATAAAATTCGGGAAACTTTTGAATTGGCTGTAATAGCTGAATTTTCCATTCGGAAATTTGCTAAAAGTTCGAAAAGTTCTACCATTTTTATTAAAAAAAATTAAAAAATTACAGTTTGATTGACTGACTAGTAACAACACTTGAAGCTCAATTTGAAATCAATTTTGAAGCTCACTATTTCATAAACGGAGCTAAAAGTGAAAAATCGAGAAAAGAATTTCAGCTTCGCTTTAACAACCCTTTCTAACAATATCCAACACGATATAGTATATGAGAAAAACTTTTTATTTGAAATGTTAAATCAGTAATCTTTCCCGGCTTTTCCTAAGTCAAACAGCTTATTTACCTTTGTTTACTGTTCTCTTCTCTAAAATTATAAATCCATATCCCATTTAGGCATTTAGTGGTCAGAAAGGAAAAACTTCATTCTTAAGGGCGGCTTATATCTCAAGAATATTGTCTATAATAATATCTCAAGAATATTGTCTCAAAATTTCAAGTTTATTGGAGCAAAATTGACAAAGTTATAAGTATTTTTGTTGTTACCTGGCAGACGTTTCGCTCTCTATATCTCTCTCTCTCTCAGTTTTATTATAGAAGTTTCAATGCAAGTACAAACGTGTTTATACCTTTACTGTATATTTTGTCAGTGTAGAGTACAAAATTTAGTTTAGCAGTAAGTATTCTATATCAGTTTTATACAAGAATTTTTAAGTGTTCAAAACTTTAAAGCGTTTTCCCCACAACTCACGTTTTCAAAGTCGGTGCCCCTCATAACTTCAAAACTACAGCACCGATCCTTTTAAAATTTTGAACACTATTTCTGTACATCATTTACGAGGTACCGCTGGAGAGTTTTTTCCAAATTTATTAATAATTTTTTATTTTTCAATAACAAATTAGCCGATTTTTTCGCAAAAACTCGTGTTTTTCCTTTCTAAGTGTTCCAAAAAAGTGAAAAATTGAAATTTCGAAAAACCCTCCCAGCGTTAACTAAGGGAAACTATTATCTAACGAATGAACTTTCATTTTCTTATTTCGGATGATTCAGCATCAAGTTATGAGGGGCACCGCAATTCTACATTTTTCCGAGACACGTCCTGCCATTACTGTATTTCTAAATATTTCTTCGTGAAAATTTTATACAATATTCTTCGATTATCATACTTTGATGTAATACTGGTTTTAATAAAAAGATTTTAACTGTGTCGTCACAAAAAAATAACAAAAAAAAAATGCCTTTTTTGTACGAATTAACCTTACCCCCCCCATTAAAAAATTTCCCCTTTAAAATCATACTGCAGACTGCATTAACTCAACCCGTAACTAAAGTAAGATATCAACAAAAATTAATAAATAAAAAAAACTTTAAAATGTTCCAACGTTTCCGTAAACATACGGTATATTAAATAATAATACTGTAATATGTGAAGTTGTTATGTTAAACGGACAAATAACGAACGGTTAGTCCGCTGTGTGTTGATTCGATTTGTTTTGTGAGCAAAATGGATGAGTGAGTTGAATAAGTTGGAAGTTCCTCGAAAAGAGAAACGACGTGTATATATGCAGAGGTACACTTTGTCTCAAAAAAGTGTGTCCAGCATAACTATAAAAATCTTGTCCGGGTACTCATGCTACAATTTTTATAACAGTCGTTCAACATTTCTCTGGTACAATTTTAAAGAGTAAATTCGCCGGGCAGCAACTTCACACTTACATGGTGCGATGGTATTTGGTCCATATCTCTTTACAAACGGAAAATTGGTGTTGGCACGAATATAAAAATTTTTTAAAACTCCAAAAACTGCTGTTTTGATGCTAGAAACATAAAATTTGAAACTGCTCATAAGTTTTGCTGCTTATACTGCTTATTCTCATTTTTGACAGGATCAGAACTCTAACACAACAGAAAAATCACAGACGGAAATTAAATTTTAGATCCTTTTTGGGATCCCAGAACCCTGGTGGACTTTTTAAAATTATGTTTAGTTCCTCCATAATTAACCTTTACCACTATTCTTGTCTAAAGTGAAATGTTAGTAAAAAAGTTTTGAAGTAAACTTTTAAATTTCTAAATATTTTATTTTTATCGTAACATAGGTAACCTTTTGCTTTTCTTTCTTTTGTTTCCGTTTATTTTAAAAAAGGAGTATTTTTGATATATCAACTTTTGTCTTGAATATATCAACCCCCATAAAGAATATTGTGATAATTTTGACTAAAAATGTTGTCGATGTTGAGATGGTGAAACGTCTAAGGAATAAATTTATAATGCTTCACTGAAATTTGTCCCGTGGTTTTTGTGTCAGCCGTGCCCACAGTAAACCTAACTGATCATTTTATTATATAAATTCTATGTAACTTCCAAAATATCAGTTTTAGGTAAAAGAATATCTTATACTAATAGATAGACTTTACATTTTTCACATAATTATGTTAAACAATATAGGTGATTCATCTGAAAAAAGAAAGATTTGCACAATAAACAAAAAATATTTTAAAAAAATGCTTTATAAGACCACCCTGTATCAAGTCAAAAAGCTGAAATATCACTGTCACATAGATTATTAGTAACAGTTTCCAGCGACTTGAAATTTGCTGTCAAGAGCACTTCAAATAACAAATTTGGTGCCAACTTCCGGTATAACCTGAAATGGCACCAAGATAAAAATATTTTAATTAAAATTTCTGTAATTGAAAACTTCTATAACCAAATTTTCAAAAATCTACTTTATTTAGAAGACCATAAACTTTTAATGAAGGTTCTATTTGAATCATCCTGTACATAACCATTTGGGAGATCACGTTAAAATGTCGCTAAGATTGATCGGGAGGTTAATGTCTATATTCCCTGTAAATTGCAACTCAATAATTTGAATAGTTTTTAAGTTAAATCGGTTCGTACAAACAGACAGACAGACAGACAAAAATTTTTTGAAGATATATTTGAGATATATGTTGAATTTGCTAACTGAAAAACGTACTAATACTTAAAATTCGAAAATCACAGACAGACCCTTCTATTTTATTTACAGGTATTGATTAATACACTGTTACCATGGTTCTAAAGTCAGTTAAATACCAATACGAATTATTGTTTCGTTGTTATCGTGTTTACCTACAATAAGACGACCAATGAAATGTTTTGTGGAATTATAGTTTAAAGACCTTTTTGTGTGGGTTTTTCTCCTCTTTCCATTGGTGCAAAAAAATTTCACCTATATATATATATATATATATATATATATATATATATATATATATATATATATATATATATATATATATATATAGGCATATATTAGTGAATATTATTTTCGGTTTCTAGGGACCTCAAAACAAATTTCTGCCGTAGTCCCGGGTCCAAATCGTGTAATCGTGTCATCATCATCATCACAGTGACTGTAATAGCTGATCTTTCGATTAGAAAATTCGCTAGAAAATATCTCTTTGACCATTTTTGAGTTAAAGATCTGCTGGACACATTTTTTTTAGACAAGGGGTACAAACATCCGCCAGATATAATCAGAGCAGCCCCAACACCAACTCGATAACCGTCAATAACACAACAATTGCAAAGTATATATTCTTTTCAAAATACCACGAAAGAAAAACCGGATATAGGTTTATCATTTCGAGAATTCTACAATATTTCTGACTACGGTTGTAACCTAGTTTCATCTCACCAATGCTGCAAGTGATCACTATTGTAAATTCTATGCTGGGGAAATAAATCATTGATTTTCTCGTAGAGTATCCTCTCAGTTGATGTATTATTGAAATAAATTACTGTGAAAATGGAGGAAAGTTAGTGGAAACAATTTATAGGTAATGTGCTATACGTACCAGTTGGAAAACTCTTATAAATTAACATATACATAGAGTTATTTATGTAGTTAAAAAAAATAACAGAGCTGTGAAATTGTCAGTGTTACATTCAAAATTGAAAATAAAAAATTTGGGGTGGCGATTTAAAAAAAGAAAATGTAACCTCAAAACATAAATGACAGACAAAGAATAAAATTATTTTTAGATTAGTAACCAATTCACCAATAAAACAAATTTTTTATATTTATAGTTCTTTTCGTATTTAGGGTTCCGAAGAAACATCTCGGAATATACAATTGACTCTCGATTATCCGAGATTGGCGGGACCGAGTTATAAATAACCATAATATACAGGGTGTAAAACAAATAACACTCGTCCTTTTGTGGGGTGACTCATAGCACCCTGTAGACACTAAAACCGCAGGAATTTTTTCAGAATTAACAGTCGCGTCACTCCTCAAAAGGATAACAGTTATATATGTATATGTGATATATATATATATATATATATATATATATATATATATATATATATATATATACAGGGTGTAAGGGAAATAACTCTTATCCTTTTGAGAGGTGACGCGACTGTTAATTCCGAAAAAAATCTTCGGTTTTAGTGTCTACAGGGTGCTATGAGTCACCCCACAAAAGGACGAGAGTTATTTGTTTTAGATCCTGTATACATTTATATGACCAAATTAAAGTGTAACTCCTTTAATTTATGAAAATGTTAAAGTTAGAGAGAAATAAAATTTTTAGAGAGAAAATTACAGTCCTTAACACTCAGCTACAATTTACAATACCTGGGGCTCGGATAACCGGGAGTGTAATGTAGTTTCATCAAATCTATCCGTCCGTGGTATCCCCAAGATTTCGACATATTTCGGCCTATGAGCATGAAATTTTTGTATGTAGTCGGCAAATATAGAAGCAGGGCCGGATCTAGGGGGGAGCAGCAGGGGCATGTAGCCACCATGCAAGCTTTTAGGGAACGCTAAAAACGTAAGTATAGGAATGTCAAAACGGTGAAAATGCTTAAAATTCTTTTGGTGCAGTGATATTTTTCCGTAGAAAAGGAAGTGATGACCAAAAAACAAAAAGGTCAATAGTGTCCATTTCTGATAGGGTTCAGGTGAAGCTGTTCCTGCAAAAGGAAGTGATGAGCAAAAAAAAATGTCAACAGTGCCCATTTCTGATAGGGTCAGGTCACTTTTTTCGAGGGAAAATTTTTTTGCTGCGGAGGGCGCCAACAGGAAAATTTGTCCCTCCCCCCCTAATAATTATAAGTCCAGCCCTGTATAGAAGTATCAATTAATTCGCAGAAAGAAAATTTTTCTTAATTTCCTGCAAGGTGAAATTTTTTCCCACGTACAATATCGTGAGGTACCTTTTAGTATTTTCTAATTTTATGCTCGGTTTGCGAGGTATTGAGCTTCAAAGTGACGAATAACTTGTAATTTTCAAACTGTTGATCCTAAAAATCTACAAAAATACTAGCACTTAAAAAGAGAACACTCAACTAAAGGCAAAAAACTTTTCAGAAATTCGAAAGGCGATTTATAGTAGAGAAAGTCGTCCCCAAATAAATTAAATTTTATATCGAGAAATGTTTTGACTCAACAAAATTTTATCCGAGCGTGACTGAATCGAGAGCGTTCCGGGGGCGACATTATACGGTGGAACGGGCCCTAGTAGTGAATGTAATTATGTAATTCCAATTACAAATTAATGCAATTACAATTAATTACTCAATTACATTTTACATTTATAATAATTACGGTTAGATTCGAGTACACCCAAACCGGTGAAACACGACCTTAATGAATTCTATTCATTATTTTATCAATATCTATATCGTGAAAAATTTAAAATCCAGTTCAGTGCCAACATAATTGTTATTACCTACTCTTCTAATGACTGTGCATTTCGTGCATACATATTTACCACAATACTCTTATAGTTGTCTTTTCAATACACGAATCGTATTTAATATATCTGTGTTATAAATTTCAAATTTGAATTGATGCCAATTTGTATTTGGATATATTAATTAGGTATACTTGATACATTCTTGTTTCAATACATTTAAATAATAGAAAGAACCATAATTTTGTTATTAAGTGTATTTTTTTTTTTTACATAAAAAAAATCTTTATCTTGAAAGTTTTTGTTTTCTCTGTGAAATTTTTTTGTTTTTCCTTCGAATTCCCAAAAGTATTTGCCGGATTGTCTATCAAAAGGTAATGCGTGTTTTTTCAAAATTGTACGAAGTAGAAAGAAATATCCCCAGGAGTCTATAAGAGCTGAACGTTTCACTTTAAAAACGATTCAGAAATATTTTTGTAAGTATAGTTTAGGGGGCCTATTTAAATTCACATTTTAATTAGTAAATCTCATTAGGAAATCAAATTAAATCTATAAAAACAAAAGTGCCTACACTGAGAAAAAATTACAGTAAAAATTACGGCGCTGCCTCCAGTAAACCAGACTCAAGTGACCAGTCATATAAAAAATACCTTTCAAACATTATTTTTTACGATTCATTTGAAAATTTTTCCTGTACAGCTTAAGAATTTTTCCTATACAGCTCCGTAAAGTTCGATGAGCTAGTAAAATTTCAGGTGGATACCAGGAAAATTTACTTAATTTTTGTAAAATTATACTAGACAGAGAATAATTTTTACGGAGCTACAGTGTAATTTTTACTAAGCTGAAAGGTAGACGCTATTTGTTATTTATATTTTCTTCTTGAAACCTGTCTTTCAGCATCTCTCTCACACAAGCATCATACACAACTGACGATAAACAGTTGTGTGTAACATCCACATAAGGTTGAGTTTGGTGCATTGCAAAAAAATTATTAGAAGTATTTTTAGATGATCACACGGAATGTTATTTAGTTTGTAGTAAAAAATATTTATTGTGTGACCGTTACCAGTTCAGTAGCAGCGAGCCATGGTAGTGAGTGGATGTACACTGAGTGGAGTGTTATCATTTTTTTCTTTTTTCTTTTTTTATAAGAAATTATTTAATGGACTTTACATTTAAATCAAAGAATTGTTATTTGTGTTTCATGAATTGTTGTTTATTTTTTATTTTAATGGTTATATGTTTTTTATATGTATTAATGTTTATTGAAACATGTTTTTCCACAAATAATAAAAAACCACAGAACATTTTTTTCAATATTAATAATTTGATTTTAATCCTTACCCTTCTATCAATATCTTTTTAAACTATTTTTAATTCAATTATTTATAAATAAATTAAAAAAAAATCTTATAAATACTACGGTAAGAGAGTAGAATTTTTCCTGTATAGCGGCGAAATTTTTACGGAGTCACAGTGTAATTTTTACTGTGCAGTCAAATTTTACGGAGCCATAGGGTAAATTTTACTATACTCATCGTACTTTTTCCTTTTCCTGTCACTTATGCCCGCATTACCAGAGATCTCCGTAATTTTTTACTAGAAATTTCCGTAAAAATTACCGTATTTTTTTCTCAGTGTACAGCAGACGACAGATTTGGATTATAAATAAGGCTGTGGAGAGAAATCAAGAGCCCCGTGAAATAATAGAATTCTTCCCCCAAAATATCGTCGCCAAGAAAAAAAATAGTAGGTAGATACATGGCAAAGTTCCCTTTAAAACCCAGGCCCAGCGGCTACAGCTCCACCTATCCCCCCCTACGTTTAACTTGTTCGTAACAATTTGATCCGCAGTCTTTAGTGACGTGTCGTGGCCTGAAATTTAACCGGAGTTAACATATTTCGCACAATATTCAAGACGCTCAAGATTCGCACAAGAATCATAAAATAATGATATTTAAAATAAGCTTTAAGATTACAATTTTTACTGTTAAAATTCATTTATCTTTCGGGATTAAACTCCAGAAGGACGACGCAAAAACTATACTTCCAAAACTGATGTTATGCTCCAAATTGTTCCTGCTGAATTTTACTATATAAGTAAGTGAAACTCATACTGTAGACTCAAGAGATCTAATTTTCATACCGTTATCTGGATAACAAAATTGTAATTTTTTATGAAAAAATAAAATTAACTCTGCAAAGAAATGTAGATAATAAGATTCGATATGTTGCCCAACTATACGGAGAGAAAATTCCTATAAAAATTACTGTGCTCAGCACTACAATCGACATGTAAAGGACGAACATATTAAATTCTGTAAGGTAAAAATATAAAGATTATAATTAATCATAAAAAATTTAAAGGGTGGAATGTTCTTTTCGTAATATTATCTCCGTAAAATTTGTAAAACAGCACAGTAAAAAGTTCCATTACCGACAAAAAAATAATTTTTAATTGTGTTTATTAAAAAAATTTCCATGCTAACATGCTAATAATAGAAAGAAAAAAAACAGAAAGAAGGTTGGTTGTGTTGGGATCGCTCTAATGAAATGTACCTCAATCAGCGAGTTACATGGGTTACATGCGAACCATATAGGTGTGGACTGTGGAAGAAACTTTGTCAGACAGCTCGCACCAGACACCTTGATGCAGCTAGGTTGTCAGTTGCTTTTACACTCTCTTAGGATGATGTCATCGTTTAATTCATATTTTTGTTATTTACCTATCTTTAGTATATATGTATTAGAATTATATTGTTGGCCATCATTTTTGTATACAGGTTTTTACAGGTACAGTGCAACCAATATAAGGTCGCGAGTCAGATGCGCAAATGAAAGAGTACGACAACAAGAATTAAACTATAATATACATGCATAAGAGTGTGATAAAAGTTGTGTTAGCACCACATTAAATTTTACCATGCTAGCACATATTTTTTATTTTGGTCGTCGATCGCGCACGGATTATAGGGGAGCATAGTAATTTTTCTGAAATTTTCTCTACAAAAATTATAGGATTTTTCTCTCCGTGTACTGGTTATAATTCGAAAATCATTCAAACATTATCAACAAATTAATTTCATTCTATTAATCAATTTTCATCATATCATAACTAAATAAGTAAATAATAAAATCATCTAATTGTGTCGACTGTATTAAACCAAATTTCAAAATAGTTGATTTATAAGCTATAATAAAGATTGGTATTTTTTTATAGTTTTTCATAAAACGAGACCAAAATATATCAAAAAATTTGGCGATAAATCACTCTTAAACTATCGACAAAATATTTATGGGAATTCTATAAATTGGATAGAGATTTACTGTTATATACAGTATGATTGTAAAGTCAGAACGGTGAAAATAGTAATAAGAAATAGAATCAACCTTTTTTTATATTCAAGAAAACGAAAGTAGAGTTAACAATTAATTTTTTTTGTGTTATTTTAACACAAAGCATATCTGTCAAATCTTTACACAAGATTTGTGTCCATGATTTAACGCACAAGAGGACATACATTTTGTGTAAAGATTTGACAGATATGCCTTGTGTTAAAATCGTCAAAAATTATAACGATTTTGTTCATATATATATAATTATAAATGAGACTTAAAGAACGCAAAGTAAGTCAGTCCTTTGTAAAAATTCTTATTTGTTTCCATATATATCTACCAAAATATATATTAGAAAAAAGATGACAGTAGCTCTTATTATTAAATAAACCGGAAAATTATAAGTTTTTTCAGTTATTGACGAATATAGTTTTATTAAAACTTTATAAATGGAACAATTTTCTTACATTTTAAGGTTATTTTGTTACAGATTCAGTTACAAAATAACCTTAAAAAGTAAGAAAATTGTTTCAATTTTAAACGTTTAATAAAACTATATTCGTCAATAACTGAAAAAACATTCGGTTAAATAATTTTTCGGTTTTATTTAATAATAAGAATTAATCCCATCCTTTTTATTATATTATATATATTTTGGTAGATATACAGGGCTTTCATTATGTATCGGGACCCACGTGACCAAATATAATTTCCGCCATATTTATGTGTATGGTAATTATTAAAAAAAAATACCCTAAATGCGGTGTTATTTAAAAATCTGTTATATAAGCAATAGTATTTTATATAATAAGAACTTAATTTAAGATTATTTATGAAATTTATTATACTTTGCAACTAAATATTTAACGTAATAATTACAGCACTGGAAAATACGAATGATTTCGGTTATTTATTTTTAATGTTTTCAGCTAGCAATTAACTTCACTACAGTGCCACCAACATACAGTAAACAAATTACCAAGCGCCCTAAACAAATTTGATCACGTGGGTCTCGCTATATGTAATGAAAGACCTGTATATTCTAATGTAACTTACGTATTTATAACATTCTTTTGATTTACACAAAGATTGTGTTACTTCTTTGTTGTTTAATATTTTTATTCTGTTAAATCGAAATTTGTGTTAATATTTTCATTTAACACAAACACAAAATGTTACATTAACGCAGGGTTGTGTTACTTATTTAACACAAAAATTTTAACCACTAGTTTTTTTTTTTAAGCAGAACACAAATTTTTTTACTGTGGATGAATTAAGTGTACGTATACTTTGTCATGAATAATATATGACAACAGCGTTAAAAATTAAACGAAATTTAAGTGAAAATAAATTTTTCAAACAATTTCTTGGATATTGTGAAGCGCTTCTATGTTTTATATCAAGTTACGCCATCAAAAGTGGGTGCGCGATATAACTTTTTTTGCAATTTATATATCACCTACGCAAAAATCGTTTTGCTCGAAGTACAGATATTTATGCCTTGAAGTGTTTGACACACCAATTGTAACATTTATTAAAAGCGAATATATACGTATTCTTTTTTATCGTCGAAATCATTACAGAAGCTCATTTTAATTTTTTTTTAAAAATGTCAACAAGTCAGTATTTTTTGTTGTTGTAATCTATTACAGTGTAAACAACACGCATCGCGTGACGTAATGTGACATACTAGGTTCATGGTATTGATACTAGAGACGCTAGTATTGCCCAGTCGTACGATGAATGATCGACAAAAGTTGATCAGCGCAGAAATGTAACTCAGTTTTCAGCAAATTATTCGATTGTGTTTTCACAGATCTGGATTTCGATTCACAGGGAACCATCTAGGTGCCAAATCACACAATTTCTAAAAATTTCATCAAAAAGGGTCGTATACTTCCGAAATTATGCCACTTGATGGGATCCTTGATACACAAATGGCCGACCCCACTATTGGGATCAGAATTGCTCAGAAAGCTTTAAAACCTAGAATCGACCATTTTTTACCTTTACCTACTACTTTAGTAGTCTCGGAAGGAAAAAATTGAATTATACGCATTTCTATTACAAAAATGAGTGCTAGGAGACTCCTGCGATGTAAATAAAATGTTTTTTCTTTTTGCGTCTAAAATATTGATTCCATTTATTTGTAAGATATCAGAACACAATGCGTCTTATAGAATGTCAAAGATTGAACCTAGAATCGCAGAAGATAGAAGGGTAATTACATTGGCAAGTGACCGATAAGAGGATACATACTGAAACCCGAAATAAAACACTAGAGAACAAAAAGTTTCCTAAAAATTTTGTAATTAAAATAAGCAGTCGTAAATCTATTGAGAAAGTTTTAAAGAATTAAAGTTGGTGGCGAATCAATTTAAAGACTACACAACAGGCTTGACAACTTTTCAATTTTCGACAACTGGATGTCAATATTTGTCAGGAAATTTTTGAGCTGACGAGCTAAAAAAAACGTAATACCCTGCCGTCGATTTTTTGTAACCTTGGAGTACCAATCCTCAATTTTTCCCCCAAAACACCCTTAACCAGCAAAAAATAAATAAATCGCAAGTTACTACTAACCATAAAACTCACAATGTCCAGGTCTTTTCACTTTGCCAATTGACCGGATATTTGCCGTGCGGTCACACATACAGGACCGTACTCGGACAAATCATGTTATAATCGGACTGTTCGGTCGGAAACCGGACGGTTCGCATCTCTGCTGCAGAGTGTCATTTGTTACCTGATGAAGTCTCACATAACTTTGACAATAATAATAAATATTGATTTTATAATCATTTACTAGTTAGCGATGCAGATACATTTCCGTTTTCATAGCTTGTGGTTGTTGACCCGGTCACGCGTTGCTGTAGCTCAGTAGTTATAATTGATTGAATTAATTTTTTCTTATCATTTCAAACGATACACTGCACAATTATAACACAATACACAGTATAATTATAAAAATCATTGACATCGTAAACATAAACAAATATGACGTGGAATAGAATGTATAATCTAGAAATCGAAACACAGCGCCATCTACCGGGTCTCTACACAACCTAGATGTCAAACTATGTTAGATTAAATTATAGGTAAAATTTATAGGTCAATTCAATCATATATTTCAAAATTCTGTGCAAAATCAATTATCTATAGCACTTGACCCTACTCGCCCAATGACTCTAAAATAACTCTCTTCATATTTTATTAGCATGGCTAATTTCCGCACCATAAGAACTTAGCATGAGTACCCATACCAGCAGTTTTAGAATTGTTTCTATTTTAGACCCTTCAAGTCACCAAGGCTATGGGAAACCATTTTAACGTCACTTTCATCTGCCACAGAGATCTCAACAGTACTTGAGTAAAAATTGTCAAATTTCTTCAGCTTTTTAATTTGCGCCCTAGTTGGTGTAACCAACGGACAATGTGACCACACGTTCATTTAAATTTGATATTCTGAAAATTTGTACAAAATCTGTTCCTTATGTGCTTCGCTTCGCTCGCTCGACGACTCTAAAGTATTATTCATATTTTCTTATTTTCAAGTCATATTCATATTTTTATAGTATATCTAATTTTCATATGTATGGAATTTGCTCAAAACAGCAGAAGTGTTGATAACTGGACAATCCAGTTGTTTATTTATTTATAGGATACAAATAGTATTTTGCACAGTAGATAAGTAATTTCATAGTAGTCGTAGGTAAAAATATTATTGGTGGTATCTATAGAAATACTTATTAATACTTACAAAGTTCCAAAATTATTTTTCTCCAAATGCTTTGCAACAAAGTAATTTGCATGATTCTTTTGTAACTTTTTCCGTAGATATCTGTATACAATAATAAAAAATTGATATTTTGCGGTTTTCTATAAATTTCTACGGTTAGACTAAAAATTTTGCGATAAAAACTATCCGATCTTTTAAGTTAAACCAAATTACAGATAGTCACCAATTTGATCAAAATCGACATGAGATTCTTAAAAAATTTATATTACAATTACGAAAATTATTTCTTTCTGCTAAGTGACTTAGGTATAAACCTTGAAAATTGTAGAAGTCATTCATAAAATATGCTAATAAAGAACAATTAACAATTTTACAGACGAAATCCAAGAACTGCAAATCTGCTTACAGCAAGCCACGCCCTTCGTACACACTACACAAACATATTGCTTACTTAAGTACGTAAATACGTGTGTCTACACCACTCCACTCATTCAGCTAGTCGATCTATGTACGTACTTGCTGTAAAAAAGGCGAACATTTTCTTACATTTCTTGAACTTCTTCTGTATACTTACATCAAAAATAAAAACATTATCACTTTTCACTTTTGTGGACACCCGTCATTTTTGCTTGAAATATTCAACCAGAAGTAAGTACCTCTTGACGGCTTTTTCGAATAACATCTGGGTATATAGTTATTGAAACTTGTATTCGAACAAAAAGCGATAGTATTTTTATCAAGCATCAACAACCACAAAAGAGGAGATAGCACAACTGTTATTGATAAGTCTCTCGAAAAAACCATTTCCGTATTCGATTTATTATAATTCAACGAACAAAGAAGAGAAAAAAGAACTACTTACATACATAAAATAAATTAGAACTGTTAAAAAAGAACAAATACCATAATTTTCGTATAATTCTATTATAGAACTATTCCACTATTATGAACGGATAATAAAAATGTCTAGAACATGCAATATTTCTATAAAATATGTCAGTTGGATTCGACCTTTAACTCGATCACCAGTTTGTAGGACGTGCGATGCAAATTCCTATACGGGTAGTTATACAAACGAAAGAAGAAAATGGACTTATTTCCAGTCCGACATTTTTTTCATGCATAAGCTTTGACAAGTAGTTTTATTTCAAGTTGATGTTATTTTTCACACTATTTTAAAGTGGCCAGTCAAAAATTTAAAAATTGTAAATTTTATGGCCATTATAAAAAAGAGACTTTCAGGAAAGTGAAAAAACGAGTAAAAAACTATAATTATCACAAGAGAATTTCTTATATTCATTTTTATTATTAATGACAATTTATTAAATTATTAAACAATTTATTAATTTTTATTATTAAACAATTTTTTTTTTATTTTAATTAATAAATTTTTAGTTATTAAACAATTTATTGTTTATTTAATATATATTATATATTATATTACTAGTATATACATATATTAGTAGTTATATAGCGTATATATGTATTAAAAAAAAATTTTTTTAAAAATTTAAAAAAAAAAATTAAAAAAAAAACTAATTAAGTAAAAAAAAAATTGTGAATTTATTATTTATTAAAAAATATTCGAAGTCATTTACGACAGCTTAATACATACCATATATTATATTAGTAGTATATGTATTAGTAGTTATATTAATTTTATAATATATATTATACAGAAAAAAAGAAAAATGGGAATTAAAAAATATATGGAATCATTTATTACAGTATTCTAATGACATTTACATATAATTTATTTACATTACGTTTACTCCCGTTTTTGGAGCTGCCAGGAGACTGAGAATTCTTCAATATTCTTTAAAAATCGGCTAAATAAGGTTTAAAAAAAAAAAAAAAAAAACCTCCGTTACTCCCATACAACATATTTACAACTCATACAACTGAAAAATATCTTATATCCGCAGTACTTCTCACGAAAATGCTGACCGGGATACTGAGAAATTGACTGGACCGAGTACGATCTCACTTACAATGTTAACTGAATTAATTGATATAACCTCAAATTAAGTAAAACATGTACTTTATTTTATTTGTTATATTTCAGTTCATTACTATGACAAACGATGATTTAATCGGAATATAAATTTTTTATATTTTTTAAGTGTTTTGGTTTGATAGGAGAATGATGCAAAGTTCGGGAGACAAAATTCAATAGAATATTTCTTAAAGAAAATATAAAAAAATTCAAAAATTATTTATACAATAGAAAAAAGTACTATATTATACAATAAAATAAAAAAAGTAAAATATTATAGATTACTACTGCAGTGTAATTTTTTTTTTATACATTCAGAAAAAATAATTATTTATAAAAAAATAACGTTTTACTTTGGAGAGAAGACATACCAGGACACTGAGAATTTTACATTTTAAGTGTCATTTTTTATAAAAATATATATTTCAAAATATTAATATACAAAATGAGTTGGGCCGTCCAAAATTCCCTCATTTGTAGAACTACCCATATAATAAAATATACAAGTACATAATATGATAATGAACTTGGCCTAGTTGTGTCCTAATAGAGAATTTGTTATTTTACTATTAGCTAGCACGATTTAATTTATTATATTTTTATTATTTTGAATACATATCGAAAATGGAGTGAGGAGAAGGATTTTTAAAAAGAAAGCAATAAAGGAAAGAATATAGCTGTAATGTCTAATTTAAACACTTTTGGATGACAAATCGCAGGACTTAAATGATATATTCCAGTAGTTTCCAACAAAGTCAGTAGGCGTTCAGGAGGCTTAGGGAAAATTTAAGGAAGCATTGACGACCAGTCGGCGCTTTTTTGACGCTTCGTGTGAGCTTACATTCGCAAAAGTGTGCTGAAATGTTTGTTCGAAATTTAATTGAAAGAGGATTTAGCGTTGTCCGTGGAATATGTATTAGCCCAAATGTAAACACTACTCAGATACTATTCATCTGATCTGCTAGTCTCCTGAAGGGTTAATAGGATTTGAAAGGCACCTAGTTATTTTGAAATCATCTGTATATACCGTTATATTATCTATTATTAGCGTTTATTAGGATTATATTTTAAATGCAAAGCACGTCTTGCAAATTGTGATCGGTAATTTCTATTCTGTATGTCTAGATGATATACCAGGTGTCCTATTTGGATGTATACATACGATTTACATGTTAATTTTTAACATTGGATTCCCATAAGGAAAAAGTTATGTCACAAGAGTGCTTTGAGCAAACTATTATTACTAATTTAATATTAGGTACTCTTACTATAGCTTTAACAATAATAATGTAGTAAAATAAAGAAATGAATGTAGAAATTTTCAAGCAAATCATATTTTTACATAATAAATAATATTTGTGTCATCTGCTGTAAATTCAAAAAGGCATATTTTTATTTTCTTGAAAATAAATATTAAACTAATAAAAATACCAAAAAAATATTCTGTTGAAGAAATAGTGTAGATAATTTGGTGGAAAAAAATTATTTTATAAAAAAAAATTATCAAAAATAGGATTATGCTTATCCAAAGCACTCTTGTGACATATCTTTTTCCTCATGGGAATCCAATGTTAAAAATTAAAATGTAAATCGTATGTATACATCCAGCCGGGACACCAGTATAGTTACCTACTTGGGATTTACATAAATGTAACCAATATTTTAAGAATTCGCTTAATTAATAATTATTACTGTTTGTTCCGACAAATAAAGCGTATACCTACTTCTAAAATTTTAAGAATTTTTTAAGTTTTCTCATATATTTGCCGTAAAATAGGCAGTTAAATCTTTTTGTAATGGATCGCAAAATTTTTAACACAATGATTTTAGCTTGCTTCTTTAAAGTTTTGCCAAATTGCGAAAATTTATGGAAGGACACCTCCGTAAAAGCTTAGGCTTGCAGGAGTTATGACAGATGCTTCTGGCACAAAAAAATATGGAAATAGGGAAAGGATTCCCCGGCAAAAATGAGGCATCCAGGAATAAAATTGACTTAAATTTTTCTGAAAGAGAAGTTTCATCAATTTTTGTAACATTGGTAAAAAAATTGAATCATTTAAAAAGTATTTTTTTGTAAGCTTTGCTTCATCACACGGCATTTCCTTAATTTTTATCCTGTTTAATCATCAATTCTTGCACAAATTTTTTGGAATCCTATAGCACATTTGATGTCATTTCTACCTCTCCTCTACTATATCTATAATGACAATGAAATCAACTTTGATTTACACCGACTCAGTTTTACTTCCTATTTACTCCCAAATCCAATTGAACAATACAAAATCCGTGCCTAATGCTCTACCACAATCCCGTCCAGATTTTTTGTCCTATAGTGCTTTAGTTTTTGAAATAATTCCTATTCGGCATCATGACGCTGGCCGGAAGTTTTTTTGTAGTCAAAATTTAATAACTTCAATCGATTGTAGGCCGTTTGTAGATGTTTGTAGTATATTTATTTTCGTTTGTAGCCCTTTAGTTTATTTGTAATTAACAATCAAAATTTTGTACTGAAGTTAGCCGGAAGCAATCGTGAATGTAATTTTTTTGGGTAACAATAGAAAGATTATCGTTTGTAGTGTCTAAATATAACGATAAAATTTTAGTAGGGTCGCCTGATAAAGCATAATTAATTAAAAAGTTATTTTAAAAAATTGCGCATGCGTACCATTTTAAATTTGCTCTATGTGAGTTCGTTATTTTAAATTTGACGCATGTATTATTCAAAATTTAACAGATTGCGTTTATGATTATAGTAAAATTTAGTCTAAAAATTTTTTATTTTTAATTAATTATCAAAGATGATAATAATAAATTATTAATGAAAGATAGATAATAATAATCCTCAATTGCGTTAAACCTGCTATTGAGTTAACTACTCGAAAGGTGGCTCGTTACAAGAAAACTTCAATCTGGTTAAAAGTAACAAATCAAAGTTATTTTCATATTAAGTAAATTATTTTTTAAAGAATTGCTTCAGTAACTGATGAGTTTGTTTAATTTGCACATTTTTGAAAATCTTTGTGTGATTTTATTATTTAAAGCTGCTATTTTTTTAGAAATTTTCATACATACCAATTGCTGACACAAGTTTAAAAGAAACTACGATGTATTTTTGATAGTGTATTAAGAAAAATTATTTCAATAATATGTATTATATACTATTAAACATGTTTTATTGAAATAAAAAAATTACTTTTTTAAAATTCATTGGTTTATTTTTATTTTCAAAAATATAACAACCTCATAAAACGACATAATTATTCTGTTACATGTGGTTAACTTTTTGTAATATTTTTTAATTTTGCAGTTTTAAAGCATATAAGATTCTCAATAAAAGATAAATACTAATTGCTGTCCAAGAAAAACTCAAATTAAAAATATTCTACAAACCATTGTCGAAATAAAATCCATTGCACTCTTTTCTTTGCGATAAAATTACATAAGTTTAAAAATGTGTAGGTGTAAGAAGTTTACCTTTTTAAGAGTTTATTATTATTATCTTTCATAATTAATTAAAAATAAAAAACTTTTAGATCAAATTTTATTGTAATCATAAACGCAATCTGTTAAATTTTGAATAATACAGGCGTCAAATTTAAAATAACGAACTCACATAGACGCATGTATTATTCAAAATTTAACAGATTAGTTTCTTTTAAACTTGTGTCAGCAATTGGTATGAATGAAAGATTCTAAAAAAATAGCAGCTTTAAATAATAAAATCACACAAAGATTTTCAAAAATGTGCAAATTAAACAAACTCATCAGTTACTGAAGCAATTCTTTAAAAAATAATTTACTTAATATGAAAATAACTTTAATTTGTTACTTTTAACCAGATTGAAGTTTTCTTGTAACGAGCCACCTTTCGAGTAGTTAACTCAATAGCAGGTTTAACACAATTGAAAATTATTTATTATTATTATCTCTCTTTCATTAATAATTTATTATTATTATCTTTGATAATTAATAAAAATAAAAAATTTTTAGACTAAATTTTACTATAATCATAAACGTAATCTATTAAATTTTGAATAATATATGCGTCAAATTTAAAATAACGAATTCACATAGAGCAAATTTAAAATGGTACGCATGCGCAATATTTTTAAATAACTTTTTAATTAATTATGCTTTATCAAGCGACCCTACTAAAATTTTATCGTTATATTTAGACGCTACAAACGATAATCTTTCTATTGTTACCAAAAAAATTACATTCACGATTGCTTCCGGCTAACTTCAGTACAAAATTTGGATTGTTAATTACAAATAAACTAAAGGGCTACAAACGAAAATAAATATACTACAAACATCTACAAACGGCCTACAATCGATTGAAGTTATTAAATTTTGACTACAGAAAAACTTCCGGTCAGCGTCATGATGCCTTCATATTCACTAGAGCAAACCTTTGATTTCGATTAGAAAGCAACTCTTATAATCATTTTTGTCTTGGTGTAAATGTTTTACCAAATTTCCCAATCTGTACTCTCTTTTTTTCCTCATCAAAAACTATTTCACAAATTAACAATATATAAAGAAAAACAATGATTAAATTACAAAACAACAAAAAGTGAGAAAACATTTAGAACAAACACAGAAGGATCCTTTAATACTTCAATTTTCAACATTGTATTATATTCTCCTATTCCTACTTAGTAATTAGATGAATACAAACAATTTTGTGTGACGGCTGTTAAATTGTGTACTGTGGGCATGGAACGAACAAGTACATATTCAACTATATTCGAGTAAGTACTATAGTAAGTAAGTACAGTCAAATCTGCTATAACGCGATTAATTCATAACGCGTTAGGTGGAAACCCTGTTATAGAAGACGCAGAATGATTCCGTTTTAATTAATCGAATTTTAGAATAGAAATGATAACGAATATTATGTAGAATATACATATTTAAATTTTGGTAATATGGTTATTTTCGATATCGATAATTTTTGATAATAAAAACTACATTTTGATAGTTCTGATATGTTTGGAATACCCGCAGCCTGCTTTAATTAAACCTTCAAAAATTTCGTTATTTTTTCGTTACGACACACCGTTTACGCAATATCTATGATCAAAGTTTTCGATAACGAAAATAAACGAAAAGTAATTTTTTTTAAAATTCTAATGCTAACCAAATCAGTGGGACTGACAGAGCCTAAATCAACCAGTTATTATAACCAATTTATGGTAAGTAACTCGGTATCGATAATTTTTGGTAATGAAAAGAAGTTTTCTGATAACGAAAAGGTGGTTTTAACAATCGCAATACGTTTGCTATACATGCAATCTTTCTTCGCTAAAGCCTTCGAAAATTCCATAATCTTTTCGCTACGACACACCGTTTAGGCAATATTTATGATCAAAGTTTTCGGCAACGAAAATAAACGAAAAGTAATCTTTTACTAGCCTAAATCAACCAGTTATTATAACTAATTTATAATAAGTAACTCGGTATCGATAATCTTCGATAACGAAAAGTAAGTTTTAACAGTCGCGATACGTTTGCAATACCTGCAACTTGCTCCGCTTAAGCCTTCAAAAATTTCTTTTTTTCGCTACGGCACACGATTTAAGAGATGTTTATAATCAGAGTTTTCGATAACGAAAAGTATCGTTTAGAATAAGTGCTAGTATAAGGATACTGTGATATAGGAAACTTGACTGTACTAGCTGACGTTACAATTCTACTCAGGACTCTCAGTACTCGCTCTCAATACTCTCAGTTGGAGTAGTGGAAGTGAACATGAACAACAGTTTGTTGCTCCACATTTACACTCTATAAATTATTATAGTATCAGGTACGGTAGAAAATCCTATGTGAATAGAGAGTAGCGGAACAGGCAAGTTGATCTTTACCTAAAGGTGGATGAACAGGAAAAAAGATTGGAACAGAAGTGAAATTAAATTTCATATACATTACGGTGGTACGGCCACACACAATATCTTCCGTACATTTATTTATATATTTCACCGGAAAATGAGGTTTCAAGCAATTGAAATGTTCCAAGGAAATCTAATAGGTTCTATCAGATATGGCTAGAGGTGGGATTTAGGTTTTGTTGCATGCGGCTTACCAATGTCCTTATCGTTGCGGTTGTACAGGATGAGTTTTTTGAGAGTTGCCATTTTTGTTACAGCTAAACGCCATCACTGGCGGGGGGGGGGGGGGGGTAATCGATTGCTATAGTCAGGAACTTCATAGCCCTTTTAACTCTCAAGCTATGATCGTTTTAACAGAAATCATTTTTCTACGGGTCCTACAGGCTTAATTTTAGTAAAAATGAAGAGAGCAGCTTCGAAAACCTATAATTCGCTCCCAATTTCATCATTCTGTAATTTTATGTACTCTTTTTAAGACTCGGAAAGGCTTTTCTTAAGTTAAGCTTTATGAATGTAACTGTAAAATTTAAAATGATTCCAGGGAAGCAAACATTTTTCTAATGATCTTATATGCCTAATTTTGACAATTTTGTTCGCCGAAAGTCCTTCCTTAGTTTGGCATTGCATGTCCAAGATTTTTCCTCTATTTAGCTAAAACATCAGTTGCATTTTTCAGTGAGAACTTCCAAAAAACAACATTTTTGCTTGGACATCATAAAACTAATTTTATTTCTAACAATAAAAATTTGGAGGACAGGTCTACCCACACTGTCAACTTCCCATTGGGTGTCCTTAAAGACTAGAGGCTACTGTACATAAATAATTCTTTTTTCATTTCAGGTAACTTCTCCCCTGGGCCCCCGATAGAGGCTTTGCCGCTTGCACCTTACCGGGGGCTTCACCTTCTGTACTTAAGGGTGGTGGCTCCACCCTTATCAAACAAATGATAACATCATTTGTTCTCAAGATATGCGAGACAAAATATATTTCAAAAACAGTTTCTTATTTCGATTTTTTTTTTAAATTTTATAATAATATACTGGCGTTTTTAACATCAAGGAAGTTCTTAGGCCATTATATAATAATGTTATGGTAAAAAATCCATATAATCTATGTTATCTTAATAAAGTTAACTCTGTTTTTTTTTACCACAAAAAACAAACCGCTAATCCGCATTTGCTGAAAACTTTATCCGGTCTTCAATTTTTGATTACGCCTCTAATGAAATTAGTCCGGAGTTGATATCATCATTTGTTCTCGAGATATGCGAGACGAAAAAAAATTCACGAACGAACGAACGAACTAACGAACGCACACACAGACATCACGCTAAAAACGATGGGTTCGGATTCTAGTAACCTTGGAACGTGGAGATATGTCAAAATTAGCGATTCGTAAAATCGGACCCATTACAATAATTTCCTATGGGAAGTTAAAAATCATCCCTTATTTCATACCATTCAGTCAGTCAACATCTATTTTATTTATGACGATTGTAATTTCACAAATAAAGCAATTACTATTAAATATGTTTCAACCGCAACAAATAAATTCATCGAAAAATGAATTATAGTTTGATGAAAAGATTCACTGTGCTCACAGAAAGCAAGCCCCCCGAAAAAAAAGGTAGAAAAGAATCCTTTTCCACTCTAACTCCGTTCATACTCCGTCGCATCACAACCGCTCGTAGCGCGTAGGTAATAAATTCGTTTGAAAAAATTGTGAAGAAAAAAGGAAACGTTTGAAATAATATTTTACTCAATTTATAACAACAGGATCTTTTACATAGTCAGTCCACCCATATTTCGTTCGTTGTAATAATATAATATATTTTTAAAGAAACGCAGAGAGAAATATGTGAAATCCAATATAATTTATTATTTCCAATAAAGTTGTTGATTCTATATGAAAGCACCAATTCATACCAAGTAGCCAGTTTTCGGAAATATGTCGAAATATATAGGTACTGTAGAAGGAATACAGTTTTATAACAATAAGCACTAGCATGGTCAAAAATTACAAAGTCATTCAATTTGGTTCAAAGTTTCTGTGCTCCTGATCTCTAGGAGTTATCGAAAATTAGCGGAAACTGTAAAGGAGCATGATTCCTAGGTGAATGACTTAGGCTAGGGTTTTTGGATCACGTCCCCAGGGACCCCCACATTAAAGGAGTCACTTAGGACCTAAGGTGCCAATAAGCAATAACATGGTCAAAAATTACAAAGTCATTCAATTTGGTTCAAAGTTTCTGTGCTCCTGATCTCTAAGAGTTATCGAAAATTAGCGGAAACTGTAAAGGGCATGATTTCTAGGTGAATGACTTAGGCTAGGGTTTTTGGAACACGTCCCCAAGGACTCCCACATTAAAGGAGTCACTTAGGACCTAAGGTGCCAATAAGCACTAGCATGGTCAAAAATTACAAAGTCATTCAATTTGGTTCAAAGTTTCTGTGCTCCTGATCTCTAAGAATTATCGAAAGTTAGCGGAAACTGTAAAGCGCATGATTTCTAGGTGAATGACTTAGGCTAGGGTTTTTGGAACACGTCCCCAAGAACTCCCACATTAAAGGAGTCACTTAGGACCTAAGGTGCCAATAAGCAATAACATGGTCAAAAATTACAAAGTCATTCAATTTGATTCAAAGTTTCTGTGCTCCTGATCTCTAAGAGTTATCGAAAATTAGCAGAAAATGTAAAGGAGCATGATTTTCTAGGTGAATGACTTAGGCTAGGGTTTTTGGAACACGTCCCCAAGGACTCCCACATTAAAGGAGTCACTCAGGACCTAAGGTGACAGTGTTGTGTCGGTACGTCCGCGAAGTCCACAGCAGATATACATAAGTAGTTAGTCAGGTCAATAACTTCGTTGAACAGCCACGGTCCCATAAGGACCTACAATTTGTTTAATCTATCTCTTATTATATAAATTTGTGCGATGTAACAGTAGCTTAAGGTTCTGGAAGTCAACTTTGCAATGGTTTCCGTTTTTGGTCAGAGCGAATCCTTTACTTAGGTTTGAGTAACAAGAGCGGACATGTTTGAAAAATTTAAAAGAAACAGACTAAAGAAAAAACCTGCTTTAATAGAAATTTTCCTCCGGAAATAGAATAACGTAATTAGAATTATATTGAAATGTCATCGCCCTGGGAACAATTATAAGTAGGCGTACAGGAAAGTAGGCGTAGAAACCAACAAACATTTAATTTTAACAGTTAAATGACTCGTAATTGAAAAACTGTAGTGGGATTTGAACTATCTAGAACTTTCTAAAATGTTATCCATGAAACGTATTTGAATTCAATTCTACAAATTTATTTCACGTCCGTGGGTAAAGGCACTCGTAGACGAGCAACATTTTATAGCAATATTTGGCCGGGAACAATAGCCAGACAATATTTCTCGAGATTCAGAAATATTTCCGATAATATGTTTGAACGGTCCGGCAACATGATTCTATCCTGCAACAACTGGCTAGCCTCTGCCCAATGATATCGTTGTCCGATTGAAAATACGTAAAAATTGCCCGGCCATGTTAGTTCTGTGCTCTTACCTAGAGGGTTCTATAATCAAATTTTTTACCAAAAGCGTCACAATGTTGTCGTAATAGGTAAACTGGTTTTCTATTACTGTGGACTGTTTTTGAATTTTGGGTCCAATTTTTTTTTTTTTTAAAATTGTACTGTTATCACTAATAAAAGTAAATTCTGAATGGACGATCACGTATTTTTGGTAGTCTTATAGCCATTTACTTGCTAATCCCGATTCCGATATGGGTTTCGAGATTTTTCGACCCCAAAAACATTAAAAATCAGTCGGGATTCCAAGATTGTGAGATTATTACTTACAAGATCCTATTTGTACTTAATATGTGTCAGTCTCGCAGGGCCTTCCCAGATTGGGAGCTCTTGGCTCATGCCTAACGTGCCCCTTCGATAAAGACGACACTGTTTACGAGCCTTTTAAGATTTCAGAGATGGAACAGAAACACATTTAAACAACTAAAAATACATTGGAATTGAATTAGATTATTGATCTGGTATACTTACTGAAGCAATCAGTGCTTCTACAAACATTTATTATTTAAAAGTTGTCAAATAAAAATAATATTTAGACAATCTAACCTATAAAAATCATGTCAAAGACAAACAAACGATACAAATCAGTATCAAACAATATAAAACAAATCAGCTGGTTGTCGTTTATGTTAATATGACATTTAAAACAAGTCTCTAAATAACACACAAGAATATACCAAGTGAGACAGCAACTGATGTCACTTGTTAGCCTAGTCTACAATAGTGAGTTTCCTAAGTACTTTACACTACATACCGTGCGAGTTTTTTGAGAGTTGCCATTTTTATTACAACCAAATTTGTATGATAGAAATGGTACTGGAAAAGATTCTTTTCTTGGATGCAACTGAAATATAACCTACCAGAACACTATCGGTTGAAGTAGCCTGAAGTACATATACATATTTTTACCACCTAACTGACAAATTAAAGAAAAATTAAAAAAATAAATTTGGGTAAAAAAAATTTTTTTGCTCATTTATGTTGTTAATTAATGCATTCGATCAGTTTTATCGAAAAATTAATATATAGTCTCAATTAAAAATCTATAAGTTTGTATCAGAGCTCGAATACCATAAGAGCTATAAAGCTCTTGACTACAGCGATTAAAACAAACGGTTTAGCTGTAATAAAAATGGCAACTCTCAAAAAACTCACACAGTATATGACGTTATATATACATAGTTTGTCAAAGCATACATATTTGTTTATAAATATACGAACAATATCATAACAAGTGTCTATTACTTCAATATATAGACATTCCACCACCACCAGTCTACCCCCACCACATACATACCACCATACAACAGTCCCCACTCTGATTGAACGCACAAACTCACCAACATGCACACACACACACGCTGAGAGAGAAGCAACAACCGAAACAAACCATATTTCACGATGTCACACGGTAAAATTACAAAATATTTTCAACATGTGTGTGTTGTGTACACTCACCTCGTTTCCAATGAGTTGTCCGTCCCCGTTGTTCCGTTCGTTCAACACAAATCAATTAAAAAACGCGTCGAAACTTCCCAACTAGCGAAAATCATTAAAGCAACTTTTCAGAGTTGTGTACAAAATACACTCAATAAATCTATTAATAACGTAAACACCGTGTAAACAGACACCAACAACACATTATTAACGCTCCGATAATTTTCTTAAACTGTCATCCACGAAAAATTCCGGATCGTACTCTCTGTCTGATGAGTGACGCTTCAAAAAAAAGAATAGCATCAAAACAAAAAAGCTCTAAAAACCAAACAAAAAAAAAAGAATTCAATTTTCATATGACAAAAAAGCATCAAGGCAAAATAATAATAGTATTATTATAAAACAACGTGCAAACTTGTCAGCATGGTTGTTCCGCGCGTCCGGACCACGACGTCGGTTATATGCCACCGCCGTCGGTTCAATCAACATCGCGACACACGCGGGGGTGCGGCGCGGTGCAATGGCATTCATAAAACAGAGGGGATCGCAAATAAAAAGTTTCCAAGTAGTTGTCGATCTCTCTCGTCGCACCGAGAACGCTCAACGGCAATGTATACGAAAATATGATTAAAGCTAACATCCAACAACTATACGTATCCGTACGTTCGACTCGTACTCGCTTACGTATGTGTTGGTAAAAGTTTTCGGAAACAATGTTATCGGTTTGTTCCCACCGTCGTATTTCTCTGATCAGTTCATGAACAATTAGGACCGATTTACATTGACGCTCCGCTCTCGGTACGATATCACTACGCTCCCGATTCGATATAGTCTTGTTGTGTTCACATTACAGTGCTGATATCATGCTGGTACCTATTTGTTCTCTATTCACATTATAATGCTTCTCTGGGTACGCTCCCAGTTCGGTCTCAGTTCGATACAAATATCTATTCATATCTATAGGTACAAGCCATAACAAATCTGATATCGCTCCGATAAAATATTACCTGAGTGGTATTGATATCGGAGTGACATTGGAGCGAGAGCGAACCGTGACTGATATCGGACCGATATCAGAGCGATGATGTGAATACACTCATTGTTTATTGTGTAAGAAAATTACATCGAACCGGGAGCGGAGTGATATCGTATCGAGAGCGGAGCGTTAATGTAAATTGGGCCTTAAGTGCGCATGTCACATTTCCGTCTCAGTACAGAAACGCGTTACAAATATTTACTTATTGGAGTGTACTTATTTAAAATATCAGTTAACCTATTTATATTAAAAGATTCTTTGTTGAAGTATTCAAAATTCATTATTGGTTTTTCAGAATAAAAGATAATTTACTATCGAACAATTTACTGAAATTTAAATAATTTCTTACTAGTATTAATATCCAGGGCTGTATTTACCCCTATGGAGATCCCAGAGCACTTCTCATGTGGTGGCCCCTGAATACTTCACATCTGGAGGCCCCTGCTAAAACGACAAGGAATTTCCGACATTTTCTAAAGGACCCCGCACAAATCTTATGGAAATTTGGTCCCGATTAATTTCTTTGAAACTTTGGGAAATAATAGTTCTTGACCTGTAGAACAAAAGTCTCCCTAGGCGCAAAGCTCAATAATGAACAGATTTTGAGATATATGTAGTTAAATATACGTATACTGTCAATTGAATATCTATCACCAATGGTGTCGGCAAAAAACTTGCAGAAAAGTAGAATCAATTGCCGACACCATCTGATTGGTGATAGATATTCAATTGGCAGTATACGTATATTTAACTGTATATATCTCAAAATCTGTCCAATATTGAGCTTTGCGCCTATGGACCCTTTTGGTCTACAGATCAAGAACTATTATTTCCCAAAGTTTCGAAGAAATTAACCGGGACCAAATTTCCATAAGATTTGTGCGGGGTCCTTTCCCGAAAAAGTAGGGTTGACGAGCAAGAAAAGACGCTTATTCTTTCTATTCTGCGCCTAAAAATTGTATGGAGGCTTCGGAGGCATGTATCCCGAGTACCCTTATATAAATCCGGGTCTGTTAAAATTGATTTTTACAGTCAATTAAAAACGTTTTAATAAAGAGAAATTTATTTAGCAGTCAACCTTAAAAAATAATAAATGAATTATACTGAGTTACAAGAAACGTGCACAAATTGAAAAAAATTTAACAGAAATACACACTATGCATACTTATAACCTATCCATGGTACTAACCAAGAGACAAATCTAATAGTTTGCCAGTGGCCGGTTGAAATAACTTTTTGACAATCAAATGGAGAACAAAATGTCAGATTGGGACGCTATTATGGTCTGAGACGCATGCGTCTAGCCAGGGCTGGGAAAAATGGTTCATAGAAACCATTTAAAATAGAAAATGGGAAATGGTTTCCAAAAATGCATTTAAAATACAAAATGGAAAATGGTTGTGCTAAACATATGTAAAATAGAAAATGGAAAATAGTTATTTAAAATGGATTATAAAATGCAAATTTTTTTACTTCAAATTTATACTATAAATTTTTAATTTTGATTTATATTAATAAAAAAAAAAAAAAAAAATTAAGAAAATGCCAAACGTACTGAAATCAAATAAGGGCAGTCCTTTGAGAAAATTTTATAAAGTTTACATGATATGAAAACGTAATTTAACTCTTGAAATATTGTTACTCAAAAATATTGTAAAATTTAATTCAGCTTTAACATATTCAAACCTTGAGAACAATAAACCTTGACAATAATATAATGCAATAAAACCTATACATGCGTCAAATTTAAAATAACGAACTTACATGGAGCAAATTTAAAATGGTACGCATGCGCAATTTTTTTAAATAACTTTTTAATTAATTATGCTTTATCAGGCGACCCTACTAACATTTTACCGTTATATTTAGACACTACAAACGATAATCTTTCTGTTGTTACCTAAAAAACAAATACATTCACGGTTGCTTCCGGCTAACTTCAGTACAAAATTTTGATTGTTAACTACATATAAACTAAAGGGCTACAAACGAAAATAAATATATTACAAACATCTACAAACAGCCTACAATCGATTGAAGTTATTAAATTTTGACTACAAAAAAACTTCCGGCCAGCGTCATGATGTCGAACGAACTTATATAAAATAGAAAATGTAAAATGCCATTTTGTATTTTAAATACATATTTAAAATGAAATCATCTTAAACAGCGTCTCAGCCCTGCGTCTAACGTCCATTTGATAACACATAATCAGAATGGTCGGTTGGAACAAACCTTCTATATATCTCTGCGTTCTACGAACAGCACCGTGTTCATGTGTAGTTGTAGTAGACGAACTTCGCCGCGTCCATTCACATTGCGCATGTGTCGGATAGTTTTCGTACTGTGGCATACAGTGTAGATGGCGTGGCGCGCGTACTTATACAACTATACTCGCGCCGTTTTGAGACGATAAAAATCAATAATGAACAACTTCTCTACAAATAACAACTGAACAACAACTACCGAAACACGCATACACTGACACTTCTTACACTAAACTTATCTCACAGTGTTTTATACAAAAGTGATGAAATTTTTTCGATCCGACAATGAGTTTTTGGTTAGAATTTTTTGGTTAATTATTCGACGGATTCGTTTAAATATAGTTTTCCGAGAAGTTTTCAACAAGTTTTCAATTGTTTTCTGTTAGTTTTAGTTTTGTTTTTGTTGTTGTTGTTGTGACATCGTGCCGTTTCTCTCAACGAGATGATACAATGCAATTTTCATCGCGGCAATGTATTGTCGTTTGTCTATATACGTTTGTGTGTGTCTGTGTGCGATTCGTTTGAGAAACTTGGGCAAAGTTTTTTAGCGTGTAACTATAACTACCACACACTCCGTTGCTTGCTCCGTGAGTCCCGTTAACTGCTTGCTCTTCATGTTTTCTTTTTTTCCGTACACATTTTATTCCTGTGTGTCGTTTGCTCGGTTATTTTGTTCGAAATATACAGTTTTTCCATTTTGTCTGTGGCGTGTACATAGATATTTATATTTGTTATCCTATTCTTACGCTAGTGCAATTAGTT
This sequence comes from Brachynemurus nebulosus, assembly GCA_035578155.1. Taxonomy (NCBI): domain Eukaryota; kingdom Metazoa; phylum Arthropoda; class Insecta; order Neuroptera; family Myrmeleontidae; genus Brachynemurus; species Brachynemurus nebulosus. Next base: position 4,103,300 of record JAPWDM010000019.1, on the reverse strand, counting down.
TTCGAATAAATAAAGAGAGCAATTGATATTTTGTATCTGATTTTGTTTCCTTGCTAATATAACACAAAGATTGTTTTATGTGTGTAAAAGTTTATACGGTTGTTCAGCTGTCTTTGTTCGTCGTTTCTGGATTATTCCTTTTTGTATGTTTGGTGTTGTTCAACTCGTATAAACGGATTATCAATTTTTTTTTTTTTAATTTTTATTAATTAATAATTTTTAAAATGGTTCTTGGACTTGGATATTTTTTTTGATTATTATTTTCGTCACTTTTTTGGTATTTTTAATAGGATGACGTTTCAAGTAATACTGTTTAGAAATAAAAAAAAAAGGAAAAACTGTTAAAGTTGGAAACGGCTCTTGACACGAAAAACGTATGAATATGTGTGGGTGTCGCTTTTCCGTATCAACCTGTTGAAAAATTGTGTGGAAAATTTATTTTTTCCTGTCTAATTTTTTTTTTCATAAATGAATTCATTTATTTTTAACGTTTTTTCTTCATTTTTAATTTTTTTATTCTTTTTTCAGATTTATATTTTTTAAAATATTGAACAAAGTGGTTTTTATAAATGTTTTTTTTTTTTTTTTTTTTTTTTTTTGTATTTTAACAAAAAAAGGAGATTATTTTGATTTATTTTAGGCAAATTTAGTGAGTTTCTTGAACAATTTTAAACATTTTTGGTTAATATGGCGTTGTATTCAATCGAAATTTAACCTATTTCGTCATTAAATAAAATATTGCGAAACTTTTGTTCAGGAATAAACGATTCTTTTTCCTCTTATAAATTATAATTTTGTTTTATTACAAAATTAGTTTTTTTTAGTGATTTTTCTGTTTAATCGGGTGACACTAATTGTGTAATTCTCCATTTTTTTTTTTTTTTTTTTTTTGTTCAGGACGCATATAAATTAGGTGACAATGAGATTAGTGTAGTCACCATATAATGTCGTAAATCACTATATAGGGTTATTTTCCTCAAATGTTCATTGTTAATCTGCTCTGGCGATCAAGTTAATCGTGTAATTACCCGTTAGTGGACTAGGGACAAAAGAAAATTAGGTAAAAATTGAGAAATGTATTATATGTGAATTTTTATTTAAATTTAAATTTAAATGATAAATTAAAATGGAATATTTTAAATGAACTTTTTAGTTTGTAATTATACTAGAAATTTAAATAAAAAATGATCATTATTTAAATATAAAAAAGAAAATTTTATATTTTATGGAAAAAGAAGAAAGACGTATTATAATTTTTTTCTTTTCAGCGGAAAGAGTCCTATAAGATTTTTTAACCATTGTTATATAAAAATTAATGACCAAAAAAATTTAAAAAAAAGTTTTGTTTTGGTCTGACATTGCTCTAATGGCAAAATATATTATTTGCTTTTACATTTCTAAAAACTTTTTTTTTTTTTTTATTCATAGGCATTAAATAAAAAGATTTGAATTATTTTCCTGTGTTAATAAGTTTTATAGTCCAATCTTCTGAAAAAAATAACTAAATACATAAAAATTCATACGGGTGACGTTCCGAGTTTTAGACAAAAATTTGAAAAACAGACAGTAAATCCACAAATATTTTTTTAAAATAAGTTTTATAGTATTTTAAGAATTCTATTTCTTGAATTGAAAAGACGTTATTATCTTAAAGGTAACTCAGGAATATTTTAAAATGTTGGTATAAGTAATTTAATAAATCAAATAAAGATATACATTTTAAACAAGTACAGCTGAACCTTTTTTTATACGGTGGATAGGGACCACATAAAAAAAAATCGCGCCAAAAAAATATATTCAAAAATATCATAAATAGCTATAGAAAGATTAGTTCGGTCCAGTTTGTAAAAAAAAAACTATTTTTATGCGTTGATTCGGGACCGCATAAAAAAGTTTCATCGAAAATACATAACTCAAAACGCTCAAAACCTCACAATTTTAATAGAAGTTGCTTTTCTAAACAAGATATATAAGTACGTTAATTTACACCTAGAAACATTTTATTTCATTTTTATAATATTATGAAAATTTTGAAAATACGTCTGTAAAAAAATTAAATGATGCAATAACTTATGTTCTTATGCAATGTATTGATTAAATGCTTAAAAGCCGTTAAAAATATTTTTATCGAAGAAAGTTATTATAGTAAATGTTTAAGTTTCTTACTGTCTCTTGATTTTGATTCATATTACACATTTTAATGGCCATATTTTTAAAAACCGTAAATACGACATCATATATAAATTTTTAAAAATTCATATATGATGTCGTATTTCATTAAGCAATCTAATATAGTTTTTCGATTATAATAACAAAAAAAAATTTTCAGTGTAGTAATAAAAAGCTTATTTAGATTAAAATATGGAAAACGTTACTCTGAATCGTTTTTAATTTCCGAAACTCCTAATCTTACACAGTTAAATAAAAACATTTTCTAACTAAGATATAGACAATATAAGATATAAAAATAATACGTTGAAAATTTTAGATATTATTTACATTTTCAACTGAAGAATTATTTAAATTCAACATCGACTCAACTTGTATAATGCGACTTGATTTCAACAAAACAGAATCATTACTAGCGATTATCCTCAAAGATTAATGTCCTGAATAGGTAAGTAAGTATTTATTTGACAGAAGGTCCCTTCAACAACCCGAAAATTTTTTCCAACTAATTACATTCTGTATCAGTGTTCTAAATGAGTTTTCACAAAAAAATTTTATTTTCAATGTGTGACTTTCTTCTATTTTCCCAATATATCTAATCTATGTATGTAATTGTAAAATTAAGTCATAGGCGTCTGTTCATAAATTTTGTAGAGTAAAAAATTAAGAGGTCGTTGAGTAAAATTTCCTAAAAATAATTATTAAATTATTACTCCTGTTATGGTGGAATCGCTGATTAATCGTTTACTTTTTACCGACTTAACTTACCATTTACGAACTCTTCTCGATATTTGATGCTCAAACGTCTCAAACAGCTGAATTTCCACAACAAAGAATATCATTGTTAACAAGTTTCGATAGTGAGATATTTTTAAAAGCTTATTTAATAATTACAACATGATATCTGTATAAATTGTCGTATGCGGTTCATCTATAGGGGAGAGGTGTGTCAGTAGTAACAGAGGGTCAATTGTAACTTCAAAATTTGCGAGATATCTATCAAACCTATTGAAGAGTATTACATATCATAAAGTGGCTTCTAAAGTTGTGCTTTACTGACAAAACTTTCAGTTAATATCATCCGGCGGTTTTCTCTCAGCAATATAAAATGTGTTTATATAAGCTAATCGTAAATTTTTAGTGCGTTAACAATTTTTTGATTTTTGAAGTAAATACCCCATCAATTGGGAGAAAACTGATTTTATTGGAAACACAATCAACCAAATAATATTATCAGATAGGTAGCTTAGCTTTTTTAATCCAAATTAATATTTTATGAATTTTTTTATAAAATGAAACTGCGGTGGAACAATTGCAACAAATTCAGTAGTGTCGATTGTAGCATGTACAATTGACAAAAAATTTTATTTGAACAAAATTAAACTTTATATTTTAGCTATGAAGCGGAATAATAAAGGAGAAACAAATATCCTCCATTAATGGAATTTAAAAAAATGCTTATAATATGCAAAACGAAAAACTAGGATAGAAACTATATTCAGTGATGTATATATGAATTCCATTAAATGAGTAATAGAAAGAGAAAAACTTCAGAGCCGTTGCCTGAGACTATGCTATTTGTCACCTTCCTTACTCAATATTGAATATGTAAGGAAGAATTTTTAAAGCTGGATTAATTATAATAACCAACGTGTAAATTCAACTAAATAATGAGTGTTACAATTGAACCTAAGCCCTGTAACAATTGATCCTCTGTTGGTGACAATTGTAACATTACACTTTGGTCCACATAAATGCAGTTATTTTAATTAATAGTCAACATAGAGTATTTTCGTGCAGCTGATTCAAAACCTGAAAAATGCCCGTATCTTGTACCAAAAATTTAATTTTCTGTGACTAATAAATACAAAGTTACTAGCCTGTATATTTTTTTGTTACTATTGACACACCTCTCCCCTACTCTAGAAAGTCTAGAACTAGGAGTAAGATCGACCACTCCAATAAAAACGATTTTTTACCAGTAACTTTTACCGAATTTCCGAATTGAAAATTCACCTATAACTAGGGGTAAGATCGATCACTCCTACAAAAAATTATTTTTTGATTTTTTACCAGTAGCTTTTACCAAATTTTCGAATTGAAAATTCACCCATTGCTACCACTATCTTGGTAAGATTTGAACCCGGAACTATGATAGAAATCTATTCTGAAGTCCCTAAAAGCCAAAACTTGCATCCGTTTTTTACAGAATAGTTTTTCGAAATTTGTTTATACCATTATAAATATCTATATAATAATATACTTTTTAACCACGCGTATATATTATACTTCCATTCCTGTAGAAAAATTTCATCTTTTCCCGCTTGCGCCTGTTTCCTTGAAATTATTCCCGTTCCCGGCGGGACTCGTTTTATTGTTTATTTCGAATCCCGTTCTATCAAAAAGTTTTTTTAATTTTAAATAATGAAAATAAAAATTTAGCACTCCCGGAATATTTATCTACTCCCACTTGCTTCAATTCCCGCAAAAAACAAAATCACTCCCACTCGTTTTGAAAAAAATCATACCCATACCCGCCGGGAACCCGGCGGGACCCGAGGAGACCCTTTAAGCTCCATGTCATGTGTATAATAGTTAATTTTTGTTGGTTATATTAGGGTCCCGAAGAAAAGTTTCTCAAATTTTATGAAAATTGATAGGTCCGACCTTGTAACTGGTAAGATTGAGTTAACTGGTCCAACTCTTATACTCGCCCATCTGTCCATTTTTATTTAACTGCTATTTAATTCATGATTATTGTTATATTTATTAATATTCGTACATTTTTTTGTGTATAACCTACTTTATATCCCTTTTTTCAGTATTATCGTATATAAAGACTGCCTATGTTACTACACTTGTATGAATTATTTATGTTCCTACTGGAAACGTCGGAAATTAATTAAACATTTAATAATCAGTCCGGTGTTTCAGTTAAAGTTTGACGGTATAGTTCTTGAAACATTAATTTCTGTATATATTATGATAATATCTTCTAAGCTGATGAGAGGAAAACAGTTAGTGCTAGATGATTTCTATACGCTTTTATCAACTTTATTTCCTTGCAGTAACGAATTCGACGCTTCTGGGAAAAGTGGAGCCAGTAAAATATTACTGTCAGTATCTGACCACCGGTTTTAGAAAATTGTTTATATGGTTTATTCGGTAAAGATTCGGATCTTTCAATAAATTATAAAATTTTTAATCAGAATTTTCAAATAGCTAACAATGAAATTGAACGAATTTTTATTACCGGGCATGCTTATTTTGTTAAAAAAAGGATAAACAAAGATTAGAAAAAGAGAACGAATGGTTACTAGATTCATAATTTATTTTTGAATGCTATAGTCTTTTTATTTATATAACCCAAACGGTTTGCTAGATACCCTGCGGGTTACAGATTATCGAAGCCTACACTGAACTCTGAGTTCTTATATAAAATTAAACAAAATGCAGTTTACGAGGTGTCCCTAAAGTTTACGAGGTGTCCCTAATATTTATTTTTCTATAGGGACGCCATTTTTCAACAATGCCCTGGGATGCACTTTGGCTAGATCCGGCCCTGCGCAGCCTGGTTGGGCGGAGGGAGAAGTTATATAAAAAGCTACTCTGGGCCTCATGAGAGGAAGTGGAGTTAAAAGTGGAGATACGTAGTTTTCAACTTATTCAGGCAGAATTAAACATGGATAATACTGGCCTTACTTACGACCTGCTTATAACAATTTGAAATTTCAGAAAACTACTTCAAACGGACTACGTTACCATTTGGTCACACAATCTCCACAATAAAGAGACGTGTTTTATGCGGAAATAATTATAGCTAATTTATAAAACGGAATTTTTATTTTAATAAAATATCGCCTGAATTCAATAGAAAAGCAAATTCCATGAGAGAGAGACGGAGCTTCAAAACAAAAGCCATTTGAAGTCTACATGGAGGAGAAGATGCTTAAAAGAGATCAAAAGGGAACTACGTAAGCTAACCATCGATACGATATATAGCATTTATTCCGAGCAAACAATGGATCAAATGGCTTCTATCAGAGTCGGAGTATACAATATTTTGTTGAAAATATGTACATCTGTTCTGAAATACGTAAAAATATACAATTTGAAATAAAATTTAAATGATAATTTAACTCATGTGTATTAAGTCCCATAAAGATATTGTAGTTTTTCCACTTTTACCAGGGTAAAAGGTTATGACAGATTTTTACAGCAAAAAAAAAGGTACAAAACATTTCATTGGTCATTTCATTGTCGGTAAACACGATAAAAATGAAACAAAAATTCGTATTGATAAATTTAACTGATTTCAGAACCATAGTAACAATGTATTAAATAATATGTAATATGAATTATATGAATTTATTTTATTCGTTAAATTGTCTTACCGTATTACACTTGACTTTTACTTTGAGTATTACAACTAAAATTTCTTGCCTAACAGCAATTTAACTCGAAGAACTGTCAACTCAAAGACACTTCAGCTTCACTGTCGCGTTTTTGTTAGTTGACAGTTCTTCTCGTTAATTTGCTAGGCAACAAATTTTCGTTAGACAAACCCAAATTTATTTGAAAAACACAAACCTCTCCTGTAAATAATAAGTGATAATAAAATTTCAAAAAATATTAAATATTATTTCAATTTTATGTCAAAAACAATAAAATTTGAGACTGCTAGTCTACTGCTAGATTTCGCCCGGCTTCAAAACTATGACAAAATTTTGTTATCTTGAAATAAAAATTTTGGTGGAAGCGCTGAAAAAATACACTACTAGTAACAGTACTGGTCAATATATAAGCACGTTTAAAAATTATAACTTATCAAAGGGTGCATGTACAGTAACCAACATTTACGAAATTTCGGACTCTTGGAGTGACATGTCAGAACACGTACGTAGCAAAGAGATTCAATAACATACGCTGCGAATAAAGAAATATCCTCACTCGTGTATGTATACTACATACGTACACCTCTACTCACATAATATTAGTAAACCCCGCGTGTTGTTTTACTTTGTTTACTCCAATGGGAACGATATTTCCCGATCTTTGTTCTTAATAACCTGTTTTTCAATTTTTTTCCCTGTAAGTATTCACTCCACTAGCTACTTTTCATTGTACGCTATTAAATTCCGCTTTATCATTTCTGCTTGATCCTCTTTAGGGTTACGTACCTTAAAAGTGTGACTTTCATGTCCGTTCGTCTATCCGTATATCGTAGAGGTTTTTCTCGAAAGCTATGTAATGAAGGAATTTGTAATTTGGCGTAATGTTAGGTGTTGATAACGTGTACATATTATTTTGGATTAAATTGAGGCGGACGTTAGCTTGACCCAAAAGAAGTTTGAATCAATACAATTAGGGTATTCAATAAGTATTGTCGTGTTACTCGTGTAACCTTATACAATTATATTTTTTCAAAGTAACGTCCTTGACTATCTTAATACATTTCATCATACTCTTAATCCAATCATCAATCTAGTCCTCCCACTTTTGTCTAGGAATTAACTCGAGTTCTTCTTCGAACGTTCAGCTGTTCTGTTGAGAACTTGCGACTCTTCATGCGAATTTTGACGTAAGGGAATAAACCGAAGTCACAGCAAGCAAGGTCAGAGCAGCAGGGAGGAGTCTCCAATACATTGATGCCTGTCGCTGTCAAATAGTCGGTGGTAGCGCCAGCTCTATGAGCAGGCGCATTGTCATGATGCAAGAGCCAGGAGTCTTGAGTTTGGTCACTCTACGTATTTTGTGAAGTATCGTTTGCAAGAGCTACCTCTAGGGATCCTAGAGATACTGTTTTTTAAAATTTTTAGTGCTGTAATCTTCTTGATATAGCTCAAAATTTGCCATGCCCCTCCTGATTTCCTTGGCTTCTAAAGCTAAAATTTTGATTTAAACACTGAGTGATATAGATTACCGGAAAACTATGGGTTTTCTCGACATCAAATTTGAATAAGGTAAATATACATATATACATATATACATATATATATATATATATATATATATATATATATATATATATATATATATATATATATGCCGCTTCATTGTCGTCGTATTTCGGCTCCCACTTTCCACATTTCTCGATGCTACCATTGATTCGTGACCAGTCTCCGACATCTCATTGCGTCTTCGACCACTTCACTCCAACTTTTTCGAGGTCGGCCTCTCTTGCTCCTTCCTGTGGGTGTCCATTTAGATATTAAATTGGGCAAACGATGTTCCCCCATTCTTTGTACATACCCATACCAAATCAACTGTTTTGTTTCGACAGTTTCTATGATATTGTTCTCATTTGCTACCCCCATTAGCTCCCTTATTCTTTGGTTCCAAACCATGTCACGTCTGGATACTTCCGCCGCTCGCCTCAGAAAGTCCATCTCGGTTACCATAAGCTTATGCTTGGTACTTTCCGTTAATTACCAGACCTCCGAACCATATGTTAGTATGCTTTTTATCATAGAATTGTATATTTGCAGTTTTCGATTTCTGGTGATAGTATTACTCCACAGGATAGAATTTAAGGCCTTTATCGGTTTTTTTGTTTGTGTAATTCGGGATTTTAGTTCGAGATCTTGTGTGCCATTTTGTTCTATATATATCCCAATATATTTGACACTCGAAGTTCCCCTTATTACATCACCGTTATCTCGCCTTAGATCTTGTAGCTCGCTATTTATACATAGATAAGATGTTTTTTCCATATTTACTTCTAATCCCCTTTCGAAGTATGCCTGTGTTAATTTGCTAGTCATATATTCTAGGTCGTCTTTATCCTGTGCAATTACCACCTGGTCATCTGCAAAATGGAGTGTATAAAGATGTTGGTTTCCTATTGGTATCCCCATTCCTACACATTTCTTTCTCCACTCACGTAATATTTTTTCAACATAAATATTGAAGAACAATGGTGAGAGGACACAACCCTGTCCTAATCCTTTACTTACCAAAAATCCTTTGCTTAGTCTTTTGCCTATTTTTACTTTTGATATACAGTTACTGTATAAATGTTTTATTGCTTGAATCAAGGTTACATTTATATTTGACTCTTCTAATACTTTAAACAATCTTTTAATCGGTACGCTGTCATAAGCTTTAGTAAGATCAACGGAGAGCAGATGTAACTATACATAGGTAAAGAAAAGTTTAATTTGTTCTACTGTCTGCTAACTGTACGGAACCCTGATTGTGCAAGTCCGATCCGTCCTTGACCGAGTTTATTGTATGTTTTGTGTGAAGTTTATTATTATTTCTTCATCCGTTCTTGCTTAGTGATTGGGTAATGGATAGATTGCGGGCGTAATTAATTTTTCAATAAGTAGATGATGTTAGAAATTATGAGCGGTTTAATATAATAGAGATTATTAAGGATGCGTTTTTTATTCAACTATTAAAGTTCCTAGATAACATTAATTTTTAGCATATAAACTAATTATCTAAGTTTAAATACAGCGAGTATTTATTAGTTTTACATAAAACTTTCATCAATTTCTATAATTGCCATATATACTTAATTCTTACTACCTGATAACCAGTGGTATTTTAGAGTCTTAACGCATTTAGGTTTCGAGGGCCGGCGTCCCCTAGACCTAATGTTTGGATGCTGTCGCGTAGCTAGACGTGGGCGATGTGGGTCCACGCCCACGGCCTCGCACTTAAAGGGGCCTCGCGAGTGACTGTTTTTCGTTTTTTTTTTATTTTTTTTTATTTTATATTTTCGCCTCTGAGTCGTCACTTTTTCTTTGATTGTAGCCTAAGTTTTAAAACAGAAATTTCAAAAACAAAATTAATGGGGGCCTCTCAAAAATTATTTTGCCTGTTACTGCGCATTTTCGTCTTGCGACGTCACTCTTTGGGTATCCCGCAACGTACTCCGGCAGATACGCTCCAGGCTTTAAACGTTATATTTCATCAATTTTTAGTCACATCACCCATTAGTATATTATTCTAGCTAGATAAGATCATATCATTTTTCCCGTATCACTTTTATCGTCACTGTCATACTAAACATCATCTCCCGGGCTTTAATTAAAATTATTTGACACGTCTCGAATTAACTGAGCCGTAAATAATGTTTTCTTCTTGTACACAACAATAAAATTTTTAATCATGAAAATATAATTGTCGTTGATAAAAAACAAACTGGAATTTTAAAAAAAAAAAAAAAAACTTGAAATTTACTATCCCAGTCCTTCATTATTTACTACTATCTCTACTATATGTATACAGGGCCGGATCTAGGGGGCAGCCGGGGCAGGTCTTGGAGACCCCAAAAAGGGATTTAAGAGGGCGTCAAAATTAGGTACGTGAAGTTTTTTTTTTGCGCGTTACTTGTTTTTGGGGAGGAAAAAATATTTTTTTTCTACAGGGGCGCCATTTTTGACCTGTATGTGAAATATATGTACTATAAAACAGGTTTTGGCAACCTATGGTCCACGGGTCATTAAGTTTTGTCAATAAAATTATAAATATCGTGATCAGTTTTGGATTTTTTCTTCAAGAAATTTAAAAATCGACTCTATATTTTGTCGTTCTTTGCCCTGTTTTACTGTAGCAATAAATGTTTCATTGTTGATTTATTTAAAATTCTGATAAAGAATCGTATTACTTGCTAAATGATGGTTTTAGAATTGATTTTGAACCCCAGTCAAAAAAGGTTATTGATGCCTGCTATAGAATACAACAATCGAAATACACGATAACGAAGCTGGATAAATTCAGATACGAACTCCTCCGAAATTGTAAATTTTGAATCAAAAATATGTACTGCAGCAATTGTGGAACCTTAGTGAGCCTTTCCATACCGAACAATTAACAATAACAAAGACCTCTCCGAATTTCTGATTTTATGCTTATTTACTGTTTACACAATTTCGTAAATAAAAAAATTTTAATATTATACTAAAAGTTTCAAAATCAAAAATTATGAAAAAGAAAAATTTACATTCAATTTTAAAAGAAAACTTTACATCTATCTTTATAAGATTCATAATAATAAACATTCACGAAGTGCGTGTTGGGCACGCATTAATTCAAGGGTCCTCAGTAACTAGTTTTACACAGCTTTCGGAGTAAAATCTCAAACGAGACTTGAAGAAATTAACAATGGTTAAAAGAACTTCAATTTAAAAGATCTTTCTAAAAATATCCCGCGCTACTGAGTATGGAAATTATTTACGAAACTCGAAAATTGTATGTATTTTCCCACATTTCCCTTAACGGTTTGAACTTTAATTTTTGGAGGATGTTTTCTAGTGTTTGAGACATAACGCAATGCAAAATTTCATTTATTGAGGAAATTTCCCTACTCTGTAAATTACTTTTTGAATTTTCGAAAATTTGCTTGCCCTAACGCCCGAAAATTACTGACACGTCAATTTACTCGAAATTTTGAAATTGAAATTGAATGTTTTTAATCAGTATTAGTATCTACAATTTTATCAGATTTTTTGACTCAATAGTTTAAAAACTACGTATGGAGGAAGAAACTATTCGCCACTTTGAAGCCCAATATTTTAAAAAGGAGGCTCAAAAATGAAAAACGGAAAAAAGAATCTCAATGAATGATTATAATATTAAAAGCGAAACTCCTATTATTTGTTATTTAAAATTGAAACTTTATTATAGGGTTATTTTGTACAATAATAACATATTTGTATCCCTTTCCCAACAAAAATTGTTTTTTCTTCTTTTCTTCGTTTTTCGAATTATAGGGCTAGTAAGAAAAAAAGAAGAAAAAACTTTTAGAAAACTTTAAAAGTACCAGGACGTTTCTTCGGAACCCTAATAATGAAATTTAATAAATATCCAATCAATTATTTGCCAGATTATTCAAATAAATCAATATAGTTTTGATTATTTTCATAATCACAAAATTAATTTAAACATTTTTCTGCTGCGAAATATTTCATTTATGTTTTTCACATGTTGGAATAATAAACATACTTACACACAATATACAGTTGATCCTCTTTTTGTGCAGTGGATGGGACCGCATAAAAAAAATCGCACAAAAAAAATATATTCAAAAATATCATAAATAGCTATAAAAAGTATAGTTCGATCCAGATTGTACAAAAAACCTTTTTATGCGGTTGGTCAGGACCGCGCATAAAAAAAGTTTCATCGAAAAAACGCTCAAAACTTAGAAATTTCCTTATAAGTTGCTTCTATAAACAAAATAAAGCATTAATTTACACGTAGAAACATTTTATTTTAATTTTATAATATTATGAAAATTTTGAAAAATACATCTTTAACAAAATTAAATGATGCAATTACTTAATATGTTCTTATGCAATGTATTGATTAAATGGTTAAAAGCCGTGAAAAAGTATTTTTATCAAAGAAAGTTATTATAGTAATTGTTTAAGTTTCTAACTGTCTCGTGATTTTGATTCACATTATGCATTTTAATGGCCATTTTTTGCAAACCGCATAAAAAAAATCGCATAAAAAACCGCACAAAATAAAATCGCACAAAAAAAGACCGCAAAAAAAAGAGTTCAGCTGTACATATAATTATTTTACGTAAGTATATGTATTATTCTAGGATATAAATAGCTAAACTGCTCAATATAAACTTCTAGATAGGTATACACTTTGCTCAAAAATTCATGTCTTATATCTTTAATTAGCGCCCGCTTTAGCGTTTATGTGGACCCGTGCAAAAAGCAAAAATTTCGCTCCGACGAACAAAAAATTCCGCACCTTTTTTGCGGCGACCTTTTTTCTTGCTCGTCACTTGCAAAAAATACCGGCCTCTATTTCTTTTGAATTCTCTTGAATTTTACAAAATGCCGTCCTAAAAATTTCTTGCCCCAGGAGTACGCCCGGATTGCCCCCTCCCCCCTAGAGCTGGCCATGCTTTAATCCACGTGCGACACTAATCCACTAACACACTATGCGTGCGAGCAGCAGTATGCTAATGTGCTCTAAATGACTCGCTCGCTCTGTGCAACACGGCTCACTGTGGGTAGTTAAATAGAAATACAAAAGAATCACCTGGATCTAGTACTATATTCTGCGCACCAGAGCCGGCTTTATCTTTGTAAAGGCCCCTGCTAAGGCAGTAAGGAAAGGCCGTAGTCCAATCTGACCCGAGCGTACCATTTTCCATTAGTTTTCTTAACTTACTATGGGTGAAAGTAGTAATTTCAGCAAGTTTCAACCCTAAATTTATTATAAACCGCTAAAGGTAGTTGGTCGATAAAACGAATTTTTCAAAGGAACTTAACGAAACTTCTCTAGACATTTTGTTTAATCCAATACCAATAATTCGAGCCCTTACCCCAAAAAAATTGACCATCCCAATTTTGAGAAAAACGATTTCAAATTTTTGTAATTTTAACACGGTCTCTTATGGGAAAACTCCATTCTTTTGAATAAAATTAAACGTGTCAAAGGAATTTGATAAAAATTTAATGTTATTTAATATAAAATTACAAGCCATATTTAATAAGAAATTAAAGTTATTACCACACCGTTTTTGAAATATAACACAGGCCTACGATGGTTTCCCCCTTTAAGATTTGACAACTGACTTTGATAGATTTTAGGGTGCTGATTACGAAAAAAATATTCAAAAAATTCCAGTACGTCAGAATTTTTAGATATTAGGTATTAAAATTTTTGACTAAAATTACCTAGGTCGACCAAGTCAAGAATAGATTATACATTTTTATTTATTTGCCATCTAATAAAAAGTCATTACATAGTTGTAATTGGCTTTTAGGAACACATTCTCATCAATGGTTTCATTAAATCAAACCTAATTAACTAAGTGACATATCTTTATTTTGGGGAAAAAAGGTGAATTTTAAGGTCATCCGCTAATGAGCTCATTATTGAGGGTAATTTATTTTTGCTATTCAGTTTTAATTGATAACTAAACCTCGCAAAACGGTGCTAACGGGGCCGTACTTATAAAAACTAACGACATAAATAAACATGCATAATCTATTCTTGACTTAGTCGACCTAGGTAATTTTAGTCAAAAATTTTAATACCTAATATCTAAAAATTCTGACGTGCTGGAATTTTTTGAATATTTTTTTCGTAATCAGCGCACCAAAATACCCTAAGATCAGTCATCAAATCCAAAAGGGGGTGACAAAACTTAAAATTCGTAGGCCTGTGTAATTTAAAAAATCATTTTACAACATTATTACAATGGCTTTTCAACAGTATTTTTATATTGCTACAACATAAGCGCGCGGAAAGTAAAAAAAAAGTGGTATACAAATATAATAATTGAAGAATATTAATACATATTTTAATTTTTAATAAAAGAAAATTTTTTGCTGTGATATACTTTTGTACCTGACTATTTCAGAGCAACTACGTTAAGTGAAAATATACTTTTCAAAATTTTAAAAATATTTCTTATCTTTTGAAAGCGTGATCAATTTTGTTGAAAAATTATATATATGTAATAAAGGTCACTGAGAAACATTTGGAGGAAATATTTCCGAAGAATTAAAATGAGTAAAATAGCGAGAAAAAAAGAGTTTTATGTATTTTTTAAAGATATTAGTAGCCTTACACAATAAGGGGCAGATTTCTCACTTCTTACTGCACTACGGTCTTTTCGAAATTTTCCAAATTTTCCCCAAAAATAGGGCTAGCAATCAAAAAAAAAAAAATTGCCTTTTCTATTTTCTTTTAGGTACTCTACCTTTTTAAGGGATTTATTGTCAATTTATCAATTTTGTAGAGACCCCGAGGCACTTGACCCAAGTGCCCTTATGTCAATCCGGCCTTGGTGCACACTGTCTAAAATTTCATTTTTCCAGAGTGCAGAGAAATACAAAACATACTCTTTTTAAACAAAGTGTACGTATAGCTACATAAATATCACCTCGGTAGAGGGCAGTGGTTTCAGTCATTATAACAACTAGCGCTACAAACTCCGCACAGGTTTTGAATGTCGCCAACGACGAACTACAAGTTTTCAGATTTTATTAATAGATGGCATATAAAACAATTTAATACATTATTATCTTTGGAGTCACATGCTAGATACCAGTTTCAATAACTTGTAATTTCATATTTACAAAAGTTTTTAAACGTGTTTAGTTTATTAAAATGTCACATTATAAAAACAAAATATTTCAGTTTTGATATACGATCAATTGTTTTTATGCCCCGTGTGACATTTTTTGATTTAGCGTGACAAATTATTATTAATGGTCATTAAATGATGTGGGTATAACCGATGAAAATGAGCGTAATTTAAAAAATATAAATTATTGCCTATTAACAATAATTGATTAAAAATTTTGAGATATTTTTAAATCTGAACAAGTTTGTCTTTGTTACAATTTTTATCTTATTTACTTGAATTTTCTTGAATTAGATTTTTCGAGGCCGTAGACCAAATTAGAATATGTACAAATTTTGTTATTATTATTATTATTGTATTCAACAATTTTACTGATTATACACGATAAATTGTTTTTGTTCGGACCATTGATTTGGTATCGGTCGTATAATTGTATTTGTTATGTTGTGATAAAACGTTTTAATGAATTTTTACCTTGAAATATTTTATGCATTGAAACCAGTGTTTGTTTGTAAATGTTTGTTTTCTTTAACACTTAAATTCTTTTTCAGAAATTTTTATACTTTTAACAAATTTCCGAATCGAGAATTCAGCCATTACGGCTACTGTCCTGGCGCGACTTGAGCACGGGACTATGATAGGAAGGCCCCCGCACACAACCAATGTAAATTTGTTTTCGGTCAAATTAGCTGAGATTTCACTACCATATATATATATACGGTAGTGAAGTTGTGAGTAAGGAACCTTAAGAAGCATGTGCCCTTAACAAAATTGTTCAATAACTGCGGTAGGAATTCAAGGATAACTTGCATTTAACTTATCAGTTTACCTTTTTGTGACGGAAGTCATGTTTTTTGATTTATGATATTTTGTGAGACCTTTCCATACTAATGAAAACACTGGTAATGAGCCTTAATTGCACACGCTTACTTTTTTCAAGGGTGAGAGGAAGGCGTCGCCCTATTTTATGGCTAAACAAGGCCACTAAGGCGGCTGCAACACCGAGTGTCACTAGAGTTCCTTGTATTTCCCATACTTGGACCAATTTTGCGAAGTATTTTTAGACATATATTTACTAACTCAACGGCGTAGATTTCAAAAATCTATGTCTTATTTTGGTCCAAAGTCGCGTTTTGTGTGCTTTTATAGGTCACTTAGAAATTTTTGCAAATATTATCTTCTAAACATCGTGTTTTGGAAAGCTGTATGCACCGTTTGATGAAGCTCTTAGAACCCTACATGCATATTTATAATACTTATGCACTTGGGGGGAAGGAAAGTGGAAAATCGGGAAAAGTCCAAAATTGAACATTTAAGTACAACTCGAAAACGCAAAGCAACCTTAACCTAATATTGCAGCTATGTAATACATGTGCAAGGGCGAACCCTACTATGGCACGCCCGATCCAGGTTGGACCTTAGACAAATTCACTTATCCGGAGAGGTCCTTTCAATATGGCGAAAACTATAACATAGTGAAATCTCAGCTAATTTGACCGAAAACAAATTTCCATTGGTTTTGCGCGGGATCCTTCGCTTTGAGGTCTCTAGAAGTTGAAAATGACATTCATATTTTTACGAAATTTGGTAGAAACGTTGGAAGTCCAAAACTCTTGGATGAGTTCTTCAACCAGACACGTCGGATGCCAGGAACATGGTTTTTTGAGCATTTTTCTACACCATTGGAAAGAGGAGAAAAAATCACATAAAAAAGCTTTTTGAACCATTATTCTATCTGAATTAGTTTTTGAGAAATATAAGAAAAAGTTGATTTTTAGATAAACTGGTTTCCGAAAAAATTAAATTTTTGTCAACGGAAATTCGCTACGTTAAGCGGGGTATTTTATTTTTGAAAATGTTGACGTTATGTCGTAGTCAAATCTACATAAAATTTTCTTGGTTCTAAGAATTGTTGAGTTTAATGTCTAACTCAACGGTAAATACGCCAATAAATCCGTAACTGTCTGGCAAATCGGATCGATGGTGTTTAATTTAACAAATACTGGAATTTATCTCTGTGACGTCATCAAGTATATTCAAACATTTTCGCTAACGCTACCTTCATTTTTGACCATTTTAAAGCAATCGATTTGACTAAAAATAAGTGTGCATCGCCTTTTATACGCATTTGTCAATAAAAAAAAAATTATAGCCATTCTCACGAAAAATTACTATACATTAAGTTGCTAAAAATTTTTACGTTTGTAATTTTAGTCAACGACATAAAATATCAACAACAATTGAACTAAGTTTACCTTATTCGCTTCAGTTCCAAATTAGCAAAAAATTAAGAATTTGTAATTAAAACGAGTTTTAATTACAATTTTTGATACTTCTGCACATTTTCGAAACAAACTTATAATGAGAAAATTTTTTACTGATTACATAAATAGCATAAAATTGCGAAATTTTGTAAAGCTACGTATCGGTTGCTAAAATTCTAAGGCGTATTCCCATAGGATAGAATTTTCCAGAGATACAAATAAGTGTTTTGACATCTCAAGTCTTTTGTCTAAGTAGTAATAAAAATTTACGACCTATTTCGAAATATTTAAAAAAAATATATTAGAACATTTTAATTGTTAATTTACTTTTATTTATATTTAATTATAAATTCAATGATTACAAGACATTTGAAAAAATTTACAAAACTAAAGCATTTCCGTTGTTTGAGGCTTGAATTCATTTTTCGAATTAGATGAACAATCATATAATAAATTCAAAAATGATATAGACACAAATTTTGAAAAAGTGTAGGTTACGACATGTTAGAATTTAAACATCGTTGTATTAAACTGCCATCTATCCGAGTAGACACGAACTATAATTGTTAAAACAAATCTCTTCAGATACATATTTCTGTTTTTCATTTAGCTTTGTACTCGCAGTCGTTAAACGATCGAGCTACCAGTTATAGAAGGACGTTAACAGTTATATGTATTACAATAATTAACAAACGATTACAATTTAATTAAATGTGTCTTTTAAGGTAACAGTGCGTTTTTTAAGGTATAAAGCGACTTAATCTTTTCTGTAGTAAGGTTTAAGAATGTATACCCGAAAAGAAAATTCCAACTTTTTCCATTGAGTTTGAAATATGTTAAACAATAGACGATTCTGCATCGATTAGCAAAAAGAAAATTGTATGTCACGGACAAATTAAATGAAATAATTAATATTAATGTTCTCACTTATCGTGTGTTGTTTGATCTGGAAGTAGCTTAGGTACGAATAAATTTGTAAAATTGATCATATTGTATCCAACTTTCGTGAGAAAAAAAATAGTTTTATGAACCTTATACTTTTTATTATTTTTTAATGAAAAAAAAAAAAAAAAAACGATCCCACCCGCCTATTTTTTTCGTAAAAATTAGAAGCCGGAACCACGCGGTTTTGACACTATTTTAAAAAAATTCGCCAAGTGCGTGTTGGACACGCATTAAGGCAGGATTTCGTAGTTCAGTATCCGAGATAAAATATTTTTTGAATTTGTACAACATCAAGATAAACTGACTAACTGTGACACAACGCTGTACCGTTCCAACAATTACACACACACATATATATATATGTATATACATATATATATATATATATATATATATATATATATATATATATATATATATATATATATATATATATATATACCAAATGGGTGTTCCATCATAGCAGGTTATGACCATCAACACGTTAATATTAAAATTAACCTGTAACTTTTTAATGCCTGACAGAGATTGGAGGACGAGGATTAAAAATGTTTAAAGATAAAGATTATGTAGGTACATATAAGATAAATTTAAAAGAGCTACTGCAGAATTAAAAGCCCAAAGATAAAGGTTATGTACATTTTAGATAAATTTGAAAAAGCGAAATATAAATCACTACAATTTTTCCTACAGAAGAAAAGCTGATGAAAAAAAAAAATTATAAATTTTAGAAATAAGAAAAAGAAAGGAAGGAGCATAACCTTAACTAACGTCACCATCTATAACCTTAACATAATTAGTTTTTATATCAAAGTCGAAGCATATTGTCAAAAATACATATATGTATTATAACTATATGGCCAATCCCTATAAGAGGCAGTGGTTCCGATGAAGTGAGACGGATAGACATTGGGTAGAGGCACTTCAGTTGTTTTGCGCAGATGCATCAATTAGTGTTTACCGTGTTTACTGTTCAGATTGGTTCATATTAAAAAGTCGCATTTGCGAAAAACGAACAAAATACTTCCAAATCTGCACCGTGATATTGGGACGTTTTTTTCATATCCATTTGGCTATATATGTATACTACATATATGCAAAAATAAACTAACCTAACCTTAACTAACCTCACCACCTAGTTTTTATATCATCTACCTAAAATTTGAAAAAAAAACTTATATCCTTAACCTAACTAACTTCTAATCTTACTACCTAGTTTTTAGCGAATTTCCAAAATGGAATTCAGCTATTACAGCCACTATCATGACGCGACTTGAACCCGGGACTATGGCAGAAATTTGTTTTAAGGTCCCTAGAAACCGATTCACTAAAATTTGCATATATATATATATATATATATATATATATATATATATATATATATACATATCGCGCGTTGTCCGTCCGAATCTCGTATATCAAAAATTACATACAAAAAACATATTATATACTGGATTTATATATATATATATATATATATATATATATATATATATATATATATACTTATCTGTATATATTTATATAATATATAGGTAGCCAACATCAGAGGGTGTAATTAGCATAAATCTTAAGTTCATTGTGATGAAAACACAGATTTAAATACGTTTTTTTGTGTGTCCAAAACTTGGGACTATTCAGATACGAGATTGGGACAGAAAAGGCGCGATATGTATATATGTGTCCGCGCGATAACTCTCGAACGAAGTATCTAATATTTACGAAATTTGGTGAAAACATTGGAAGTCCCAAACCCTTGGATGAGTTCTTCAGCCAGACACGTCGGATGCCAGGAACATGGTTTTTGATCTTGTAAAAAATTAGTGCCAAAATTTTCACTTATTCAAAAATTTTTGCTAAATTTATTTACACCTTTTAAAAGAGGAGAAAAAATTACAAAAAAAAAGCTCTTTAAGCTATTGTTCTATGTCAATTATTTTCCGAGAAAAACTAATTTTTATAAACAGAAATTCGCTATGTTATGCAGGATGCTGCGACAGGGGTATTATATCATCTACTATTTGATTTTTCAAAATAATGTTTCCCAAGCTTAGCTTTTTAAATACAATAGTTTTCACCCATTAACGTTCGTTTTTAAATGCAATAGTTTAAATACCAACATCTAAGGTCTAATGCAATTTAGCCATCTTTTTCTATATTGGGAGCAAAGAAAATCTTAGTCATATCACAGCCGCATGTACCCTAACTCAAAAGAATAATTAACGATGTTTATTTGGTTGTTCGGTTTATTTTTGTCGTTCGGTTATTTTGTCCACAGTTATTTTGTCTAAGTTTATCTTGTCATTCAGTTATTTTGTCCACGGTTATTTGGTTGCGGTTATTTGTCCACAATTATTTAGTTGCGGCACCGTTATTACTTATTAGTTATTAAATAAAAGATAGAATTACCGACTGAGTGTTATTTTGCTATTATATACTAGATGGCAGTATAATCTACATTAGAGTAGAGTCCCTATAATAAATAGAGTCGTGACATGTCGTCCATGTTCTATCCAAAACAGAGCGGGAAGCTTCAAAATTAATTATCAGATGTTTGAGTAAGTATTTTTGAGTGCATAATTATTGTTATACCTCATTTCAAATACAACTGATCATGAGTTATCGTTAAAAAATTAAATAATTCTTATATTCGAAGCAAATCAATCTTTTATTCTTTTCTAAAAACAAACTGCAAATCTAAAATTTACGTAAATGCAATAATGAAAGAGATAAAGCAAGAAAACGGAAATTATTTAAATTCAAAGTGATGAAGCATGGTTAAATTTAAGTGAAATGAACCATAATAAGTTATGAATTAATGAACAATTAAAAATTTTTAATTTAATTATTCTTTCTAAATTAAACTAAATGGTTTTTGTTAACATTTAATTTATTTCCAATGTATTTTACGCAAACTTTGCATAGAATATGCCGGAATCAATCAGCATTCAGCACACATGTCACCACTCTATTTATTGTAGGCACTCTACATTAGAGCATTAGAGTCGTGACATGTGTGCGGAATGCTGATTGGTTCCGGTATTTTCTGTCCCAAGTTTGCGTAAAATAAATTGGAAATAAATTAAATATTGACAAAAATCATTTAGTTTAACCTAAAAAGAATAATTAAATTAAAATTTTTTAATTGTTCATAAATTCATAACTTATTAACAATAATTATGTATTCAAAAACATTTACTCAAATATGTGATAATTAATTTTGAAGCTTTCCGCTTTGTTTCGGATAGAAAATGGCTGACATGTCACGACTCTATTTTTATTATAGGGACTCTACATTTATATAGAATCCCTATAATAAATTTTATATCTCTTATAAATAAAAGATAAGGAAAAAAAATTGGAACAAAAATATTCTTAAATAATTATTATGTATTATATAACCCGTATAGTTATAGTTACCTATATATTTTTAAAATTAAAAGAATTTTACAACAAACCTTTGAAATGGGCCATTTCATATCGGCGTAAGCCAAAGTCGCTTGCTTTTATTTTTAATCACATTACACTTGTTTTGAAGCGCACTTGGCTTGCTTTTGAGATATTTGTATATTCCTGTCTCACTTTCCAGGTTATAGAGAGAAGGGTCAAGTATTAACGTTCGGTATACATCGTATACAGTATACGATGTATACCGAACGTTAATACTTGAACCTTCTCTCTAGAAAGTCTAGAACAGGGGTCGCCAACCCGCGCCCCGCGGGCCGCATATGGCCCACCTTGAACTTTTTTTGGCCCGCAAGATTCATCACACTTATACAAAATATATTTATTTTATAATGACCAAGGTAGTGAAAACCAATGTATTAAAAAAATACATAATATATGGGAACACATCATTTTGTATGCGGCCCGTGGAATTATGATGTGCTTCCAAAGTGGCCCGCAAGATCATTTGGGTTGGCCACCCCTGGTCTAGAACATGGAAAGTGAGATAGGAGTATACAAATATCTCAAAAGCAAGCCAAGTGCGCTTCAAAACAAGTGTAATGTGATTAAAAATAAGAACAAGGGACTTTGGCTTACGCCGATACGAATTGGCCCTATATATATATATATATATATATATATATATATATATATATATATATATATATATATATATATATATATATATATATATATATATTTATATATATATATATTCATGTATATGTAATTTGAAATGTCAAATATGTATGCAGTTTATTCTCTGGTTTATGTATATTTATTTTTTGAAAAAAAGAAAATGTTATTTAACGTTTATTTTAGTAAACAATAAATTGCTTAAATATTATTTGAAAATTTTTTAAACCTAAGTTCCCAAATAATTTATTACTAATTTATCCAAGGAGATGAAGGATTAGAAATAATACTCCGACTTTCTTCCGTAGAATAAATTGTTTCTTTATTTTGTTCCAAAAATTTTTCGATATATTTTATACCTTCTCCAGTGGCTACAAATACAAATAATTATTTACAATGTAGTACTTCTAAATGACTAATATTGTTTTAACAATAATATTGAATTTGATAACAAAATTTTTTTAAATTTTTTAGTTTTGGTTTTGTTGGAATGTATAATAAAAAAATTTTTTAAAAAAATAGTGAAATAACATTTTCGTTAAAAATATGTTGGAGCGAATAAGAATGAAAAACTTATTTGAGACCTCGAGAAACCAAAAATGACCTTCATTAAAATTTGGATATATATGTCCGATTTTTGGAAGTCAAAATTTTGGCCATTTTTCGCCATTTTTAGTGCTTTTTGCAAAAATTGGCCAAATTTCAAAAATTTTTCAATTTTTTTTTACACCATCGAAAAGAAATTTTAATGAAGGTCATTTTTGGTTTCTCGAGGTCTCAAAACAAGTTTCTGTCATAATCTTAGGTTCAGATTTTTCATGACACCAGCTGTAATAGCTGAATTTCCTTTCTGGAGAAAAATAAGTAAAATAAACTTTGAGGGTCTGTAACTTTGTAACTACTTGTAATACGAAAAATTTGTAAGGAACTTTTTTGTAAAGTGTCAGTTGGATTACAAAACTGTCATTTAACTTTTTGTCCTATCTTTAATAGTTTAGCTTAAAAATGTAAAAAAAGTAAAATTTCAAGAAACTTAAATTTTAAGGCTCTGTAGAAAGTGAAATATTGGTGATAGAAATTTGACTCAATGAAATTTTTTGTCCACAATTTAATGCTTAATAAGGTGCTTTGATTCATTTTATGGAAAAATAATTTCTTCATAGTTTGCAGGAGTAAATAATATAAAAAATCGTTTTTCCTGTGTTATTTAAATGGGAAAACTTTAGGTTCGATGATGCACCTCTAAAAATTGGAATTTTGAGCTGCTCTTTGGTGAGGATGTTTGTTTAGACATATCCTACGATATTTTGAGCGGAGAGCGAGAAAAAAACTTTTTTTGGCACACCCTAATATAATATGCTCCGGGAATACAGTATGACTCGCTAGTGGTGCATTAATAGCGACGTGTGTACCATCAATTACAGCAATTACCCCGGGAAATCCGTATTTTTCATAAAATCTACAAAAATGCAAATATTTATCAATTCAAACAAATGAAAAGTTTATAACCGAGTGGTAAATTCTTTAAATTATACATACCTTGCCCTAGCATTTGCAATTTCCCTTGGCGCCAAAGAAAAGTTAATTTTCCGCGGACATATTACATCATTGATTGCCCTCGTAACCCTGTCTATACTTCGGCTTACTGACATCTGGGACATGGGGATGGAAATGTCTTGCACAACAGCTAACTGGTAGCTCCCTTGGGCGTAAAAGCGGGGCCAATAAATATCGTCTGTAAGCGTATGCACTATTTCCTAACAGATATTTATTATTAAATTCATTATTTTCGAATTGGGCTTTAATTAACGATGCATCAAAAATGTGGCTGTCGTGAGTGGAACCTGACCAGCGTGCAACCACGTTCATAATTTTTAATTGTGTACCGCACACAACCTAAACATTTATTGAAAAATAACATTTTGTATTTCTAAATGTTTCTGCATTTTAGTCACCTGATAACTGAATTTTTGTGAAGCGAACAGCTTTTGTCAAACGAAAACGCATTTTAAATTCAACTTCGTAGAATACATTGACGTGCCCGAGGAATGCAAATGTTTTTTACCTCGTCTTCTGATGTTGACCAATCAGATGAAATAGATTCTGCTCACAGAATTAACCCGGAGATATAGATGACATTTTTATTTCTAAAGTTATACCTAGTACAAAATAAATGAAAAAATAATAATATATGTAAAATATATCATTTTACTTACCACGTTTTTATAATCAGTAATTAATAACAATACCTAAGAATTCATGTTTTATTTTAAACAATTTCAAGCCTGTGATAAATTTTTTTAAAACAAACTGTTTACAAAAGTAAAATTCGAATATGTATATTTAAATCACACGTGGCTTTTTAACCAAAACTTGTAAACTAAAAATAAAATAGAGAAAATATGAACAAATTATATCTCTATGATACAAATCTGTCAGTTTAATCTCCGAATAAAATTATTTTTATTTTTAATTTATTTCTCTTTTCTCTAAACTTAATTTATTTCTCTTTTATAATACATACTTTTATAATACACACATGTATGAATAGTCAATTTACCCGTAATTAACTGTAAAATATAAATTTATTTGAAAAAATATAAAAAAATATGTTAATCTTTTGAAATCTCCTGTATTATAGTTTATAAATTCGAACAGAGATGACACTAGCTGTTCTGAAATCAAAATATCCTTTTGAATTAAGATAAATCTGATAAAAAGAGATGTATATATACACATGTTTATAAACAACAGAGAAAGAGAAAAGAATATTTAAGTATTCTGTAAATTATACATAAATATCCATTTCATATGACAACCATGGGTGCCAATATTTTTTTTTCATTTACTTTACATTCCGATAATTAAAAAAATGCTTTTAAAATAACAAAAAGACGAATGAATGTAAAAATTAATGAATATGAGTTAAATTATTAAATAACTAGCAATAAATTCGAATATATTACTGGTTTAAATATGTTTTTTTTATTATTATAAATAAACCCTAATTACTGCATGCAAGCGAGAGCTTATGTCATTAGAAAAATAAAATGTTCGTGAAGTGCGAGTTGACAGAGGACTATTCTGAGGAAAGTGCGAAGATATAAGAATTTCGTAGATAGATGTTCTACGAAATCCTAAAAACTGTGCCTGCCATTTTCGATGAGAAATGTGGTTACACATACAATAAATGTTTTCCATTTAGGAAACACAGACGACACAGTGCATTTTTTTTGCACAAAAAACTAATTTTTTTTAAATTTTAACCTTTTAATTGCTATTAGATGTAATTAAAAGATTAGTTTTGCAATAAAATTTAAAAAAAAATTAGTCTTTTGTGAAAAAAAGAAAATGCATTGTGTCACACTGTGTTTTCTAAATGGAACATACTCTATACGTCAACTGTCGGGATTAGTGATGTCGAACCGAGAAGCAGTTAGTCGATTAATCGACTAAAATTGTTTTTCAGATAAAATTAGTCATTAGTCGAAAATATCGAGAACAGAGTAGTCGACTAATCGACTAAAATTTTAGTCGAATTCATGAATAAGGTAACCTATGTAACTCTTTCAAAAGAGATGTTTTCTTTCGAATTTAATTATGGACTTTAAATTTTTTTCTTTTAAGAAAAAGAAAGATATGAAATATCGAAATATATGAATCACATAAAAGTGAAAAAATCATACAAATAGATAATTTTTTAGTTTCCATTTTTTGAAGTCCAATAAATAATACAGAAAAATTGTTAAATTAGTCGTTTTTAGTCATTCAAAAAAAAATTAATCATTTTAATTATTTAATCGAAGATAAAATAGTCGACTAAAATATGACTAAATGTAAATAAAATTAGTCGACTAAATCGACTAATGACTTAATTATTCGACATCACTAGTCGGGATAATAACTTCTGATAGGTGCTAAGTCCAACGTCAACCATAGTCAAATTAAATCTTTATTTTATAGAAAAATTTATTAATTGATATAATTTATTATAGGTACTTACAGTTACATCTGTTACCGTTACAGTTATTACACTATTAAAATTTTCAAAAAATTTTAGATGTAGTACTCGATTTGACTGGGTACAACATCCTTAAAAAACAAAAAAAATTCACAAAAAAGTATTCTCGATTTTAGAAAATTGGCAAATGGCATCGAAGTTTTTTGAGATCATTGCATGAAATGTTCACTAGCTCTATTAACTTCAATTTAAAAAAATAAAAAAAGTTTACCAGTAAATTTACTCTCAATTCAGTTTTATTCTAACTAAAAATAAAATTTTAAATTAAAAAACGTTTCATGTTAGCAATAATTAATGGGGCAGAAAGTCTTTAAAAATTAATATTATTACATTATCAGAAAGTCAAATTATTATAATATCCCTAATAATTTTTCAATGGCTTGTAACTAAATAGGCATTTTTTACATTCAAAACAATAATTACTTATACATTAAAACGAGTGATTATCAAACTTGAACGCTGGATTCATATTAAGAAGCCGTAGAAGTAGTACCGCGGATTAAACTTATTGTGGACTTTACATTCAGGGCCGGATCTAGGGGGGAGCGCCAAAATTAGGTATGTGACGTTTTTTGGGAGGAAAAAAGAAGGAACTTTTTTCTACAGGGGCGCCATTTTTTTACCCTGCCCCGGACGCCACTTAGGCTAGGTCCGGCTCTGTTCATATTAAAAATTAAATTGAAGCTTCATTTAATTATTTTGCCTCCAAAATATTAATAACACGTTCTAGTCAAAGAGGTTGCGTATTATTTCCAATAGTGTGAAATCTCAAAATTTATACGTCCATATGTATCCTTGTTAGACATTTTGAAATGATTACAAAAACTCAAATAATCAGAAACATTTTTAAATGTTTTAAATACACTGATTTTTGTCAAAGTCAAGGCTATGTGACACTTATCAGCGGTTCAACTTACTTGCATTTGAACAAAAACTTAATACATACCTATCAACAAAATACAATTTCTTGTAATTTGTATACATGAACATGTGATTGTGTAATAAAACTTAATCAATTTTCGATCATAAAATTATTTTGGAAACAATAAAAGTACATGCAATAAAGAATTTCAGTTGATTTTCAAAATCAGCTTACAATAGCAGGTATTTAGGTGTAAATTAAAAAAAAAAATGGCCACTGCTTTATAATTTTTGAACATATTGTTAAACAAAACTCAACAATCAAAAATTTTATTTGTTTAAAATTCGAATTTTTAAAAAAGTGCAAAATGGCAGTTTATAACGGACATTTAGTGTGTTGTGTTTTATTTACGTTAGTTCAAATTTTATTTGTGTTTGGTGCACCAAAATCAGTAGCATATGGTAGGATTTTTTTTTTTTTTAAAGTAATTTATAATAGTGCGTGCTTTAAATTTTGTATAAAATATAGATTTTAAGTGTAAAGAAGCTTAAAAAAAGTGAATACGTGCAGTGAAATTAATTGCTTTTATTTATTGTTCCAAATAGAGTGACCATACCTTTCGTTAAGGTTTCGTAATTAAAAATACGGAACCGTAATGATTTTATCGAATCCGTCCGTTACACTTTCTGAAAATACATGCTAAAGAAAATAAATACTGTTTATTAAGTCATAAAAAAATTTTAATTTGGTAAAATAGTACGCAATGTACCCCACCTGTAATACAAAAGATACACACGTGTATATTGACGGTTTATTGGGCTCATTCACTCACTGGGTTTCACATATGTGGAGTTTATTTTCAAAAAAAGCAATTTCTGAGAAAAAACTGATTTTGAGATTAATATACACACACCGGCATAATTAGCGGAACATAAAAAAAATATAAAAAATATAGAATCCTATTTATTAAACAAAGTTGGCTGTTTTTTTTTTTTTTCATTTTCACTTAAAATAATATTGAAGTAATGAATCAATTGACTTTTCATAGAATTTTTCTTATTCATTATTGATGCAAATCTTTTTAAGAGGTCTGTCACTTTTGAACTCAAATGCCGTTTCTTCTCAATGTAGTCGAGCTTCAGACTGTCGTAATTAAAGAAGGGCAAAGACTGCCTCAGGAGACTATAGATAACATCATTCTGAGTATAGTAAGACGAATGGAAGCTTTGACAAGAGCACGGGAGAAACCACGCGGTATTAAAACGCTGTGTTTCATTTTCTATTTGTTAAATAATCTTTAACTTAAATGATTCTTAGACGACATAAGATTCCAAAAAGTTGGCATTTCATATGGTTAATTGCTTTTGCTAACAAAAATAAAGGTATATCAACTTGTGAACTTATAATTTTAAGTGAATAATTAAATAAGACTAATAGTTTCTTAAAATTAAATGGTTTGTTTGATTTTTAGAGATATTTTGTATGTTCCGCTAATTATGCCGGTGTGTGTAGAATTGTAAACTTTATTTAGAAAGCCATTATTCTAAACGGAAATCTTTTTCCAAAACTGACTACAAAGTACCTAAAAAGGGCATTAAATTTTAAGTTTATTTTCAAAACGAAATATCTGAATAAAAATTTGTTTTCAAAACGCAATTTCCGAAATTTTATTTTCAAACTTTTTTATTTATGATTATTTTGCTTGATGAAACTTTTTTCAAATTAGGAATGGTTTCAAATAGAAAATTTTGTTTTTGAAATATTCATTACTCTTCCCTGTGGGGGGAGGGGGCTATTTTTCACAAGTTTTTAAGCGTTTACAAGGAAGGCCATATCTCAAAAAGCAATAAATATTTTTTAAATATTTTTTCATTATTTTATTCCTAAAGGACCTGTCCATAAAGCTGAGTATGGGTTTCAGATAATTTTAAAAATTAACTATAAAATTGTACTCTCAAAGATAGTTACAATTGTTCAAATGGAAAAAGCATACTCCACTTTATGCGCAATATGTTTATGAACAAAATAAAAAAAAATTAAGTCTCTATCTTTTCTAGAACTTGAGATATGATTTTCCTTGTCGGAAAAAACACAAGTTTCGGGAAACGGTAAAAAACAAAAATAATAACAAAAGAAGGGGTTTACTCACTGTTTATTAAAACGTCTACAAACGTATACAAATAAAAGAACATTATCTTAGTGCACACTATAACTCGTGTACTCACCAAAACTAAATATTACTGATCAAATCGCGAGGGGAGGCGAGCGTTATCTGCAAAGAAGCAGCAACTTGGCTGTGCAGCGGCTCACAAATAAATATTTTTCTACTTGAAAAAAAAAAATTTTTTTGGCCATGTTTTATATATCACCGTGTTTGTAAAGAACCACAGAACGAAATAAAACAAAAAACGAGATTCGAAAAAAATTAGTTTATTAGCCGTCTCTGGCGTGAACTCCCCCCTTAAATAATGATCATTATTTTGAAATTTTTAACGGCAAACTCAACAGAGAATATTACGCTCTAAACCTTTTAACTCATTTTTTGTTGCACAATAGCATCACGGATAATATGAGTAGCGTGTTACTATCATTAAGGCTTGAAAAAAATACCGGAATTAAAAAGAAGAAAATGCTACAAACCCAAGGGAAAGAGAAAAATTGATAAGTCTAAATTACTTTATGCTATTCCATATTTTTACAAAATAAAGCAAATATTTTACTTAGCAAAAAAATCACGTTTATTTTTTATGTGTGACAATTGTTTCACGCTTAAAACCCCATTTTCAAAGAAAGTAAGATGACTGGATTTATATGAAGGTAGAAAAAAATTTTTAAAATTTAATTTTTACTAACAAAAAAAAAAAAAAAAAGAAATACGAAAATCATGTTGAAGATGAAAAAAAGCTGCAGAATGTGACTGCATTGGAGAAGCCTGTATGGTGAAAATTTAGCATAATACTAATTGCGTGGGAAAAATATATTGAATATTGTTCATTTTAATTTTCATTTTAGGCAATGAATTTATTACTTTTTTGCAATTTTGTTTTCGAAATGAAATATCATAAATTTTTATTTTCAAAATGAATTTTCTTTTTATTGAGAACACATTTTTAAGGGGATTAATTTGAATTAGATTTTTATACTGACTGATATTCTTCTCTATAGCATCCCAACTTTGTTATTCACTGGTAAAAAATCCGTAAAGATTTTGCTGGCGTTAGACATAGAAAATCTCATTTTACTCGAAAATTCGATTTTGTTAAAAATTGCTTTTTGAAAATAAACTCCACATATTTGGTCAAGCGAAGTTCGTGTCAGGTCTGTGGCTTTAGTGTCGAAAGCTGCATACACAATAATCACAATTTATACAGATTTTATAAATGTCTCTGAAGTTATGAATTAAATAACAAATCGCGAATGTTCTATTTTGACTTACTTGAAAAATCAGCTCATTATTCCTATATTGTAGTTTTTTCCAAGTCCTCAGCGTAAGTGTAGAAAATTGTAACTAGTGGTGAGCCCAGAGTGTGCCCGACACGGCTTAAGACATGTAGTCAGTCGGTGTACACACAGTGCATTGTAATACATTGTTAGACATTGTTACTTGAATTGGACAGGTTGGTCTGTCCCATAATAGGTGTTTTGTAGTAGTGTGTGTGAATACGCACACTACTACAAAACACCAAACCAACACCATTACAAACAGTGTGTACCTACACAACATAGTGGGGAAATTTTACGTCACCCACTGGCGACAAGTGGAACAGTTTGATAGACATTCTAGTTTGTCCCTTGGTTTTTTCTATGTAACCTATCCCCAAAGAAAAGCAGTTCCGTTTACATAAAATTACACGTGTCTTAAAAATTTCATTCAAGTTACAAATTCAATGAAATTCGAAATTTTTAATTTTCAACCCTGTAGGGCACGTGTTATTATTTTACCTATCGGCCTAAAATTTTCGGGGTTTTAATTTTTCATGTAATGGTACAAAACGAGGGGGCGTTTGTTATTAAATTCAAAAGTTAACTGAGTATTGGTTTGTTCCAAGTCCACTTTTTAAAAATTTTTTCTAGATGGCTGTTTAGTTAGTTTTGGGCGTTGAGGAAGTCGAATCCACTGTCAGAAAAAAATTTCTAAAATGTGGACTTGGTAAAAACCATATCTCAGCTGACGAAATATGTAAATGTATATATTTAGTTTTGAAGCATGTGTGTTTCCCCTCCTCTCTCGCTGTTAACCGTTCATTAGTTTTGAATGTGATTGTTTTATTGAAGTGCTCGAATTTCCTCCAATTTTTCAGTTGTGAATTCAATACATTCAAAAAAAATTACAAATAATAGCACTTGCTAAGAACCTTGAACTAAATTCTTGAATTCTGCGTAACTTGAATCGATAATCGTATTAAGAAATTAATCTGCATATCGACATATGTATATAAATTTATGGAATATATTTGTCACTTACTCATAATAAACGTGTCCGATACCGTGGCGAGAAATGGCAAATCCCGAGAACAAAAAAAATTCTTAAAATTCTCATCCAAAATACCGTCAATAAGCAAATACATAAATAAATAATTGAATAAAACCAAAAACCATTTTTAGACTTTTACCCGGGATCTTTAACAATGGTAATCCGGATAATCACCCCCAGTTTTATATTTTCGATGGTTGCAAAAAGGGTGCCCGGAAAATCGCCACCACTGACAATTGCCCCCAATGACAATCACCCCCAGTTTTAAATTTTCGATGGTTGTAAAAAGGTACCCTATCAATCACCACCACTGACAATCGCCACCAGCTTTATTATTTTAGGTCGTTGTAGAAAGGAACTTGTCCCTACATGTTATTTAACGAGAGGACATTTGTAATAAAATTTTACAAGTTAGTTTTACACTGGAACAAAGTATTATAGTAAAAAACATATCAAATACATATTTTAAAACAGAAATCTCATAATGTTTCTATTTGAATGTTTATATGAATTATCACTAATCCATACAAGGAAAGATATGCGGAATTACTTACAACATGGAATTACTTACAAATGTGGAACAAATATTATAAGTTCAAAAAAAAATGTTGGAGCTTTAACTATCGGGTCCAGGAAGCCGCATTTCTTTTTACCTATGTCAGTATAACTTTTTAAATGACGTCAGTTAGATAAAAGTTAATTTATTGGACACTTTATATTTGCCTTTCTTACATACCGACTCCCAGTATTACCAACTAAGTTTACTATTTTCCATCTACCTGTTGGATGTAAACACAGTGAGTCACACGGCCAGGTATAAACAAGCTAATATACTGGGGGCGATTGTCACTGGTGGTGATTAATATCTGGTCAAATATAATGAGTCATAGAGCCAGGTATAAACAAATTTATGGGTCGGGGGCGATTGTCGCACCTTTTCAGTTGGGGCGATTGTCATATATTCTTAACAATATTTTCTAGCTCCGGGCATACAATCACGACAAATAATACAGGTCCTATTATTTTCAAACCTACAAAGCAAATTAATTTTCCTTTTTAAAACAATTTTGTTCTACGAGAATAATTTACTTATTCTTTCTTTCTTTGTAGATAACCGACAACGAAATGAAGAAGATACAGCCGAAAAGCCATCTTTGCAAAACGGAAGACGATTCATAGAAGACATCGAAGCTGCCGCAAAATCCGAACACATACCACCGCCATATCAAAGTTACCCAAAATTACGGAAAAATCCATTTTTAGCCTCCGAACGAATGGATCCACAGCATGATGAGCCAATACCGGTTGTGGTCAAACTGGAAGATACGGAACCAGTTTATCCGAGCAGAAAATTGTATTCGCAATATTCGCCATATCCACAAATGTTTCCAGACGCTTCACTTTATCAAAATCTTTACCAAAATACTTACGGCAGGGATGAATTGATGGCTCAACAGCAGTTATATAACATGCGAAGATCTCACCAACCGCGACTACAATTTGCGGACAATTACCCGCAGATCGCGACATGGTATCGTAATTTTCAATATCCTTCGAATTACTATAAACGAGAAGTCTCTAATCCATTTATGGGAGATCTGAACCTACAGTATCCATACTTAAATTATGCGAACGCGGATCTTTATAATCCACAATTATGTCCAAAACAGGATTCAAATTATTTAGTGAACGGCGAAAAACCCCATAGAAGATGTAAAAATGTTCATTACAAACATACACAACCATTGTACAATTTTCTGCTTAGATATTTTTATAATCTTTTATCGAAAAAGTAAAAATATGAACTACATTAAAAATCAGTTCCGGTTTAATGCATTGTTGAAATTGATTTCTTAAAACAATAGCTTTTAAATTTTGATGCAATTTTTCGAATATTTCATTTCAAAAACTAATATTGTATTCCTATTTTTAATAAATTGAAAACTTTTATATTTGATGCCATTAAAATATTTATTTTTTAATTTTATTGATTTATATATTGATTTTGTTCAAATAAAAACGATTTTAT
The DNA here is from genome assembly GCA_035578155.1 of Brachynemurus nebulosus. Taxonomy (NCBI): domain Eukaryota; kingdom Metazoa; phylum Arthropoda; class Insecta; order Neuroptera; family Myrmeleontidae; genus Brachynemurus; species Brachynemurus nebulosus. The sequence goes on along the minus strand of JAPWDM010000019.1, from coordinate 4,069,381 downwards.
ATTTAAAATGTTTGTTATCTCTGTAAAATTTAAATAATTATTTAGAAGTTTAAAGAGAAATCTTTTTAGTGCCATTGTTATCAACATGAAAAATTATTTTGAATTTGACAAGAGACTATTACAAATTGAAAATTATTCGATTTAACTTTTATGGTCGAATTTGAATAAATTAATCCGTTAAAGCCGGTCCAGACGCAACGTCTTATCTGAACGACTTGTCTGAATCGACAAATCGTTCAGATAAAACGTAGCGTGTGGACCGCAAAACGTACGTCTTGCATGACGGAAATGAGGTTGTACGATAAGTTTGAGCTGCGAGGCATCATTTTATGAAAATTGGAACGACAAGTTGGTGTGTCTGGACAGACCTTCGTTTTATCGAAACGATTTGTAGTATTTTTATACATAATATCGTGGTATTCTGTTGCTTCGTGTCCGTTAATTTAAAAATTTAAAATTTTAAAAAATAAAAATTTAAATATTTTTTGTATTAATTTTGTTTTTTATTTTCTAATTTTTATTTTATTTTACAATGTCTGATCTTCGTCAATGCTCCTGTCAATTTTTGTGCGAATTTATTGAACTTTGTAGAAGCTTTCCTTGCTTGTCGCAAGTTGAAAGCCCAGAGTACAGTGACCAGAATAAAAAGTCACAAGCATATGAAGCCCTGATTGAAAAATACAGAGACATTGGTGAAACGGCTAACAAGGAGACAGTAAAAAGAAATTAATTCTTTTTTTTTTTTTTTTTTTTTTTTTTTATTAAATTCTGGCCATTGCTTGTGTAGCAATTTGGCCATTAACCAAAACAAATACATACATTACAAATTATAAATTAGATATTCATACAAATCATAAGAAACAGCTAAAAAAAAAAAAATATTTTATACAAAACAAGAAAAAAAAGAGAATTTTCCCAACGTATAAACAATAAAAAGTATAATAATTCTCTTTGTATTATTCTATTCTGTAAGTATATAAATTTTAACTGGGATACAAATGACAAACTAAACACAGGGATATTGGGAAAGACATTGTCGCCGAGACCCATCGGGACACACAAAATTAACAGACATTTGTTTGGGGGTCCTGGAAAGGTTTACACAAGAGAATATACAGTCGAACTGTACGGTGTAAAACATTTAAGGTTTTAGGATATTCAACAAACACAGTATATCAAACATTTATATTACATGAGGTGAAGAATTGTGTTATAGCGGAGTTAATGTTAGGCTTGTTTAGGAATAATAAATGGTTTAAGCTGAGTGGAAATTGAATGTTTTCATTAAGGATATTGTTGTAAAAGCGTAGGCGCTGGGTATTATAAATGGGACAGGAAAAAAGTAAATGGTTAGCATCTCGTTCATCGTTGCCGCACTGGCAATCGGAGTTTTCCAGCAGTCGGAGTCGACAAAGATGAGTGGGTAAACTGTTATGTCCGGTTCTTAGACGGCTTAGGGTGACTATGCTACGCCGATTCCAATTTAGTCCGTGGTACCACTGCTGGAGCTTCACTTCCGGTTGCACTGCGGCTAGGGCTTTGCCTTTTATCAAGCTGGTGGTTTTCCATTCTCTGTCCCATTCTGATAGCATATGTTCTCGGCATTGGCGTACAAGGTCTGTGTGGGGTAGTAAGTATCCCTCATCCACGCCATTGGTAACAGCATCTTTTGCTAAAAAATCAACAAATTCGTTTCCCCGTATTCCAACGTGTGAAGGACACCACACGAAGCCAATACGGAGACCCGCATTAGTAATTTGCCAAATAATATCCTTAATGAGGGAGATAAGGTAATTAGGATGGGGTAGTAAAGATGGATTTTTTAGGAGGGATAGGACACTTTTGGCGTCGGTAATTACAACAGCTTTGCGAATTCTATTATTGCGGATGTATTTAAGTGCCTCTATTAACGCAATGCATTCTGCCGAAAAAATAGAAAATCGGCGGTCAAGTTTAATTTTCTTTTGATATGCGGTCGAACAGAATGCTGCTCCAACTGACACATCATCGTGCAGCTTGGAAGCGTCTGTATATATCGGAGTGAAATCAGGAAAATTTGAAGAAACAAAATTATCAAATAAGGAATTATAATAAGCAGCAGGCATTGTTTCACTCTTGATTAGGCCACAATCGACTCTAATAGAAACCGAAACAAAGTTTGTGGCGTAGTCAAACGTGAAGCATGGTTGAACAGGGGATGTGTAGATTGGCTCATCACAAAGAGAACGATATGCTGAAATTACAATAGTAATAGGTTTGCGGCGCCAGTAAGAGGAATGCCTCATTGTGTCACTAAGACTGGCCAATATAGGTATAAGGGGATGATTAGTTACCGACAGTCTTTTGAGAATAAATTTTCTGGCCAAAAAGAGCCTACGGATATGAAGTGGGGGCTCAGCAGCTTCGACAAGCAGAGAATTAGTCGGGCAGGAGCGCATTTGTCCAAGAGAAATGCGTATCGCTTGAAACTGAATTTTCTCAAGAATATATGAATTAGATTTAGAAAGGGGGGAAAAAAGAAAACTTCCATAATCGAAGAGGCTCCTGATAATCGCACGATAAAAAAGTAGTAGTATGGCAGGATCTGCCCCCCACCATGTAGTGGTCAATGCTCTCATTATGTTTAAGCCAGACTGGCTTTTATTTGAGACATTTGTGATGTGCGGTCCCCAGGAGAGTCTTCGATCGAAAGTGAGTCCCAAGAATTTCACAGAATCTTTAAAAGGGATTGGAGTATTATGAAATGGTATAGATAATGGTCTGTCTCTGTGCCGAGAAAAGAGAATGGCGGATGTTTTTGTGGTTGATATCTCAAGGTTTAATTCAGCCAGATAATTTTCTAACTGGATCAGGGCTGCTGAAATATTTTCTATAGCTTGGTTTAAATTTTTGGATGAGGTATATATGACAATATCATCAGCATATTGTAAGATTTTAATATGTTGAGGAAGTGAGGTGTGGACATCAGAAGTGTAAATATTGAAGAGGAGGGGACTTAGCACAGCGCCTTGAGGTAAACCCAAATATGCTGTCCTAGGAGAATCAGAGTGTGGAGCAGTGAGCATAATGGTTCTATAACGTAGAAGATTGTATATGTACTGTGTTATTTTGGGAGGAGCCTGCAGTAATTGTAATTTTTGAATCAGTCTATTGATATGTACATTATCGAATGCTTGTCTAATGTCAATAAAAAATGCAATGAGGTTGTGGTTTTTAGTGTACGTGTTAAGGATATCTGAATGTAAGATAGCAAGATTGTCCAGTGTACCCATTTTTTTACGGAAACCAAATTGAAAGGGAGGAATTATCTGGTAGTGTTCACTCCACCATTCCAGCCTCAATTTAATCAGGTGTTCCATCAATTTGGCCATGCAAGAAGTCATTGTAATGGGACGGTATGACAAGGCAAAATTTGGGTCTTTGTTAGGTTTCAACACAGGATGGACTAAAGATACTCTCCATTCGTCTGGAACAATATTTTCAATAAACAAATTATTGAAGATATTCAATAGGTATTGTTTGCTATTATTTGAAAGATTTTTGATCATACTATATAGTATGCCATCAGCACCAGGTGAAGAGTCCTTTAGATAGGATAGTACGGAAGTCAACTCTTCATAAGAGAAAATTTTATCTAAAGGATTCGTGAGGAGTGTAAGGTTGTTTTCCATGCTAAACAGATCGGGAACGGTGTCTGGTGCAAGGTTTTTAATGAAATCTGACATCCAAGAATTGTTTACCGTTGTAGGTACATACGAGGTACAACTTTTCCTAAAAATTTTAATCATTTTCCAGACATCCCCTATAGGTGTGCTACAGGAGAAGTTTTCACAAAAATTTTTCCAGGAAGCTTTTTTCTTGGCTTTGAACACCCTCCTTGCGTGTGCTTGTATATTTTTATATTGTATGTATGTGGCAGGAGTAAAATTATTTGAAAGTGTTCTCATTGCAGCTTTTCGTTTTTTAATTAGCTCACAACATTCACTGTCCCACCAAGGTGTGGGAATTTTTTTTGAAAAATGCGGATGCGAACGGGGTATGGTAAGCATTGCGGCATGATTGATTGCGTTGGATATCTCTTTATAGGATGAAATAGGTGAGGATGAATGTAAGGTGTTCTGGATACTCGAATCGACATGTCTGGCATATGCGTCCCAGTCAGCGTTTTTGGTTATCCAGCGCCGACGTGTGACGTGTCTTACGACTGTATGTTCTCTCGCGATTCGAATGATGATTGGCCAGTGGTCGCTGCCATAGGTACAGTCCAACGGAAACCATTGGATGAAAGGGCTTAAGTTGGGAGAACATATGCTGAGGTCAACAGCGGTACAGTTTCGGGGTGGAGGAGTGCATCGTGTAGGGGACCCATTATTGAGGATTGTTAAATTGCAATTGGAAATAAATTCACAAATTTCATCGCCCCCTCTATCGGAAAAATTATTTCCCCAGAGGTTGTGATGTGCATTAAAATCTCCGGCTATGAGAATTGGTTCGGGAATGTGTGCTATTAGTTGTTGCCATTGGGCTGCTGATAGTGGATGTTGAGGTGTATTATAAACGGAAATAACAGATATATCCGCAGTGCGGACAGCAATCGCTTGGACGAATTCAGAAGGAGATTGGATGTTAATTGAATAGGATGGGAGGGTAGTTCGAACGAGAATTGCTGAACCACCATATCCATCATGTCTGTCAGAACGATATACATGGTAGCCATTAACCCGAAGGTGTTCGTTGGGTTTAAGCCAGGTTTCTGATAAAATTGCAATCTCGATCGAATGGTTTGTAAGGAGATAGAGCAAATCTGGCTTATTACTGTGTATGCTCCTTACGTTCCATTGGATGAGAGACAGATTTGGGATGTTGTGTAGGGTTTTGTAGGCCATGATTAGATATAAAAAAATTTAATAGTTGGGTCACTTTTTGTATAAGAGCTGGGTCTGGGATTAAATGAGATAGGGCTTCTTCAAAATTGTATGTGATTTTTGTAGAAGTAGAACTATTACTGTTTGCTGAACTATCACGCAATTGAAATTCGGTTACTGGAGTAGTAAAAGTGGAAGGAAGTCGACCATTTGGATTTAATAAAACGGATTGGTGTAGTTTTGAAAGGGGTGTGTCGTTATATGACGGAGGAGAAGGTGGGGTTTTGCGTTTTTTAGTAGATGTTGAATTTACTACTTGACTGTACGACTGGGGAAAAGCGCGAGAAGTCGATGGAGTAGGGCTGTCGTTCTGGGATGGAAGTGATGGAAAAGACTGCGGTGCATTTAATGGTTTATAGGTTGTTTTTGGTTGATTAACAGTGGGTACGAGGGAAGAGGCTTCATGGAAGGAGATACCCTCAGTTGCCATCAAACGTTTAATAGCAACTTGACGACGATATTCAGGGCAATCGCGAGAACGGGAAGAATGGTTGCCATTACAGTGAACGCATACTTGTATTTGTGATAAATTAGGACATTCCGCGGAGAGGTGTTGTTCTGCACAGTTATTGCAGCGTGGCGAACTTTTACATGAGTTAGCTGTGTGACCATATCTTAAACATTTATAACATTGAGTGACTGGAAATACATAGATTTCTACAGCCCTCTGGCAATAAAAGATCGACACACTTTCCGGTAACTTGTTACCTTCAAATGTCACAACTACGGAGGAAGTTTTTACGTACGAAAAAGAATTATCAGGTAATTTTACACGTCTAGATAAGCGATGAACTTTGAGGACTTTGTAGGGGGATCTAAGGTTCGACTGGATAGTGTCATCATCAAAATGCACATCAATATCACGAATAATACCCATCTTTGTAACACAATGAGTAGGGATAAATGCTTTTAAATTATTTTTGGGTACAATAGGATTGGATAAAACTGATTTGCAGCGCTTGAACGCTTAAAAAGAACACATATTCTGTTTCTTCCCAAGCTGTCTACTTTTAAAACATCAGGGACTTGAGATTTCATAAGAAGGTTACCAATAGTTAGCGGATAAATTCTAGTATCTGGTTGAGTTGATTCTACAAAGACTTTAAATGGGCCGCGGGAATTATCAGGATAGACGTAAGACGTTTTTGGTTTGGGGTTCATATTGGAATCATCATTAGTAATGGCATTAATGGGGGTTGAACTGGACAAATTGCTTTCTGAAAAAATACTTATTTCTTGTATAGGATTGGGTAAAATGCAGGGGGAATCGGGGGGGTCTAGGTCTATCCGAGAAGGACCTGGATGACCATCTCCATCCTGCACGACGGAATGTGTTCTTAATATTTAAATGAAACAAATTTTTTAAAAAATATAAAAAATGAAAAAATAAATCAATTAAAATAATAAAAATAAAATGCTACTGTAATTCCGACTTACCAATAAAACAATAACAATATGAAAATACAGTTTATATGAATTATTAATAAACAAGTTGTTTTTCTTTATTTGTTTTAATTGAATCACTTGCAACAATATACACGTCTAAGCAAGCTAACGTACCAGACGTAACCAAATTAATTCTTTACGAATCGTTTACAAAAAAGAACGGGCTAAAATATTTAAATCTACCAAAAGAGTTTAACAAAATTGCTGTAAATTTCAGTGTCCATCCTTAGGTACTTACGCCAATCATCTGCTTCATCATTCAGTTCACGTAATAGTTTGACATGAGAAAATTCATGTCTTTTTAAGAGCCATTCCCTCGACCATCTTAATTTTCGATTTTTTCTTTTATTTTCTATTAAAACGCAAACACCATAGAGTGCCCAAAGAAGTGTTTCCTCCATGACAAACGTCGTGAAACTGAAATTTGAACGATAAGTTGGAGACGTGTGGACACACTAATTTTTGTACGTTTTGTCGAACGACTTGCATGAACGTTTTATCGTTCAGATAAGACGTTGCGTCTGGACCGGCCTTTATACTTGTTATAGGTAAATAGTTATTTTTAAGTAATGTATACTTAAATTTAAATAATTAAATGTAGGTCTTTGATTTCTATATCTGAAGCATAGATAATGGTCTTTATATTGGGTGGTCCAGTTTCAATTATAAGTATTTTTAATGTATGTGTTTTAAGCTAATTAATTTGTGACTCTCCTTATTTTTGATTTTGAATTATTTTTAATGCAATTAAAGTCCTAATGAGGGATGTTTTTGTTCAGATAGAAAAAATTTATACATATTAACAAAATTATCCCGTAATGATTAAGTCTTTTAACAAATCGGTAAGAAGTACTTAATTCAAATAATGGTGTACCCTACAATAATCGAACATTGGTAAGCGAAAGTTCATCGAACGGAAATTTTAACGTTGAAAACGTTTATGGGGACTTATTTTAAATTTTAAATGTAATCATATTGTTAGAGTACTCCCATTACTGCTAAAAACTTGAAATTTGGCGTGAGTATAGGTCTTGACCTAAAAGAGGTGTGCAAAAAGAAGAAATTTTTGATGTGAAAAGGTAGTATTTAAAAAATCTATTGAAAATCGTTATACCTCCTCTACATTCTTGGCCAAAGTTCCTCGCCAAAAAGCTCGCTGAAGTTAGTCGAGGCCCAAGTAGCGTCACTATTAGCGAGTGGCGTCGAAATAAATGTACGGGGCACTGAGGAGCGCTACTAAAACCTCATTTTTGAGCAAAAGGTGATTATTTACAATTGCATCCTTTACTAAATTACACTTTGCCCGAATATAAGGTTTCAGTGCTATTGCCTCGTTCATTTATTTCGATCAATGTGTGGTTTTCTTTAGATTTAAGAAAAATTTCCCAAACTTTTTATTAGCGGTATTCAGTTTTTCTGTTAATTGAACCGCTATAATAGCAAACATTTAAAAAAAATTAAAATTCGAATAACTAACTTCTGCATAATTATCTGTAAATATTGATTATACAGGCCTGTGACGTAAGCTATTTCTGATTTTGTAATTTTATTTACCTAACTCAAACTTTCATAATTAAAGGGCAATATTCAGTATTATGATAATCGAAGTAATTACATTAAAATCAAAACAGATCTTTTTACAGCTACTATCAAATACCCTATTGTCAAATAATTTTACTGTATCATGTACTCAGACCAAATATCTCAATTTTAAGTTTTTGAGTTATGTCAGTTCGTGATAATTAAGTACCGTTAATACCGGTTATTGGTAAATGAGGGCGTTATTGTGATCCTTACTATTTATTACTAAAAGAAATGAAGTTATTATGTTTCAGTCAAAATACACCCAGAAATTTGATTGAAAATTGGCTTCGAAATATCAAATATTGAATGAGGGGGTGTATTTTATATTATCGTTTAAAAAATTATTTATGGATATTAATTTCCAATAAAATAATTTGAAAACTTAATTAACAAATGCAAATATAATCTCATAAACTATTGTCCAATAATAATTTCTTAATCAACAGAACTTCCAAATAAATTTTGTAACTTAATAATAAAAAGAAACGGTCGGTACTAATATAGTACCATGGTCTACTGATTTTTTTTTTTGCTGTCAATATTTCAACTTAAAGAGTTATCGTACTGAGTGAGTATATTAACGAATTATTGTGAGTATATTAACAGCGAAGCTGACGCCTTGTTCCCTTTTAACAATAGTTGGCAATAAGAAAGAAAATGTGTTGCCAATGGAAGGGAATGGACTCCCTCGTGTCCATAACAGACTTTTATCCAATCCTTAAAGTGATTTTGTGCTTACCCTGCAATTTTGTGCCATCATATTACTAACGTTATGTTTGAAACAAGAATAACTTTAAGACCAAGAGAGGTAAACTATAGTAGCTTGACTTTCAAATACTCTCAAAATTTGAGCAGAATAGCATTTGTAGTCAGTAGGATATAGTGAAATTTAATGGAATTTTACGATAGTGCTGTAGCTACCATTACTCCGAATCCGATGAAATTCGGAAGAGACAAGTTGGAAATTTCACTAGAAATGGTCGTAGGTTTCCAAAGTTATGCTACTTGGTGGGCCTTTAAACTGACTGACCGATTGGCAAACACGAAAAAATCATTGTTTAGGCTCTAAAACGTAAAATACCCCTAAAATTTTCATTTTGGAGGGAAAAATTTTCATATTTCGAAAGTGATCACAATTTAATATTTTTCTGTTAATTTTGTCTCAGAAATATTTTTAGCCCTATTATTTTCCGCGTGAACCCACCCCCTCCCCCTCCAAGAAGCTCGGCTGTAGACGCCCCTGTTCCCTACTTTAGTAGTCCAGTAGTCTCGAACGCAAAATTAAAAAAATTTGGGAGGACAGGTCTACCCACACTGTCAACTTGCCATTGGGTGTCCTTAAAGACTAGAGACTACTAACATCAATTAGGTTTTTAGGCCATTATATAATAAAGACACGGTAACAAATCTATATGGTCTATGTTGTGTTAATAAAGTTAATTCCGTTTTTTTGCCACAAAAACAAACAGCTAATCCGAATTTGCTGAAATCTTTATCCGGTCTTCATTATTTAATGGCGCATTTAATGAAATTAGTCCGGAGTTGATATTATCATTTGTTCCGCGAGATATGTGAGACGAAAAAAAATTCACGAACGAACGAACCAACGAACGCACACAGAAACATCACGCTAAAAACGATGGATTCGGGTTCTAGTGACCTTGAAACGCGGAGATATGTCCAAATTAGCAATTCGTAAAATCGGACCCAATACAATAACTTCCAATGGTAAGTTAATGAATATTTGAAAGTTATCTAATCACTAGCAGACTGGGTCAATCTGGTAGATCGCATAGTGTAGTAGCACCAAAGAAAAAAAAATTTACACCATACAATCGGACTGAACAGACCAAGCCGGACAGCGAGTCCGATTCAATCAGTCACTGTTATTTTTTTGATGGTCTTCCATAAAAAAAAGAAAATATGAAATTCTTTTTGAAGTAGTTATTAGATATTACTAGACTAGTCAGTCAGTTAGTTATACTTAGTTGGCTCTGCAAAAAAGATTATAAATAATAAAACAGTAGTTTGTTGTTATTTTTAAAATGTGTACAATAAATTTATACAAGGTGTGGTTATGTATAGGCACACGCCTGAAGACATAGGTCAATTTCGTGACCCGATAAAGAACCACCATTGCATACTTTAGTTATTTAGAAAAAGAATATACATTTTATATAACATACATATATATAAAACATATAAAATAAATACGATATCATACACAACGCGACAAAATTTTCATGTTAAAATCGTTAGTGTGGTTCAAATGTGGAAATTTCTGGTAAGAATAAAACATTATTTGGAATTTGTAACACATATTAAAGCGTTACATCACTTTGAAATACTAGAAACGAAGTATTTATTAGAATATTTTTTTCTCGGTAACGAATAACACAATCAGTATGAAACTTTTTCGAGTATATTTTTTTTCCAACTTTTAATACAAAAATGGCGGCATGGGTACAGGTCCAGAACAGACGCTTTTTCGAATAGGTTCATGGTGAGCAGCCTTACAATTTTCAAACAACAACGTGAACCTAAAAAAAGATTTTTTTCTTTATTTAGGTTAGATGGTACACAAGATTATTGGAAAATATTAACCTATCGATAAGTGGCACCAGTTTAAAAAAGAAACTTTGAAGTTCGATGAAAAAATCTGTTTATAAAAAGTTTATTTGTTAACCAATTTCAAAAATCCTGTCTGCTACCCTAGATAATCTACCTGTGAGACTGCAGCTAAAATTTCATATAAATTGAATGGAAATTGCTGGAATTATCTTGCCCACCGCTTTTGAAAATGTAGTTTGGAGAAAAACGCATGCAATGCTTCAAAATATATTTATCATTCTGTGTATTTATACCTGTTACTAACACCATCTGTGAGTCATTTATGGAAATACAACCGAAATATGATGGAAAGAAGATATTGAGAAATTGGGTTCAAAATTGTAAGATATAATGTAACAGTATGATCTATGCGCATGATCTGTAACAGACGGACGGACTCTGATATGATTCCATAAGTGTTTTGTTTTGAAAATTTTGGTATGGGTCACCAGGGCCGTGGAGTGAAATACCAAACCCCGGGAATAAACCGCATTTTGTATACGTCAGTCCCTTAGACTCGTGCCCGAATTTAAGCCTACTAGAATACCTCTCTTTACGCATATGTATCGAAAATAACTATTTTTTAACAGTTTCCCGTGTGAAAAAATTGGAAAATTTCAAAAAGGGCTGGGAACTATTTAAATTGATTTCATTTTAAATATGTATTTAGAATATAAAATGGAATTTTGAATTTTCTATTTTAAATAAGTTCGGTCAAACCATTTTCCATTTTGTATTTAAAATGAAAATTTGAATCCATTTTACATTTAAAATGAAAATGCATGTTTACTCAAATTTAATGTATATATGTATGACACTTATGACTCATATTAATCATAGAACTCGAACTGAACGCCGTTTAACAAATTGTAAGTTACATATGTATAAGTTGATTCAATTGACTCAAATTTTTTATAACTCGAGTAATGCCACTTAAATTAAAATTATTAGAGCTGCTGTTCTCTTAAGTCAAACTTTTCTGACTCAAGTTCTGTGTTATTATCATTAAGACACGTCGATAAGAAATGTTTTGGTATTTCGACCAGATGATTTTTACATGTAATTTAGAAGTCGCAGCTGTAGCGTACTCAAGATTTGAATATATTAAAGCTGAATTAAATTCTACAATATTTTTAAGTAAATAATATATTTCAGGAGTTAAATTTCGTTTTCATATCATACAAACTGTACAAACTTTATAAAATTTTCTCAAAGGACTGCCCTTATTAGATTTCAGTACGTTTGACATTTTCTTAACTTTTTTTTTTTATTAATATAAATCAAGATAAAAAATTTACAAAATAAATTTAAAGTAATCCATTTTAAATAGCTGTTTTCCATTTTCAATTTTAAATATGTTTAGCAAAACCATCTTCCATTTTGTATTTTAAATGCATTTTTTGAAACTATTTTCCATTAATTTCTATTTTAAATGGTTTCTATGAACCATTTTTCCCAGCCCTCCTAGTGATGGTATCTTAAATCAGACGAATTCATAAAATGAAGAACTCACCATCAGACATTTTTATCCTTCTGTGGTAAAACGACGATTCACTTTAAATTTTGGAATCGCCGGTACTTTAGTTTAGATGAAACACATCTAGCGAACATATCCCGTACATTTCATACAACATACATAAAACCTATACTATATTAAAACTACTCAATACCACATTGATAAACTATGTCTGATTAAAATTACGAATACCATGAAAATAAAAAAAAAAATTAACCAATATATAGGTACAATACACCAGTTAGTCCGTGTGTAGAGGTATCAACCAGTAATGTATTATGTTTTCATAATGTATAAAAATGAAGTTGACGGTTACAAATAAGATCGATCGCATGTCAATTTGTTGTCAATTTAATATACAGATTTTATTATTTATTGAACAGACAATAATATTTTTATTGTTGTTTTGTGCCAAAAGTTTTTTGTACGAAATTTTTTTCTATACCGTTGGTCGCAATCGTGGTTGGTTTTGGGTACGTGTTTTGTTCGGAATTTCACGATTGTTTATTGAAATAAAAATTACAATATTATTATATAGTAAGTTCAATTGTTGAATAAGTATACTTAGCTCTTAATCGCTGCCAAGTAAAACCAACACTTTTGCAAATTAGATTTCAAAAATTTTGTCAGTAAGTATTAAACGAGCGACCTAAACCAAAAGGAACCACGAGCGCAGGCCCGGATCTGGGGGGGCAGCGGGGGCATGTGCCCCCTGCAAGGTTTTCCAAAACGGTGAAAATGATTAATAATTTTTTTGGCGCAGTGATACTTAAAAAATTTTTTCGTGGAAAAGGAAGTGATCACAAAAAAAAGGAACCAGCAAATGTACCAAAAAAACTTTAAAGGAAAAGGAAGATCAAATAATGACCATGTATATGAAAATGGCAGAGGCATTCTATTACACCAGCCGAACGACATAGATATTTTAAAAACGGTACATAAAAAATCCAAAAAGTGAGATTTACATAATTCATTGCAAAAGTGTGAATTTTTGATAATTTTATTTTTTTAACTTCTTCGCTACGAATTTTTAAAAATTTTTAAACGTCAATGAGCATACTTTTGTTCATCATACTGGACAAAAAGATTTAAACAAGCGTTTATTTTAATTAAAAATTTTAATCTTACGTCTTTAAAGCGTAATTTAGTAATTTTAAATAATACTAAGAAGTTTTTAATTATTTCTCAATTAAAAAATAATGTTCACATAACCTAAATTTGATATACATAATATTGTACATCGGTAGCAACGAGGTTAACAAATTAAGATTGTTTAACTACAATGGAGTAAGGTGAGCAGCAAACAAAAGGAAAAAAAAATCATTAAACGCTCAAAAAAAAAAAGAAAAAAATAACGATTTGAGTGCGTCTTGAACGAAAGAAAATCAGCGTGTGGATTGGGTTGGTCCAGGACGTAATGAATCTGGCTACGCCTCTGTAGTCAGCAGTTGAAAGTAACCACATTTGTGTGTTCCAAAAAAAACAAAGAAAAACTACAATTCTTAAACGATTTTAATATTTTGTTAAAAAGATCACCAAAATGATTTTACTTTTACAACGAACTATGCAAATGTTATATGTGTATCTTGTGTATCGCTCTTTATTCGATTTTCTGAACTGCACAATATAAGCAATTTTCTTATTTGCCCCTGAATATAGGCAATTACACTGCGTTGTCAAGTGGCCCCATACCTGCTGTACCAACCAACTGTAGTGAACAAACAGTACCCATTTCTGATAGGGTGAGGTGACTTTTCTTTTTGGTCATTACTTAATTTTCCAGGGAAAAATTCTTTTCCGCGGAGGGCGCCAACAGGAAAATTTGCTCCCCCCTCCCGCCCTCCTAATAAGTCTAGATCCGGCCCTGCACGAGCGTCCTAGTGGCTGATTTTTTTTTAATCGATTAAAAATTTAAAAAGAATAATTTAACTCATGTGTATCAAGTCCCATAAGAATACTGTAGTTTTTCACCTTTACCTACCATGGAAAAAAGTTGGAACAGATTTCTGCAGCGAAAAAAATGGTACAAAACATTTCTTTGGTTATTTAATTGTAGGTAAACACAGTAAAAACGAGACAAAAATTCGTATTGGTAAATTTAACTGATTTCAGAACCAGGTAACAATGTATTAAATAATATAAATTACACTATTTTATTCGTTAAATTCTCTTACCGTATTACACTTGAGTTTTATATTTTATATTTTATGTGTTTTTTACAACTCGAATTTCTTGCCTAAAAGCAATTTAACTTAAAGAACTGTCAACGCAAAAATGCTTCTGGTTCGCTGTCGCGTTTTTGTTAACTGACAGTTCTTCTCGTTAAATTGCTAGGCAATAAATTTTCGTTAAGCAAACCCAAATTTATTCAAAACCTCTCGTCTAATAATAAGTGAATACATAAATTTCAATACTATTTTTTAATCAAATTCCGGCGTCACTATGAAAAGTAGAATTAGTAAATATCAATTTTGTATTCCTAGTATTCAGTAAACTTCACTGATATAAGACAGTATCACTTTGTTTTTGAGAGTGAAAACTGTTGACAATTTGATATTTTAGAATGAATACGTAGAATACAAAATATTTATAAGAATACGTATTAAATTATTTTTTATGTTAGTTTTTAATACTGACGCCGCGCCGTGCTTTAATCAAAAAATAGTATTTGAATTTTATTTTAGATTATGCATTGATTAAGGAAATTACCAACCGCTCGTTTTCAATTTCTAAGCATCTTTTAGCGAATTTCGAAAACTCGAAATTCAGCTATTACAGTAGGTGTCATGACGCAATCTGAGTCCGGGACTATGGCAGAAATCTGTCTTGAGGTCCCTAGAATACGAAAATGATATTCACTAAAATTTATATATATATATATATATATATATATATATATATATATATATATATATATATATATATATATATATATATTTATGTGTTCCCACGATAACTCTCGAACGAAACGTCTAACGCTTATGAAATTTTGTGTGCGGACTGGATTCTGAATTGGCTTGGCTAAGTTCGTTAGCCAGACACGTCGGATGCCCAGAAGTAGGTTTTCTGGCCATTTTTTATCATTCGATCCTATCATAAGGCAGTTCAATTTTTACATCGTTGAAAAGGAAAAAAAAAAATTATGAAGAAAATATTCTTATAATTTTCTTTCTATTTTAAGTATTTTTCGAGAAAATGTAAATTTTCACTTTTATGCTTTCTTTGTTAGTCTAATAAGTAATTTATATTTATATCTCAGTTCTTTATAAAGTATAAAAATATTTCACTTTTTTATTAAAGAATTTTGTGAGAACAAGTGAAAACTATTCACATATATGTGATATAACACACATACATGTATAGAGTTTTGTTTCTCATTTATTGCATTGTAATTAGCATGGTTCTATCCCATGTTAAAAAATGTAAATTAAACAGATTTTCTAAGCTAATGTAATGAAGAATTTTTTTTTTTTTTTATTGAATTTTTAAGTAAACAAGAAATTGAAGATTATGTTATGATATAAATATTAAATATGAAACAAAACAAACTATGTACAATGTACATATGTATGTACGGAAAAATATTTTGAATCGATTTTGAAAATTTTTCCACTAATAATTAATAATGTTAAAAAATTAAACCATTTCAAATGGATTTAAGGTATTTTATGTGAGGTCAAGGTTTTCGGGACCTAAAAAGGCCAGAAATTAATTAACCAATCGATTTTAAAAATTTTTTCACAGTTAGTAAGTTAAAGTATTTGAATTAATTAATTAAATGATGTCCGCAAGAAGCTTACGGACTGCCATAAGTTATATGAGATCCTTAGAACCCTTTTCTTACTGTTAGAGTACTAGACTTGTATGAGTTTCGCCAGGATTTACTGATCCCATAATTGTAAAAAATAAACTAAGCGACCAATTCTAAAAATTTCTTCACTGTTACAGAGCTAAACTATTTTAGATAGATTTAGAATACATTATGTAAGGTCCGCCAGGGTCCACAGGACCCAAAAGTGTCAAAAATAAACTAACTGACCGATTTTGAAAATTTTTTCACTGTTACAGAACTAAACTATTTTAGATAAATATCGATTACGTTATGTAAGGTCCGCCTCGGTCCATAGGACCCAAAAGTGTCAAAAATAAACTCCCTGATCGATTTTGAAAATTTTTTCACTGTTACAGAGCTAAACTGTTTTAGATAAATATAGATTCCGTTATGTAAGGTCTGCCAGAGTCCATAGGATCCAGAAGTGTCAAAAATAAACTAACTGACCGATTTTGAAAATTTTTTCACTGTTACAGAGCTAAACTATTTTAGATAAATATAAATTACGTTATGTAAGGTCCACCAAGGTCCATAGAACCCAAAAGTGTCAAAAATAAACTAACTGACCGATTTTGAAAATTTTTTCACTGTTACAGAGCTAAACTATTTTAGATAAATATAGATTACGTTATGTAAGGTCTGCCAGGGTCCATGGGATCCAAAAGTGTCAAAAATAAACTAACCGACCGATTTTGAAAATTTTTTCACTGTTACAGAGCTAAACTATTTTAGATAAATATAGATTACGTTATGTAAGCTCTGCCAGGGTCCATGGGTCCAAAAGTGTCAAAAATAAACTAACCGACCGATTTTGAAAATTTTTTCACTGTTGGGGAACTAACTATTTTAGATAGACATACATTACGTTATTTAGGGTCCGCCAGGGTCCATGGGACCCAAAAGTGGTAAAAGTAAACTAACCGACCGATTTTGAAAATTTTTTCACTGTTACAGAGCTAAACGATTTTAGATAGATATAGATTACGTTATGTAAAGTCTGCCAGGGTCCATCGGATCCAAAAGCGTCAAAAATAAACTAACCGACCGATTTTGAAAATTTTTTCACTGTTGGGGAGCTAAGCTATTTTAGATTCATATAGATTACGTTATGTAAGGTCTGAAGTGTCAGTAGGACCTAAAAGTGTCAAAAATAAAATAACTGACCGATTTTGAAACCTTTTTACTATTACCGAGGTAAACTATTTTAGATAGGTACAGGTTGTGTTATCTGAGATCCACAACTGTCCTGCGGATGCAAATGCGGCGTAGAATGCTACACAACGGGTTTTGAATATATATATATATATATATATATATATATATATATATATATATATATATATATATATATATATATATATATATATATATATATATATTACATAAAGTCCGCCTAGAATATACGGTCGAGCTGATTTTTTAATGAGGTCCACCGGGATCTTGCAGATCCGAAAACGCCAGTAATAAGCTATCGAACCGATGCTAAAAAATTTCTCACTGCTAGAGAACTAAATTTTTTTAGATGGATACAACTATGCTGCACAAAATTCGTTCGGGTTCTTGGGTCCCCAAAAATACCAAAACTAATTACCCAACCGATTTTAAAAATTCTTTTTCTCTTAGAAAGCTAAACTATTTTAAATAGGTACAGGTCTTAGATGAGATCCGCCAGTGCCCAAGATTTGGAAATTCGCTATGTTATGCAGATGCTGCGACAGGGGTATTTAAGTGTAAGGTAGGTACTATTTTACAATCAAATTTAAAGCCCCGTTAGTGTAAAAGTCGACTTTAAAGTAAGAATTGTCTCGACTTTAACTGTTTAAAGTCGCCTTTAACACATTTGTTATTGCCGAGTATTATCATTGATTTTTGTTTATAAGCATAATTTTTCTAATATATTTGTACCTTAATAAATAAAATAAAAATTTTGTTTGCTTATTTTCATAACATTTTTTATTATTTTACATCTTGAAATAATATCAAACATTCTTTTTAGATTAAACTGGCTGAGCGATTTCTTTTATGATTCATTTTATTTATGATATTTATAAATTTATTTTAAAAAGAAATTATGTTGTTTTCTATTCCAATCGCACTGGCAGTAGCGAAATGAGTGAAATAAGTCTTTTTGAAATTCAAACACATTTTCGTTTCTATAGTTATTTCTTATAAATGTCAGATTGGCTACGATCATTCATAGTCCGTTTTATCCATGTAACATTATTTAAAAGTCCTTTTACAAAAGTAAGTAGACCTGATCATTGTAAAACGATGCTAAAAATAAAGTCGACTTTAAATTAAAAGTAGCTTTAGTTAAGGAACCTTTAAAATTGTAAATGTAAAATCGGCCGTAAGTCGCTCATCGATATATTTTAATGCAATCAAAGTATAGATCCATATTAAAAATCTCGAAATCTTTGAAATTTTATCATTTTTCGCGAGTTCGGTAAAAATCGCCTAAACATTTTACTTGCATAAACGTATCTACATCTTTTCTGAGTTATAACTTGAAAACAATAGGGAATTTAACCTTAAAATTTTAATAAAATATTCTCCAATAATACTATTTTGATCAAAGCGATGTCGCTTTTTTACTGGTTGTAAAAAATGATTGCGTAAACTCCTTAGTATTCGAAAACGCAATAAAAAAAAATGTTGAACACACTTTAAAATTAGGAATCTGTATGAAGGTTCGCACTTTTGCGGGGAAAGATTGCTGTAGGTGTAGTAAATTGCACTGAAAACTAGACTATTGCCATCACTATTTCATTTTTTTTTTAATTTTTAACAAAACCAGTAAAACCATTTCTTTTTAACTCTTTGAATGGAAATTAATTTGTGTTCGTTATCAGTAAATTACAATTTCGTTAATATTGCTCTTAAATGTGTAACATGATTTGATGATTAAATGGTTATAATCCAATTGATGCATTTAAATTAATACCTAAATAATATATGTTACGACAGTCGTAATCAAATTTCGTCACTAAAACAAATTGCAACCTAATTATAGCATGTAACGTCACGCTAACCAGCTTTATCGCAGATTTTCAAATACTTACATTAAATTTATGTTTATAATCTTGATTAAAGTTGACTGATAAAGTGCTGAGGATAATTTAACGTGTAACAGTCGTAATAAAAAAGCAAAAAGTGGTGTAATTGAATTCTGTTGTATAAAATTGAATTTATGTACCCATACTTTCAATTATTATTGCTGATATTTAAGTGTTAACAGGCGTATAGTTTATTTGGTACCTAAGGGAAAGAAGAAATTAAATAACTTACGTATAAAATTAGAAACCTTCATTATACCACTATTGAACGAGAATACAATAATAGACCTTAACCTGTTGTGTACGAGAGGTGTAGAGTAAGTAACTGTGAATCAATGTGTCAATACGCGTTTCATTTTGATAGCACAGATTCTCCAGAAAAATAAGGAATTAGAAATTAATTTTTCCTCACGTAATTATTGAGTACGCATATGCAGGGCCGAATCTACTCCAAGTCGCGCCCAGGGCACCGTGAAGAATGCCGCCCCTGTCTTTTCCTAAAATGACAAGAAAGAAATCTTTTTAACTTTTTTCCGCACAAAAAGTAAGTGACGAACAAAAAAAAAACGCCAAATTCAACATTTTGGCACCTCCAAAACCTTGCGACTGGGGCACGAGCCCCGCAATCCCTTGGATACGGCCCTGCGAATATGCTACTCTCATCTAGAGTCTGTTAATAATATTAAGGATGTTTGGGAGGTACAATAGAAGATAAAAGTACATGAAATTAGAAATTCGTGAATAATTGCGTTGTATAACAAACTATGAGGTAAGTAAATAGTTAACTTTGTTAAATAATAGCTATCACTACAACTGATTGTACAATACATCAACGAGTCACATTCACGAGTGCCACATTGGTCTCGTGCGACGCAATGCTACTCTGCTCTGTTCTGCGTTTCAATTCGCGCTGTCCCGTTCTACAACACGAGTCACAGAAACTGCGCTGTCCTGCCTGCGTTAACTGCGTCTCAACGTGCGCCCGGCCTTAGTAGGTTTTGTTTCGTTAAAATGAAAACAATTGAAGAAAAATAGTGCTTCTCTGCTCTGCTCTGCTTTTAAATTCGTGCTATCCCGTTCTACAACAAGAGTCACAGTCGCGTATTTGGAAAATATACCCGTATTCAGAGCCCACTGTGTCTGAACTCGGGTATACATTCAATGTTTAAAAGCATAGTTCAATACTTGAAAATATACCCATTAAAAGCGCTGAGCTCGGGTATATTTTCAAACTCAATATTTAATAAGAATACTATGAAAAACATACCCACTTTCAATTTATTGGTAAACAAATGGTTCAATTAAGTAGCTAAGGAAAAATAGCAATGTGACGCCGCAAAAAATTGACAATTTTAGCGAATTTTTTTGGCAAATGTGAGTGAATACCTATAAGAGGGTTGAATTAAAAAGACTTTAATGAGTATCCATTTGTTCATATAAAATTTTATAGAATGATATTAAATATTTGCAAACTTAATAATGCAAATGCACCTAAAAGAATTGCAAATTATACCAACGATATTGCAATGATGAATCATTTCAAATTAAAAGAAGAAAAAAAATTATTAAAGAACATAACTGTAGCTATCGTTATGCATAGGTTTTTTTTTACATTTTTTTCATAAAATAGCAACGGATTCAAAAATTTTTCATTTTGTTTTGTTTTCGTTGAATTTTGGTCTAAAATTTTCACAGTATATTCTCAATATGTTATACAATACTTTCGAATTAAACAAAAAAAAAAAAATTTTCGATTTTTTCAATCCAAGTTACCAGACTAATACTAGGGTTGCCAACTTTTTTTAAGGCAAAAAAAGTATTTTTCGGTTTTTTAGCAAAAATAAAAAGTACAGTTAATAAAAAAAGTACGAATTAAATTTTTATATTATTTATGGAAAAATTTGGATATTTAACTTTTTTTTTTTTGCTCGTCGCTTTATGTAAACTCGTTCTTTTTTTTTTGATCCTCACTTTATGTTTACTAAATTTTTTCCCATAAAAAAGTATTTTAGCGTACTTTTATTCCTTTCTAAAGTACAAAGTACGTTTTTCTAAAAAAAAGTACAATACTTTTTAAAAAAGTACGGGTGGCAACCCTAACTACTACCTTAATTGCACCAAATATTTTTTAGTGGATTCGAATTCAAATAATATTGTCTATATTCACACGCTTTTGTAAATCTGTTTTAGTAATCATTATTCAATTTTAAACAAATTTTGCACGTTTAACTCACACGCTAATAATTAAAAATTAAGATAAGAAGAAGCTAAAAATTATTTTAAAAAATTGTAACGGTTTTTTTTTATTTGCAACAAAGTAAGACTTGTTTTAAATCATATGCGCAATTTTTTTTTTATGAAGATCGAGTATAAATTACGGTTGAAATAAGTTTGAAAATATACCTTGTTAGCAGCTGTATAAAATTACACTAATTTATTGTCGGATATATATTCAAATTCTCATAGTAGTATTCTTCTATTTGATAATATACCCGATTTTGGCTCTGAAATGAGGTACATATATTTTAAAGAGTCATTTTGTTAGTTTCTGTTTCGTAAATTATACCCGATCCTAGATCGGTCAGTAACGTCGCAAGCTCTGACTTCGGGTATATTTTAAAAATACGCGCCTGCGTTAACTGCGTCTCAATGTGCGCCTAGCCTAACTCTGAAATACAGAAAGCAAAGTTATACGACTCTAGAAGAAAATCTCGTTTTCCTCCTCTTTTACCCTACATGTTTGCAGTATTTCATTGATAAAAAATAATTTACAAAGAAAAAATCTATTATTTTTCATATTGCAATTGACATTTAGTAGACATTTAAAGTATTTAATTGAACAAGTGTGCCTATACATATACGTCAAAACTAGACAATAGCCAAGCCGTTTTGTTATCTGCGTTATTTTATTGTTATTATATGAATATTGTCTATTATTTTACACGACTACAACGATAAAGTGCAACAGTGTGGGAGTTCTTCAAACAAATACAAACATTATTTTGAAGTTTATATTTATGAAAATCTCCGAATAGAATCGATAAACGGTATTAAATATTTATTGATTAATAAAAAACGCGGAACATTATAGAAGTTGGTTGATTTTTTTTCATTGTACATTATTATTTTAAGTAGCAGTTATCATATTTTGTATACAAATAGTTTCGAATGAGATATATTATGTAGTTAAAAATATAATTATGAGCATGTTTAAGATCCGGTTTGAATCGGTAAAAATACAATTATGGTATAATCTTCTCTATGTCGTAGGTTTCGTAGGTAGTTTTTAAAGTTGAAGGATATACTCAATATTATGTTCACTATGTTTACGACTAACTTCTAATAGTGTCGCTGTGTAGATTTTATAAAGTAAAAATTAAAACAGGCAAATTGAAAATTGCTAAAATCCTCAATTTGGTTCCATTTACAAATATTTTTATTACATTAACAATAGTACACTAGTTACCAGGCCCGTCAAGAAGGGAGACAGCAGGGGTTCTGGCACTGGGGACCTAGTTTAAAGAGGGGGCCCGTAGTTATTGGAAAGGAACTTGGGAAAAAGTAAAACAAGTTTTTTTTTTGCTTTTCGTGGCTCAGCTAGTTATAATAACTATCAATATTTTGTTGTAAACATATAGTGTCAGTTAATACTGGTGACGTCGCATGATTAATCGACTAATCGGTTTAGTCGACTAATTTTCTTCAAGTTTAGTCATTTTTAGTCGACTGCTTTACCGATGATTAAATGACTAATTGAATGATTAATTTTTTTTTTATAACTAAAAACCACTAATTATTCAAGAAGGGAGACAGCACGGGTTCTAGCACTGGGGACCGGGCTTAAAGAGGGGGCCCATAGTTGTTGAAAAGGAACTCGGGAAAGAGTAAAACAAGTTTTTTTTTGCATTTCCACGGCCCTGCTATAGTTATAATAACTAGCAATCTTTTGTTGTAAATAGATAGTGTCAGTTAATACTAGTGATGTCGGATGATTAATCGACTAATCGGTTTAGTCGACTAATTTTCTTCAAATTTAGTCATTTTTTAGTCGACTACTTTACCGTTGACTAAATGACTAGAATGATCAATTTTTTTTTTTTAACTGACTAAAAACAGCTAATTATTTTTCTGAACTATTTACGTATACTTGTGTGGTTTTTCACCTTTCTAATAAAAAAAAATTGATAGAATTACGCAGGTTACCCTATTTATAAATTCGATTAAAAGTTTGATTGATTAATCGACTGTTGCATTTTTGACTAATGACCAATTATATTATCTGAACAACAACTTTAGTCGATTAATCGACTAATTGTTCCTCGGCTCAACGCCACTATATAGTTGACACAGTTTTTAGTTAAACTCTTTTAGTTATCACGACTAGATTATTATCCTTTTCTTTTGCGTGACTTTATTTATAGTACCTATTGAAAACTAGAAGAAGCTGCTGGAGCGACTATTTCAAGTTAACTAAAATATTTTTAGTAGATAACAATAACTATGCAGTTTTTTCAGTGTAGTACTTTAACACTAGTAGTTTGAAAAATTAAAGTAGTTCGAAGACTATAAAAAATATAATATATAAATAATTTAATACAAAGATAACACAAAATACAAAAGCTTTGTTCCTTTTACACGAATTTTTAGTTCAAATCAGTAAAAATAATGCGCAGTTGGAAAAGTTGAAAACAATGCGTTTCTTTTAAAAAAATATATTACTTGTACTGATAGTTCAATGTTCCTTTTACTATGAATTTGAATTTGAACTGAGTTCAAAACAGTTCAATCAGTCTGGGATTTTTGTCAAGAATTTGAACTAGAATTTCAGTTTGTGTACAGTTTTGAAAAAATTATCAAAAAAAAAAAGTTAATGAAGAATAATATCTACGATATCTACCCATTATCTACCATATTTACGATATCTACGGTTAGCGTCGTTAGCGTGGTAACGTTGTCATACGAGTGCAAAGTTATTCAAATTTATTTTTTTATAAATAATAATTAAAATATTTTTGTTGATTATAAATTGTAAATAATTGACGCTAACTGACGCGACTGACACTGATGCTACTTGAATATATATATATATATATATATATATATATATATATATATATATATATATATATATATATATATATATGTATATATATATATATATATATATATAACCCTGTTTCTCATCGAGATTTTTGTTGCTCTTCTCTATGATGGTAGTGTCACACTTCTATGCCCTCTATAGAGTATTTTTAGAATTTATTGCGTTCCTTTTTAAAAATTCAGAATTATTAGTTCAAGTAATAATTCAGTTCGATCATGCGATTTGACAAATTCATTATTATTTGAACCGTTCATCATTTTGGAAAAGGAACAAAGCCATAATATTCTTTGGTTATTCCGTTTCCGTTGTTATTTTACGCTCAACTGAAAAACTTGTAGTCTGAATTAGTGAAGATTTTTTTCAAGCTATTATGTTTCAATTTTGATTTCATCTTGTTGAGTTTTATTTTCTGCCTTTTTACTGAACAATCTCGCCACTGCAATGAATAAATTTTTTAATTAATGTTTTTAAAAAGTTAGGTTAGGTTAGGTTACTTTACTTACGTCCTCCCCGGAGCACATTGTCAATAACCGCAAATGGTGTTTCGAATGTCATTAAACAAAATAATGAAAATATCATTACTAGTGGTACAGTGTTGAAAAATTCCAATAACTAAAAATTAATTGTTATTTAAATAGGTATTATAATCATTTTAGAAATGGGAGTTAATCAAGTATAAGATTGATTTTACTTACTACGTGAAAGTTTGAAAAAATCATATGAGTTCTAGTTACGCCACCTTTGTAACTTTGAATAACACCTTGTAGCAAATACATCGAATATGTTAGTCTAGCTAACACTTGAAATGTTGGCAATGATAAAAACCAGTTAACAGGACCTGTAATGAAGGATTCATAATGTTAATCAAAAGTCAAAATGTTAGTTAGAGCAATAAAAAAAAAATGTTACGTTTAATTGTCAGTCAATTTTCAGTGACGATTTTAGCGGGTAGGCCGAGTAGGCTCGGGCCTACCCAAAAATTTTGAAAATTGAAACCAATCCGTGTAATTCAGATAAATAGGGACACATTTTTAAGCATTGGAGAAATGTTTAAAACCAATATTTTTACTCTTAATAGATTTTGTTGAAGCCTGGAAACATTTCCGCTATTAACTAGAATAACATGCAATTCAGGCAAATATCGAGACTTTTTTAAGCATTAGAGAAATGACTTAAAGCAATTCTTTAATTTGAAATATAATTCTTGTAGCCCGGAATTGTTTCCGCCGTTATCTGGAATATTATTGGGTCCTGTAATATAAAATGTCGTTTTCCGACCATTTACTTAGTCGAGGAATAATCACTATCATCTTATCATAGACAAATCAGACAAATGGCTAGGGCCCGATTTTTTGAAGGTCTGGTCCAACTATCTATTTTCAATATTTGAATCAAAATTTGAGATTTGTTTTAATTTTTCACATATCATTTAGTTTTGTTTTATTTATTGTTTTATATTTTATCTGTGGTTTATATCTTTGTGACCGGTAAGAAGAAAAGATCTAAAGTCCTAAAGTGGGCTAATCCGTCCCCAGTTCTATATAGACCCTCTTAAGTGGTATATGATTACCTGAAATAGCTTCTAAACGTTGCTTAAAACTACATTTTGTTTAATTTACAATTATGCAAAAAGAAATGTAAGTTTAAAAAAAAATGATACGTATGGGTTACATGTTTACGATACAGAAAAATTCGACCCTATCCAAAATAAAAATCCTAAAGTCGCCCTTGGTTACTTTCGATTGTCGGGGAGTACGAGATTCAAATATTAGGTCAGTCCATAAGTTCGTGCGTATTTTTTCGGTAAATTTTTAAATAATATAAAAAAAACACAGTTAAACACAATTCATCCTTTCTGCGATCTAATCCACTGTTAATTGTGACTGACTCCACAGGATTTCGAAGAATGTCATCATCAAAATTAACAGGACGTTTCTGGGCAGTCCTTACACTAATATTGTGTTCACCATGTAGACTATTAATTTTTATCGCTGCAGACCTGACAGATTCACCACACAAAAATAAAAATTGTAGCACTGCACGTTTGTACTGATTATCTATATTCATCTTCTATGGGTACTAAAATGCGTTCGATACTTACGAAAGTTTGTGATGAACTGAATAATATGTTAGTCAAACGATGACAAGTTTCGATAGGTTCAAAATTGTATTGGTTTAGTAAATGAGTCATAGTGAATTCCATCCATGCATGCTATTAATACGCACAAACTTATGGATTGACCAGATATTTTTTGTAAAAGTATTTTTTACCAACCTCCATAACCACGACAACAAGCGAAAATGATGTATGCAACGGCAATTGCCCAAATATTCCTATGACACCCTACAAATAGGGTATTATAAGTTTTATTATTATAATATCTATGTTTGATTGACTCATAGTGTTCGAAAACTATGATAAACATTGTAGTCAACGAAATAATCCATAAAGTTAAATTCAATTTCTGATCAATATGAATTTTCTTTAATCGAGTGTTGTATAGAATGTAGCCCAATGCTACACCGACAATCCATGATCCAGCTCTTGCAAACGGATTGGCGTAGTAGGAACGTCCTTTGATTTCTGGCCTTAAACAAATATACTTAAAATATTCTCCTCGAAAATTATCTAAATATAATATGTTTTTTGGGTATAATTATAATAACAATATTTCTTTTTTAACCTTAACCCAAATTATGGAAATACTAAACTAAGGATTGAAGTAATTTATTTCCTTAGATTAGTATTTCTATTACAGTGGCCATCCAATGGTACGTACTCCGATTTTACGTAGTGACGTCAGCGATTAAGTGGAGTTCTCTCTCACAGATATGTTGTTGTTTGTCTGTGTTGGTAAATATTTATATACCAAGCCAGAGTCAGGGCCGTAGGTAATATTGTCTGAGAGACTCGTAGCCTTTAAAAATTTTAAAATTTCACTGCAGATATATATACACATATTCTGTATACAAAATGCAAATGCAAAATGAGTAACGTAGAATTCTAGAATATTCTAATCGTCAACTAGCAAAGATATTAAAAAACAGACTTCATCGTTGAATTGGTTATTAAAAAAGAGATTACACAGCGCAGTTTGACAAAAATTCTAGAATGTTCTATTTGTCAACTAGCAAAGATATTGAAAAATCAATTGTACCATTTAATTGTCCATTGAAAAAGAGGTCAAATTATACATTTTGACAAATGTTCTGGAATATTCTATTCGTCAACTAGCAAAGATATTCAAAAACAGACGTCGCCATTGTATTGGCTACCAAAAAAGAGACCAAATAACACATTTTGAGAAATGTTCTAGAATATTCTACTTATGAACTAACAAAGATATTGGAAAATCTACTGCACCACTTAATTGTCCAACCGAAATTAAACTAATGTAAACCAAATGTCCGATTTTAACAAACAATTTTTGCTATTTGTTCTAGAATATTCTAGAACATTTATCAAAATGTGCTATTCCGTTTTTTATTCGATGACCAATTAAATGGTGCAATCCATTTTTCGATATCTTTGTTAGTTGACTAATAGAAAATTCTAGAATTTTTGTCAAAATGCGCTGTTTAATCTAATTTTGAGTGCCCAATTCAATAGTAAAGTTTATTTTTTAATATCTTTGCTAGTTTACGAGTAGAATATTCTAGAATTTTTGTCAGCTTCCACTATTTGACGTCTTTTATACGCTGATGAATGCGATAGTGAAGTTGATTTTTCGACAGTTTTCTAAAAGTCGTCACTCATATTCATTAGTATAACATTCGATTTCCTTTGTCTACACAACAGAATTTTAGGTGAAAATTGTCTCTTAAAATTATATTGTTTTAAATAAGTTCAGATAAATAATGTTTACCAACCCCCGAAACAAAAGTTTACCGACGCCCCTGATCTTCCGATTTTACGTACTTCCGCTTAAATTTGCACCGACCACTACGTAAAATTGAATTTTCCGTGTATTTGGGTTAGGGTTAAAAAAGAAATATTGTAAGTATCTAATTACTTACAGTAATGCATTAACGTTGTATTGCCATGCAATAATTGTAGGAATTATTGTAAATATAATCAATAAAGTTCCAAATATATGGTAAGCTCTTTTTGGCCATTTAGTGATTGGAATTAATATCAACGGTGAAGCAAGGAATAATTGCATATCAGTTTGCAAATACCATGTTTGACCCATACACTGAAATTAAAAAGTATTTATAAGTTTTCTTTTTTTTTTGGATTACATATAATTCAGTTAAATATTGACACTTTCTTAAGTATCCTGGAATCATTTCCGCCATTAATTCCGAAAATTTGGTCGGCCATATGCGGGGCCGGACCTACAGTTATTAGGAGGGGGGCAAACTTTGCTGTTGGCGCCCCCTGCGGCAAAAATGCGAATTAATAAAATTTACTTTGCAAAAATAATTTTGCAAAGTAAAGTGTTTGTATTTAGTAATATCAAATATGGAATACCATAAAGTAACGCTCAAATCTATTAAATTGACAGTATTTTTTTTATACCGAGCGCTGCGACGCACGCTTTTGGAGCCCTTACCATATAGAATGGGCACCCTTCTCAGGGCCGAATTTACCTCTGTGGAGTCTCCGGGGCACTTCTAATGTGGTGACCCCTGAACACTTCCCATGTGGAGGCCTCTAATTGTAAATACTTTTGTGGAAGGCCCCTTGAAAAATTTCCGAAATTTTTCAAAATTTTTCAAAATTTTTTCGAAACATAAGGCTAGCAAGAAAAAGAGAAGAAAAAGAAAAAGCACTTATTCCTTCTATTCTATTCCTTAATTTTGCCTTTTTATTTGATTTTGTGAGGGCCTCTATTGTGTGGAAGCCCCAAGTGCGGCTCTGGCCCTTCCTCTTGTAAACGTTCAACTTCATTTTATTATCAAATAAAAGATCATCGTCAACTTTAATCAAAATTTGATGCTTTCAAAAACTTTTACTTACAATTCCGTTTCTATTAACCCAATTTTGTATGTATAAGAGTGCAGTCCACCAGTAATCTTTACAACCTCGTCGTTCTTGATCAGTTGCTTCATGCCAAAGTGGTCCAGAGCCCATTTTATTGTACAGTGTTATATAAAATACAATGATTGCAGCATATGTTGGCGTTAATCTAATCAGACATTTTCAGACTGGATCAATTTCCAATCTACTATAATTTCTTTTTTTATCTTGACAACTCCACTTACCTTAAGTATCGATGTATGTACATTAACGGAATATTAGTAGGTGTACCCTTGGCCTGTGCTTTTAAGTAACCATACATTAAAAGGCAACCACTTAGGACAAAAAATGTGTCAACTGATACGGTGCTTCCGAATACGTACATTGCCAAAAATGATTGTGTCCACTGCAAAAGAGAAAATAAAAAAGCGACAAGCTGAGGGATAAAATTTCTGGTGCTCCGTATCAATTTACCTTTAGCCAATCGCTCATATTCACTACAGCACGAATTAAAAAAGTAATCGATTCATGTCCATGTATAATCCAAAGCATACTCAAAAATCGTATTCCATTTAAGCATGGTAGTAAGTCGGGGCTTTTATTGATTTTGATAAATTTTCGAAAATTTGTGTACCATGAAAATGCAATAAAAAGTTCATGAGATGGTTCTAAAAATTAAAAATAAATTTAATTTTTGAATTTAAAATTATAATGGGGATTGTTGCGAATGTGATATTTGAATACATCTGCAAATATATTTTTTCTAGGGAGCGAAATTTAATAGTTTTTATTTTTATATTTTCTGGACTTTTTCATTATCCGCACCATTTTAATTGGAATGCAAATGTCTGCAACATGAACAGACCCAGGGCCGGCGTGGCCATATAGGCGAACTAGGCGATCGCCTAAGGCGCCAGAAATCAAGAAGCGTCAAAAATCTGTGGACGTAAAAATCATAAATTTTGCAACCCACTGTACGTATTTTTTTTAACTAAATTCACTTTCCAAACGACTTTAATATTTATAAATTTTTATTTCAAAAAGATTGATCGGATACATTGCATCTATAAAAGTATATTAAGAAAGGGGTCAGTTAACCTTTTTTAATGATCTCTTTTTATGAATTTTTATTAAAATATTTTTAATGGTCAAAAAAGTGGACGGAAAACGACATTTCATATTACACAATCTAATGTTATTCCAATTAATGAAGCAAATGATTCCAGGATATCCAATAAATTTATTCAGAGTTAAAGAATTGCTTTTAAACATTTCTCTAATGCTTAAAAATGTATCGATATTTATCTGAATTACGTGGTCAGCCAAGTGGTCGGGAAACGACTTTTCACATTACTACTTGACCTAATATTATTCAAAATAATGGCGAAAATGACTCCGGACTACAGTAATTCTGTTTACAGTTAAATAGTTGCTTTTAAACATTTCTCCAATGCTCAATAATTTGTCAATGTTTATCTGCATTACATGATCGGCCAAGTGGTCACAAAACGACATTTCATATTACACGGTCTAAAGTTTAATTATTTACTAATAAATAATTTTTTATAAATAAATAAGCATTAAGTACTGGTTTAATTGTGTTACTAAACTTTGTGAAAAGCTTTTACATATTAAGATTCGTTGTATGACTTTTAACTATTACTATTGTTAAATAAGCGTTTATCAAGTTCGAGGGCGCCAAAAGATATTTTGCCTAGGCCGCCAAATAACCTTGCGCCGGCCCTGAACAAACCTTCGAAGTTATAGTCTGACCATACAACTGATTACAAATTCAATTATTGGTCCGATTATCGGAAGTCACTAGAGATGCAGATGTTCCGCAGTTGCGGGTGCGGATGCGAATGCGGAAGTCCGCAACAACCCTTAATTATAATTATTAATATTTTTGGTACTTACCTTGATCAGTATAGTAAAGATAAATATCGTACGCAGTACTTACTACGACGATACATCCCAGTGCAATTAAAAATCCGCTAAAATAGAAGCAAATTAAAAATTAAAATTTAATAAATTTATATTTAAACATAATTTTTTTAAAACACTTACATAACGGTCCAATCACCAGATGATAATGCTGGTAATGTATCCAATGTCTGACAATCATCTTCATTTACGTAGAATATTGACAAATTTTCATTGTCGAAAAAAAATTTATTCAAATGTACTTGGGCATCGTGTGCTTGACAACCGTCTGGGATACAGAATGACCAACGTAATTCTATGTATGAATAATCTTGGGCTCGTGGCTCCTCAACCTGATAATTTTGAAACGGATATATTTGAAAATAGTGTGTATATATTAATTTTAATCGTCTATTACGTACAATGTCTGAAATATTGCGAATTCGTCTTTCATCTGTTTGCATTACAAATAAATTTCGTGGCATCACTGGATTTGGCATCAGTTTTAGATGGGTGTAACACAATTTGCCCTTGATATTATACGTGCTTTTATTAATGGCTAAACATTGATCAAAATCACCCAGTTCTTGGAGATTAAGGCCGATAAGACCCGCTTGAAGTTTGGATGATGCGTCCATCACTAAAAGAAATTCAGTATTTTTTTAGAGTGTATTATTTAATCTACAGGTTAATTTTTCTGAATATGTAACAACTTTTAAGCAAGGTTTCGGATGGAAAGTTTGGCTATTACAACTACTGTCTTGGGGTGACTTGACTCTGGGACTATGATAGAAATTTATTTTTTAGATCTCTATAGCGGCCGAATATGACATTCACTAAAATTTATGTTATAATAACACTATTTCAATGAAAATGCCACAAGTATCGTTAAATATTTATCATCGATAATTTTCGATAACGAAAACTACATTTTAGTAGGTTTAATACGTTTGTACTATACCAACAGCTTACTTCGGTTAGCCTTTCAAAATTTTCGTTGCTGTTTTTGCTAGGACGCACCGTTTACGAGATATTTACGACCAAAGTTAAGAATAACGAAAAATAGCGAGGAATCGTGACATGAATCTAGAAATTTAATTCTTATCTAGGTGTCGGATTGTTTAAATTTGATTTATGTTAAATTCATCACTTTTTAATAAGCAATCTATTAATAACGAAGTTAATATTGACTTTAAAATAAAATCTTTTACCATGACGTTGACTAATTATTAAATCACTAAAATAAATACAGTTTACTTCTATAATATTTTCTGTGATTTTTTATAGGCACATAAATATTAAATGCACAATTTTATACTACCCTACCCTAATTAAAGTACAATTTTTACATTTCATATAAATAATTTTTGCAGAACTGTAGAACAGTATAAATAATTCATACGAATATTTATTTACTAGCTATACCCGCGACGTCGTTCGCGCGACGCATTGTTATAAACTCAATGAGAAGTATATAAGTGTAATAATTATTCAGAACTTGCACAGAACAATAATTTTTACGTAATGCATGCACATGCTCAAAATGGTCTTTCTATTTTCTCGTGGAAATGAGACATTTTTCCGGAGTAAAAAGTATCTTGGATGTTGACCTAGGCAATAACTTATCAATATACCAAATTTCATCAAAATCCGTCCAATAGTTTTTGCGTAATGCACACACATGCTCAAAAAGGTTTTTGCATTTTCCCGAGGGAAGGAAACATTTTACCGGAATAAAAAGTATCCTAGATGTTTACCAAGTAATAAGTTATCATCACACCAAATTTCACTAAAATCCGTCCAATAGTTTTTGCGTGATGCGTGAACAGACAGACAGACAAAAATTTTAAAAATCGCTGTTTTGATATCTACATCGATAACTATTTACAGTAGCAGTACAATTTTCAAAAAATATTCCATGTATAGAAATGGTTTCGTTACAGTTTTATTATATGTATAGATGTATAGCGCTGAACATATAATTCGAACGAATCTCATACAAAATACAAAAATTAATCTTTTAATTTTGTATTGTACTTACTTTTCATTGCCCATTTTGCTCGTGCGAGTAAAGCATTATGATAAATCTTACTCTGTGTTTCACACGTGTCACTTAAAGTTGCTTTTGCCCGTAATGTATACAATTCGGATAATCGTTTCAATACAATTGCATTTTCAATTTCGGGTAATGATGGAATGCAATATATAGAATTAAACAATATGGAAATATTTATGAGCAATGCAAAGAATAACATTTTTTTATTTAAATGAAAAAAATTAATATAATTATGAATTTTTGTAAATAAATGTAAATAAACTAAAATATTCTGATTAAGTAGCTACTTATAAAGAGTGTTATTAATATCTTATCTCTGTATTTGAGATTTCAAAGGAAAGACTCATTACGTTATTTTTACCGAAACAGTAGATATCATCAAATTGAAGTGTTTGGTGCATTTTTTCGGATTCTAGCGAATTTTCATATAAGGAAAATTCAGCTGTTACAGTCAGTGGGTGTCATGCGCAAATGAAAGTATATATTCTCTTTGTTGTCTAAATTGGAACACTTCAAATTTTCAAACAATTACCAATACATTACAACAAAAACATTGTACTACGTAAATATTACAATAATATTTTGATCAAATTTTATTGATTACAATAAATAAAATTTAAAAAAATAAAACTGTAGATGTTGAAAGCAAAATACCGGGCATTTCAAAATGTCAAGATAAAACAAATGATAGCTAATGTATTTATTATTAAAGGCAATAGTAGATTTATCATTGTTTCATATATTACTGCAATCTAGTAGGCTCTTTTATATAAATGTAAGTACTACGTGCAATGCGGTATACTATATAGGAAAAAAGTTTGTCTCGCATAGAATAGTTACGTGTAACAAACAAAGAAGGAAGTATATTAGACAATGTTACTGAGAATTTTATTGTAAATATGTAAGTAATTGTTTTGTCAGTTCTAATGGTTAGGTTAACTCTATGCAAAATTTTAAAAAGAACCCGTCATTTCGTCATATGCGCCTTACTGTTCGCTTTGCCCATCTATTGCACCCTTAGGCTGACGAGCACCAAATCAGAGAAATTTACTACTTTAGTTTTGTAAACTACTTTAGTTAGAACTAAAGAAGTATTATACTACTTTAGTATTTTACTACATTAGTTTTGCTCGGAAAGCTCATTCACAAAATACTTCTTTAGTTTCAACTACTTTAATTTTCTCCAAATACTCGTTTAGTTTTTAGAAATGTGTGAAGTAACACAAAAATTTTATCAGAAAAAGATAAAAATTATGATTTGGGTGGCATCCCGTAAACAAAAAATCTTCAGAGAACAAATTTTTAGTTTCTTAGTTTCTTTTTTCTGAAAATTTTGAAAATTAATAAAAAAATTTTATTTTTTTCATTTTTCCTATTTAGCGCACATACTTCCCACCCCCACCTCCAAATAAAAAGTTTGATTGTATACACGCCTGTCGTTTCTATCTTGAGTAGTTCGTACTATAGACTCAAACGTATTAACATCATTAAAAACACCATCCATAATATCAAAATACAGTCAACACCGATTACTCGGTACACAGAGAAAAAATTCCAGTAAAAATTACTGAGCTGCCTCCGGTAAACGAGTCTTAAGTGACTAGTCCGTAGGAAATTATTAAGCAAAAATATAAAAAATGCGTTTCAAACATTATTTTTTACGATTCATTTGAAAATTTTTCCTGTACACCTTAAGAATTTTTCCTATACACCTTAAGAATTTTTCCTATACAGCTGCGTAAAATTCGATGGGCTAGTAAAATTTCAAGTGGACACCGGGAAAATTTACTTAATTTTTTGTAAAATATACTGGACATATGAATAATTTTTACTGAGTCGTTGTGCATTTGTTATTTGTCACACACCACTGCATAGCCAAGCATCACATAAACTGAGAATAAATAAAACAAGCATGCGCAATAGCACCGAGCATGCGCAATAACACGACCAACACGACTTCAGACTGCAACTAACCAGGACTGGTTCATTTAGTTGTTCAATAACCAACGTGACTATGTTTATATAGTGTTTCTTTTTATAATAAATTTTTAAAACAAAAAATTGTTGTTTCATGAATTTTTGTATAGTTTTGATATGTTAATTGAAATATGTTTTTATACAAATTATTGTAATGTGTTTATTGTTAAAAATTTTTATCATGTAATACCTATGTCAAATAAAGAATTTATATATTTTTTTCCACAAATAATAAAAAACCACAAAAATTTTTTTCTATATTAATAATTTGATTTTAATGCTTACCCTTCTATCAATATCCTTTTAAACTATTTTAATTCAATTATTTATTAATAAATAAAAAAAAAAGCCTTATTTATAAATAATACGGTAATTTTTACTGAGCTATAGGATAATTTAAAATTTTTACTATAAATTATCGTATTTTTTGCTTAGCCTGTCACTTATGTCCGCATTACCAGAGAGCTCAGTAATTTTTTACCAGAAATTTCAGTAAAAATTACTGTATTTTTTT
The DNA here is from genome assembly GCA_035578155.1 of Brachynemurus nebulosus. Classification (NCBI taxonomy): domain Eukaryota; kingdom Metazoa; phylum Arthropoda; class Insecta; order Neuroptera; family Myrmeleontidae; genus Brachynemurus; species Brachynemurus nebulosus. The sequence goes on along the minus strand of JAPWDM010000019.1, from coordinate 4,033,878 downwards.
CTCAGTGTACAGTAATGGGGAAACAAGGACAGACAAATCAAAATCATAGTCAATTCAAAATTAAACTGAAAAAAAAATTTAGTCTTAAAAAGTTAATTAAATAAATCAAAAAACCAGACTGCGTAAAAGGCAAACTAAAACGGTGAAAAAGAAAAATGAATAAATAATAATTGTACTAAGTTAAACAGAAATGTCTGATGCCTCTAACTGCTTTACTTTTTAACCATTTTTCCTTTTCTCTACTTGACTTTAATTGCGTTTAAGATTATTTAGAAGAAAAAATGTATAGGTACGCATGTAGCGGCTGGGTTTTCACATTTAGCCTGGTTAATTTGCTCCCAAATAATCGAAAACTGACTGTAATATTTAATACAGTTTTATTTTATCATACTACAACATCTAATTAAAAACTCAAGAAAATGTTAAACTACGAAAATAAGCCGAAATGAGCACAAAAATTGAGGTCACCAATGTTTTTTAAAGATACTATTTTACATACTCCTGCTAGTGGGTAGCAGTATACTTTAGCTTTGTATACTCTCTTACTTACTACTTTAGTATAATACTCCAGAGTGGTGCACACCAGCAATTGTTTACTCTCAAGAGAATATTTTCAATACTTCTTTAATAAAATACTCCACAACTGTAAATACTACATTAGTATAGAAAGTAATTGAAATCGTCAATTTTTCACTCTTTTAGTAAAATACTAAGTTAGTTACAAAATCTCCTGGTTGGTGCTCGTCAGCCTTAGAGTTTTACATCTTTTGAACTTATGTACAAATATAAATCTCGACTACCGCCTAATATGCAGTAAATAAAGTATAAAATAATTTTTACTTCACTGTATGAGAAAACATTAAATCATGGACATGTTTTATAGTTCAATAGATACACATAGGGAAAACAACATTAGCTCTTTATCTGGTGTACTCATAATTGTTGAAAATAAAACATTTTTTTATTAATTTCAATACCATAATAAATAATCATACATAGGTAAATATATGAAAATAATTTAATTTTTTTCTTAATAATAACTAAAATTTTTAAACATATTTATTTTATTCTGCAAATAATTTTTCCGGTTTTTTCCAGTTATTGATTAAAAAAATGAAACACCGGTAATAACTGAGTCAAAATAATAACCGAAATAAACCCGTCAACCGCACTAGAAAAATCCGTTTTAGGTCTTCCCATCCCTAGTGCGTCGTCCGAATTTTTTACGCAGTTTTAAATTCCTTCAGTGTATAGTTCGGCTAATAACAGATGTATAACATTTTAAATTTAGTTGTGTAAGTCGACTTAAGTAAGTATCCATTTAATAATAGACATCAATTAGATTTATAGGAAAAATCGCGAAGTATGTGTTAAACACATATTAGGCCAGGATTTCGCAGTCAGTAGCTAGAATTTTTCACAATAGCTCATCATTAACTTTTAACAACAGTTCAAATAACTGAAAACGCACCATTACTTCACAATTACGTCACAATTTGTCAACAGATATGCCAATTTTGATAATAATTGTTATCTGCGAATCAAAATATTATGTTTCATTTTCAGTATTTCTGTTAGCTTGAATATTGGTTGATTTTATTACACAGTAATAATAAACGACCAGAATTGAATTAAGAATGTACTCGCTTTTAATTTTATTTGTTATGAATATAAGCAAAATTTTGAGGTTATAAAGATTAACGTTGATATTTGTTTATCTTCAAATCGTGACGTCATTACTGTGAGACATATTTTCGAACCAATTTATTCGTTTAATGTTGAGCTGTTATTTTTTGATGATTTTTGGAAGATTTACCAAAAATTTAAAAATGTGAAGAAACAAGGCACTTTCAATAGTTTTATTAATTTCAGACAAGTAGGTATACTGTATTACCGGGACAAAATATTTATTGCTTTTATTTAATGGTGAAATTAGTTTTTGTTAACAATATGATTATCTGAACCTTTTACTGATTAAAATACCTGTTTGTAAAAAGCGACACTGTCTACTAAATTGCATGACGTTCGATACTGATTATTTAAAAGTGGTCAGATACACATAGGCCACATAACACAACGACACACATGACCGAATATATAAGGATTTCCCAATTATGGCTACGAAATCCTATAAAAAGTAAAACATAAAAACACTAATAATAATTATTATTTATTAATATTAATGATATTTTAAATCAAATTAAATGATTAAAATGTTGCCTTTTTGCTTTTTGAAATATGTTACTTGCTTGTTGCTATACTTACAAAAAACATTCGCCAGTGCGTATTAAAAACACATCAAATCAGAATTTCGTAGTCAATGGCTAGAATTTTTCACAATTTAGCCTTTAAAATGTGATCACCTAATGCGACGACAGACATAACAAAGAACCCTTCTGGGTAAATAGGAGTAAAAGTGCCTAAACGTGAAATTAAAAAACTAATGGTAGCATTAAGTGCGCTATGTGATAGTGAGACTTATATATCAATATTAAGGCTTTAAATGTAATCGTCTTCGGGTAAAAGTTTTTGCTCAATGCGTGCTCGGATCTTTTTCAAAATCGACTTTTAGTGTATATTGAAGGTCATACCAAAGTCACGTACGGAAAAAGGATGCAAAAAACTGTACTTGATATGTTGTAAAAATATGAAGACGCCATGGAACAAGAATGAGCCTATGACTTTCTAACAGAACGTGAAAAAATTAGTATAGAAACCGCTTTTCGTACAATTCGAGATAGTTCAAGACACACATTTAAGACAATATTTTTTTGGATTGCCCGAGTTAGCAATTCCTTAAATTCTTTTTATTATGTTTTCGAGAGTATTGAGACGTCAGCTCAGTATCCTATTTTTCCTGAAGCGAGCCCATACCCGTTGTCTTTAGTATTCCAGCAGACTCAAAGGCGTTCACATCACATAGCGCACTTAATCCTATACTATTAGTTTCTTAATTTCCCATTTAGGCACTTTTACCCCTCTTTACCCCGAAAGGTCCTTTATTAGGACTTCGTTGGTGCGTTATGCGAAATCCTAAAAATTAATTATTACATGAAGTGATCGAGTATGGAGCCAAATTTCAAATTTCAAATTAAAATCTTCCAAATATGTTCTTCAAATTATGTACACCAGCAAATTATGACGTAACGTAAAAGCCCCTATACTGGAACACTATTTTTAGGTGTGTAATTAAAATTTTTTTTTCTTAATAAGCATGAAAGAAAGTTTTCTTAATCCAATGAATATGTTTTTAAAAATGTTTTTGTTTTAACACGACGTACGTTTCGGCCTATATCGGCCCTCATCAGGTAATAAATATTAAAATTATAAAAGTAACATACAAATTTTGTAAAATAAACCAGTTATTTATAGATAAAAAACAAAATTTTTTTAAAAACAACAATTAAAAAATTGAAAATAATTAAAAACAATTAAAATTATCACAATGCGACTAGTTTTTACATTAAAAAAAAAAATTAAGTAAGGAAACATTAAATACGAGGTGTATTTAAATTGAAAAATAATCATTCTATTAATAATAATTTTTGTTATCAGAGGTTTCTTTCAGAAATAACTTCATTAATATATAAATGTCAAAACTGTTCCAATATTGGATCGCGTTTTGGTATAGGGGCTTTTACCCTATATACATAGAACTAAAATTAATTCCAGCTACTAAATTTGTACCCGTAAATATTACGTTATTTTATCATAAAAATCGATATTTAAATTATGTGTTATTAACTTTTTATATATAATAGTCCAATTAATCCGTGTTCAAACGTGGCGTTACATTACATATAATTAAAATTTAAAAATTGATTATCAACTAACTGGAAACAATACTGTTCTAAATGAATATTTTTTTTCCGTTGTAAAAGAAAAAAATCACTGAATCACCATCGCGATTCAAATCACTCGTTCTTTCTTCACTAACACTTCTTAAACTTATTAAAATTAGTTCGATTCATTTAATTATCCATTTATTATTAGGAGTATTATTGGAATTGAATGCATATAATACATATTAAAATTAAATTTATAAAAAGCATTCAACCATTATACAGTTATCATATAGTTACACTACTATGTCAGAAAACTGGGTCACAACTGAGTTTGTTTATAATAGTAATTAATAGACAAATTCAAAAACTACTGAAACGTAAATTCGAAATTTTCTATATTGTGGGAAAATTAAACTTTTCCAAATGGGCCTAGACAGTGTTAAATTTTGAAACAAGTTCAGATCGGCATCGACAAGGCCTAGATCGTGCACCGAGGATTCTGTGCAATATTGAAAATTAACAAAATTAAAGCAAAATTTGACTCATTATTAATCAGTACGCCAAAACATTTTCTTTGATTCAAAGAAATATTTACGTAGCTACTAAAAAAAGTCAATATTTCTATATTTAAAAAAAAAAAATTATTCAAAAATATTATTTTGATTCAGAGGAAATATTATTTTTTATTTAAAAAAATATCTTTTTGATTCAGAAAAATTCAGCTTTGAACAATGAAATCTTTCTGAGAGTAATATAACTATCCCAAAGTTTTTTTATTTTTTTTTTTATTTAAATTTATTTGAGGCTGCCTCAACTACAATGGTCATTGGCACCCATTAAATTTACAAATAAAATACATAATATACTATCCGAAAGTTTATTTTAATTTTGTGCAGTATTTATAAAACATTCTATTTGAATTATTTCAAATTTTTCGGCTGACAAATTTTGAAGATGGGAATGAAAAGATGGGAACTTTGGAGATGAAAGATGAGAAAACGGTAATTTTTCGCAGATTTTTGGTCATAAATCAAAAACTAATTCGACTTTAAATTAGAATGAAGTAGTTTTACTATAAGTATATAAGCAAACCCCCTTTTTTATATGATATTCCACTTGACCTTACTGTTCCATTTTTGAATTTAAGCTTTTCCAAATCAAAATAAAAATATTTCTGAAACTGTTTCACTTACATAGATGCAGCTCTTGACGACTTCTGTCCGAATTTTAATTTGATATCAACAGAAATTACTGAGAAAAATCACTGTGTCGTTTACAATAGATGCAGCTCTTGGCGACTTCTATCAGAATTTTAATTAGTCATCAACAAAAATTACTGAGACAAATCACTGTGTCATATACATTGGTCTCCCCACGGGGGTTCCTTTTTGATCTTTTTGGTACAGAATCCTAAAGGGCTTAGATTTCTGCAAGAAACTGAAATATTAGTAAATTATCTCGGCGGAAAATTATTATATTTTGCTTTTCTGGTTTACGCTGACCACCACAAAGAATTTAATGAAACAATATAAGAAAAAATTTTATGTCTCCACGAATTTTATCCCGTATAATATTCATATATTCCCATAACATTCGTTTCACAATTTAAAACATACCTACTGAAAAATGTTCTTTTTGGAAAGTAAGTGTATTACGTCTGTTATGGATCAGTCAGTTGATTGCAAATAACCTGCCGTGACGGGATGCTATTTTGATGAATTGATCGATAATTTTTAATAATATTATAATTTTTGTTAATCAATTTCGCATATACAATAATACAATTTTGTGGTACCGATAATACATTTAAGAGGTTTCTTTTTTGATATATTCACCATTCGATCGATACGTATTGATCGATAAATCCAATAGTATGCAATTGATCGCAGACTAAAGCGGTGTACCTATTGTTTATTTATTATTTTTGAGATGGCAATATAATATACGCGAAATGTGTATTGAATGCAATTAAATTTTCGTATCATTCGACCCCTACCAGGAGCTTTTCGGATTTCAATTATTTATGTATCATTCTTTCTGACGCGGGTATTACCAAAAAAAAAAAAACAACATATATACAGTCGACTCTCGTTAATTCGAAACTCGAGGGACTCTTAAAATATTACGAATTATAAAGAGGTTCGAATTATCACCTAGGTAACAATTTTAATTTTTTAAACAATTGCGATAAATGAACTTGAACATGTCTCAAAATGTACTTACAAACTTTCTGTCTCTTTCTCTCTGCAACTTTGAATTGTCGAGTGTCTGACGCCGATGAGTTCGAATTGACGCGCCGTTTTGTTACGTAGCGATGATTTTTTCGTTCGAAATACCAAGTGTATAAGTTTTAGTTCGAAATATAAAGAGATTTTGTAGGGAACTCGTGATACCTTTGGTTATAGAGAGTTTCGAATTATAACAGGATTGAATTAACAAGAGTCTACTGTATATATACTGTGTGAGTTTTTCGAGAGTTGCCATTTTTATTACAACCAAACCGTTGATTTAGTCGAAAGTTGTTCAAATAAGAGTTGTAGATATCGACGGGGGCAACCGATTTTTATAGTCAGGAGCTTTATAGCTCTTATGGTTTTCGAGCTATGGTACAAACTTATATAAATTTTTAAATGGGTATATATATTAATTTTTCGACAAAACTGATCTAATGCATTGATTAACAACATAAATGAGCAAAAAAATTTTTTTACCCAAGTTTAATTTCTTAATTTTTCTTTAATTTATCAGTTAGGCGGTAAAAATATGCATATGTACTTAAGGCTACTTCAACCGATAGTGTTTTTCTTGGTTACATTTCCATTACATCCAAGAAAAGAACCTTTTCCAGTACCATTTCTATAATAAAAACTTGGTACAATGTATATATACATATATATATATATATATATATATATATATATATATATATATATATATATATATATATATATATATATATATATATATATATTTATATATATATATATATATATATACATTGTACCAAGTCTTATATACATATATATATATATATATATATATATATATATATATATATATATATATATATATATATATATATATATATATATATATATATATATATTATCCGGTATAGATTATGCGTTATATATTGTCCGGTATGCGTGTTTGTAAAAGATTGTGGATAGCTGTGTGCCAGTGAGTGGTTCGATACCGCTTAAGCTGATTAGTCACACAGCAACTGTAGCCGGGTTCAGATCGATTGTTATCAACCAGTTTCAACAGTAAGCGAATACATATATAGTAATATGCCTGTACCAAAATACTGGCATACATGTGGGTATACACATGTAGTGTAATCCCCTCTTCCTACAGACAGTGTGACGTTGATACACACACTATCGCACATCCACTTATACACTGATACGAGATCTATGTTGTAACATGTTGTGCGTTTGGAGGGGACAGAATTTAGGTCATTTGTGACGTAAGCTATTGTCCACATTGAAAAAGCTAGTACAGAGATACGGAGCTTGTTTCTGAATATTCTGTGGTATTGTCGATCTATAATGAATGATGCCAAATAAAAAGAATTAACAAATTATTCTAGCTGTTTCCTTTTTTATTAATATTTAATTTAATTGCATATAATTTTTTTTTTGTTGCATTTAATAAAAATATGCAATCAGCAACATTCCGATAGATATCATACCGCACAGCAATTTTATTGCATGTTTCGTAAATTATAATAATCGCAACCAATACAACAGCTATAGCTATTTATAGCATGTTATATAAAATATATAATTGCAGTAATCATAATACGCCCTATGTTATACAGTGGATAATACAGATTTCATCTATATCATCGGTACACTCAGTCACCGGTATGTTATAATAAAACATTTTGTCTTAAGCGATTTTTCTGCCCTGTGTACAACAATATTATCCTATTAAGCGTGATGATTTGGCGAAAAATGTTTTATATAATATTAAATAAGAATATTAATATCCTCATATCAGTATCTTCCTATGTGAGATGGGAAGATATGCAAGTATATGTATCGATCTGGGAATATAATATATTGCTAATTCCAGTAGAAATATGTAGCCAATTGCAGCATGGTGCTTGATGCAGAATATCTTCGATATTGCGACCCTCCGGATCAAAGACTAAATTACCCCTGTCGCAGCATCCTGCATAACATATCGAATTTCCGTTTATAAAAATTCGTTTTTCTCGGAAACTAGTTGATATAGAAAAAATGTTTAAAGACCTTTTTTATGTAATTTTTTCTTCTCTTTTAAATAGTGTAAAAAAATTTCGTAAAAATTTTTGAATAAGTGGAAATTTTGGCAAAAAACTAATTTTTTGCAAGATCAAAAACCATGTTCATGGCCTCCGACGTGTCTGGCTGACGAACTCATCCAAGGGTTTGGGACTTCCAATGTTCCCACCAAGTTCCGTAAAAATTGGATACTTCGCCCGAGAGTTATCGCGCGGACACACACACACACACACACACATATATATATATATATATATATATATATATATATATATATATATATATATATAATTTAGGGTGGCGCAAAAAAACCACATATTTTTCTTTTTTTTGTCTCATAGGAAAATAAGTTAATTTAGCTCGATTTAAGAATGCTCACCAAAAATTAGCTCGATAAAAAATTTTTTAAGGGTCGCTCAAAACCTTTTAAAATTTGGAAATTGGTCCAAAACCGATTTTTGTTTTTCATCAAACTGTTTTTCTCATCCCTGCATATGTTTGTACATTGAATAATAAAAAATTCCTCCAAAATTTTAACTCAAAAAATTGATAATAAAACTTTGTTCAGGATTTTAAAGTCAAAATATTTAATATTTTTTAGGGTCGCTAAAAAATATTAAATATTTTGACTTGAAAAATTTTCAGAACTGTTGAGCGACCTTTTATTATGAATTTTTTGAGTTAAAATTTGGAGGAATTTTTTATTATTCAATGTGTAAACATATGCACGGATGAGAAAAAAAATTTGATGAAAAACAAAAATCGATTTTTGGCCCATTTTCAAATTTTAAAAAGGTTTGAGCGACCCTTAAAAAATTTTTTATCGAGCTAATTTTTGGTGAGCATTCTTAAAACGAACTAAATTAAGTTTTTTTCCTATGAGACAAAAAAAAGAAAAATATATGGTTTTTTTGCGCCACCCATATATATATATATATATATATATATATATATATATATATATATATATATATATATATATATATATATATATATATATAAATTTATATATATATATATATATATATATATATATATATATATAAATTTTAGTGAATATTATTTTCGGTTTCTAGGGACCTCAAAACAAATTTCTGCCATAGTCCCGGGCTCAGGTCGCGTCATGACAGTGGCTGTAATAGTTGAATTACATTCTGGAAATTCGCTAATTCTAAAAGTAAAAGAATGTTACTCGTACCTGCAACAAATACCTACAGTGTCATGACCCTCTTCCGAAGTAAAATTTTTAAATCCACCATTACTTTCAATGTCTAAAAAGTATATGTCAAAATGATTGAATGACAAAACGTCGAGTAAAAATGAAAATCTCACATCTAAATTACCCTTCCGTAAAGTGTGATTTGAGAAAGACTTTCTTTAACACGAATGCCACAAAGTTTACTAAAATTAATCAGTGCCTTTAAACCCTCATAAATCATAAATAAAATGATAAAACTGGCAGCGACTTATATAGATTTTTGAAGTTACCCTTTATATTTTCATCACAATTAAACATTTAAAATCACCAACAAAAAGACTTTAATCGAACTAGTCATATTTGTTAAAGGATTTCGGTAGCAAATGTGGAGATTTCACACTTTCAAAGTATTTTCTGATTCTATCGCTCATCCTAATTCAAATTACTTCTATCAAGGCTGATTTAAAAAAAAAAAATAATTTCATGACCTCATTATGTTTACTAACATTTTTGAATGGCTTAAAAACCATAAACAGAATGAAGAAGCTGAAAGCGAATTATAGATTTTCGATAGCAATCCTTACTAAAATTATAGTGTCTAAATTTTTACACTCTCAAAACGATTTCTTTGTTCAAAGATTAGAAATTTTTTTTTCTTTGAATCAAAGAAATTATTTTTTGAATCAAAGAAATATTTTTTTATTACTCATTCGGGAGAAGTACTAACTTGGCGCACACATTTCTGTACGCAAAATAGCTGTTTGCCCACTGTACTCTTCCCACATACTTTTTTGCGTGCGGAAAGTAAACTTTCCACACGCAAATTGACAATAAAACACGCAAAATTCAATCAAAACAGACAAAGCCGCCTCTTGATTTTTCATTGAATAAATATTTCATAATTATTTCTATAGAAACCACCAAGAAAGCAATTTAAACAATATTTAATTCAGAAAAAAAGACGAACACTCAAAAATATTATTTAAAAAAGTACTAAAAATGTCAAAAATAGTAATAATAATAGAAAAAAGTATGTGAAATTCGTAATAAAAAATAGTATGTGCAACTCGTGCGGGATTGTCGATTGCCCACTCAAGCGAATGAGTGGGCAATCGACAATTTCCCGCACTTATTGCACAACATACTATTTTGATTACTAAAAAGAAAACTATTTTTTTGAGTCAAAAAAATATTTTCTTTGATTCAAGGAAATATTTTTTTGATTCAGGGAAAAAAATTTCTCAAGAAATTTTTAACCTTTGAACAAATAAATCGTTTTGAGGGTGTTATAAAAGCAATATAATATCGGAAAAGAATTTAACATTACTGTTAACTTTTCCCTGTTTCAAAATTGCCAATTAAAATTTTGACAGTTTAAAAAATGAACTGAAATTTATTATCTATTTTGTTTTTTGCTCGTCACGTATTTTCTGATAGGGAAATAAGAAATGGGGGCTGTTTTTTTTTTTCTCGTCACTTATTTAAAAGTGGGAAAAAAGTGGGAAAGTAGTTACGTAAGAAATTTTGTTTTAAATTTTTGTCAGGGGCGGTATTTTACACAGTGCTTCGGGCGGCACTTAGGGTAAATCCGGCCCTGCGATACACATTTGTATATACATGTTTGAGCACACATATATTATGTGTTTTTAGAAAATTTCACAAAAAAATATTACAGATATCTATTCAGAATATTTAGTAAAAGAATTTTTAAAAGTCAGTCATAAACAAATTTCAAATCTCAACACTAGTAAAAGTAAGCTGTGTGAAGTTGGCACCCACTTTTGCAAATTTTTCGATTTAAAAGTGCACATTCGTTTGTCCATCGTTTGTCCACGATTGTCCACCAAAAATTTTCGTTTGTCCACTTTTGGTTTTGAAATGGCGGCTCAAAAACTTTTTTTGCACATTTTTCTCACTGGCACCCCCAAATTGCAACCACGGTTTCTGAACCACCTAAATCGTTTGTCCATGTTTGTCCAACAATTAGTTTCGTTTGTCCACCCACCGGTTAATTATAATTAATTATTAAAATTTTCAGAAAGTGTGAAGTTGGCACCACTTTTTTTGAATTTTGAATTTTTTTTTACTGCATTCGTTTGTCCATCGTTTGTCCACGATTGTCCACCCAAAATTTTTGTTTGTCCACTTTTGGTTTTGAAATGGCGGCCCAAAAATTTTTTTGCACATTTTTTCACCGGCAGCCCCAAATTGCAACCGAGGTCTTTGAACCACCTAAATCGTTTGTCCATCGCGTGTCCATGTTTGTCCAACAATTAGTTTCGTTTGTCCACCCACCGGTTAATTATAATTAATTATTAAAATTTTCAGAAAGTGTGAAGTTGGCACCCCTCTTTTTGAATTTTGCATTTTTTTTCACTGCTTTCGTTTGCCCATCTTTTGTCCATGTTTGTCCAACAATTAGTTTCGTTTGTCCACCCACCGGTTAATTATAATTAATTATTAAAATTTTCAGAAAGTGTGAAGTTGGCACCCCTTTTTTTGAATTTTGCATTTTTTTTACTGCATTCGTTTGTCCATCGTTTGTCTAGGATTGTCTACCAAAAATTTTCGTTTGTCCACCCCCAAATTGCAACCAAGGTTTCTGAACCACCTAAATCGTTTGTCCATCGTTTGTCCACCCACCGGTTAATTATAATCATTTATTATAATTTTCATAAAGTGTGAAGTTAGCAGCCCTTTTTTGAAATTTTACAATTTATTTTTACTGGATTCGTTTGTTCATCGTTAGTGCAAGATTTTCCACCCCCCAAGTTTCGTTTGTCCACACGACATTTTAAAATCGCAGGTGAAAAACAATTTGCATTGGACTATTACTCGGAGCGATTTTTTTTTATTACAATTTACAAATTAAATGATTTCTTACTATTACCGTTAAATTTCCATATCCTATTAGATTTTTTAAAAAAAAAAAAGAAAAAAAATATTTAAAATTTATTTGGGTTAGGTATATGCATATTCGCTATTAAAAAGGAAACGTGGTATTTTTGCTAAGTAAAATATTAATTTATTTTATTATTTATACAAATTTACATTATTTTACATAAAAATTAGAATAGAATAAAAAAATATAAAAATTGTAAGTTAAAAATTTTGGCTAGATAAAAATTCACCAAACCTGTGTAAAAGTATGGAAATATCCAACTTAAAATTTCATTGTTGTCTATTATTATATTTTGTCAAAATGCGAAATTACAAAACTAATCGTTAAAAATGTAATTTCCCAATATGGAGTAATAATACTTGTGTAAAATTATATAACATTTTGTGTGTTGATGACGCCATGATCATATTCGTTTTTATCATTCACCTGTTTTTCTTTTTTTTTTTTTTTTTTTTTTTTATGACGTGGTCAGATGTCCGTGTATTATAAAGTTTTCTGTTTAAATTATGTAATAAGTAACAATTACAGTAACCACTATAAAACTGTGCACTACCAAAATGTTACAACCAATATTATTTTCACAACATGAAACGAAAGCAATAAAAGAAATTGCAAATATCCATATAAAGGGTTGCTAGGGTACCAAAAAGTCACACTTTCTGAAAATTTTAATAATTAATTATAATTAACCGGTGGGTGGACAAACGAAACTAATTGTTGGACAAACATGGACACGCGATGGACAAACGAAAGCCGTGAAAAAAAATGCAAAATTCAAAAAGAGGGGTGCCAACTTCACACTTTCTGAAAATTTTAATAATTAATTATAATTAACCGGTGAGTGAACAAACGAAACTAATTGTTGCACAAACATGGACAAGCGTTGGACAAACGAATGCAGTAAAAAAAAATGAAAAATTCAAAAAAAGGGGTGCCAACTTCACACTTTCTGAAAATTTTAATAATTAATTATAATTAACCGGTGGGTGGACAAACGAAACTAATTGTTGGACAAACATGGACAAACGATGGACAAACGATTTAGGTGGTTCAAAGACCTTGGTTGCAATTTGGGGGTGCCGGTGAAAAAATGTGAAAAAAAATTTTTGGGCCGCCATTTCAAAACCAAAAGTGGACAAACGAAAATTTTGGGTGGACAATCGTGGACAAACGATCGACAAACGAATGCAGTAAAAAAAAATGAAAAATTCAAAAAAAGGGGTGCCAACTTCACACTTTCTGAAAATTTTAATAATTAATTATAATTAACCGGTGGGTGGACAAACGAAACTAATTGTTGGACAAACATGGACAAAAGATGGGCAAACGAAAGCAGTGAAAAAAAATGCAAAATTCAAAAAGAGGGGTGCCAACTTCACACTTTCTGAAAATTTTAATATTTAATTATAATTAACCGGTGGGTGGACAAACGAAACTAATTGTTGGACAAACATGGACAAACGATGGACAAACGATTTAGGTGGTTCAAAGACCTCGGTTGCAATTTGGGGGTGCCGGTGAAAAAATGTGAAAAAAAATTTTTGGGCCGCCATTTCAAAACCAAAAGTGGACAAACGAAAATTTTGGGTGGACAATCGTGGACAAACGATCGACAAACGAATGCAGTAAAAAAAAAATGAAAAATTCAAAAAAAGGGGTGCCAACTTCACACTTTCTGAAAATTTTAATAATTAATTATAATTAACCGGTGGGTGGACAAACGAAACTAATTGTTGGACAAACATGGACAAACGATGGACAAACGATTTAGGTGGTTCAGAAACCGTGGTTGCAATTTGGGGGTGCCAGTGAGAAAAATGTGCAAAAAAAGTTTTTGAGCTGCCATTTCAAAACCAAAAGTGGACAAACGAAAATTTTTGGTGGACAATCCTGGACAAACGATGGACAAACGAATGTGCACGTTTAAATCGAAAAATTTGCAAAAGTGGGTGCCAACTTCACACAGCTGTAAAAGTACCCTAACAATATGATTACATCTGAAATTTGAACAATTTACCACAAACGTTGTTACTTTTAAATTTTAAAACGTTTAAATCGATCATTGTTGCATCTTATGCTTTAAAGTTTTTGAAAAAAAAAAGAAAAATATTTAGATATGCAATATACATATACACTAGAAAAATGTGCAATAGTTCAAAATGTTCAATTCAAGTGGGTAGTTTCAATCACTAATTAGTTCAGAAAATATGTACTAATTAACATTAGCCAGATGTCCAAACTTCTTATGAGAGCGCTTGTCTTTAACTAATTAGTAATTAAAACTACCCACATTTATTCACATACCTACACAAATCGATTCTTTGAAGGCACTCGGATCGATACTGTTTTATTTTCAATTACCCATTGTAAAACTATGTATAATAATTACTAATTAGTAATTACTTACACAATGGAGAAATCACTGTCTTAAAAACATGGATTTTGCGATGTTGAAAATTATTATCCAAATTCGAATAATTTCCTTATTTTTACCGAACCAAAAGCGGTGCAAATATTTCTTGTACCTAAAATACTTACGTATGCAAATATACTCATACAAAATATTCGAAATTCTTGTAACGTACTTACATCTCCTTGTATAACATTCATATGTACATCTTGAATGGATGTAAAAGTCAAAGTTGAGGAATTGATCCATTCAAATGTCAGATGTGCATAGATTACTAAATATCTCAATATAATATGTACTGGACTTGGGTACTTGGTTTGGTAGTCGACTGTGGAGATAATATTTTTCTATATCGTCATCACATCAAGCATCTCAGTCAGCTAGAGAGCATCGTATCAGTCCCGGTCCGTAATCGAGAGTGGTCTGCACATCGACCGTCAACGATCAAAACACAAAGACAGGACAGTATGTCAAAGTTACGCATGTAATATGTAGAAGTTTAATAAACGTTAAGTCGCAGTACTGAAATCCAACCATTCGATACGGAATAAAGTTGGCGTCTAATTATTTGCACTATAAGTTTTAACACTCGCGAGAGTTCTATTGTACAATTCGCCATAGATGTTCTACGATTCGCTATTGAAAATATAAGGTGTCCACTTCACGTAGCTTCACAACTTCTTAAAGAAGCTACTTGAAATACAAAATCTTATAGTTTTAGAATTAGATCTATGGGACTTTACAGTTCTACATTACAATCCTTATTCTTAATTTTCCGCCTTTAAATATTCTTAAGCAATTTTTACAGGGCCGGATCTAGGGGGGCAGCCGGGGGCACGTGCCCCCTGCAGGTGTTAGGGGGCGGCAAAAGTGCAAGTTCAGTGGCGCCAAAATATTGAATTTGAGGGTTTTTTTTTCTCGTATCTGGTTTTGTTGCAAGGATTTTTGAATTTTAAAATTTGAATTTTTCTCTAGGAGGGCGCGAAGAACAATGTTTGTACCCTCCGCCTCTCCCCCTCATAATAATTGTAAGTCCGGCTCTGAATTTTTAAAACACGGCCAATTTCCACGACCAATATTTCTATGGTTCTAAAGCAGTTTTATCGATTCTAGTCATCTTCGAAAATACCAACACTTTATTAGTTTTCAGCATTTTTTAAAATTTGGCAGTTTCTATATTTCTATACAATAGTATACAATAACCTTTTTTATGAGGTCTTTTTTTGAGCAATTTTTTTGTGTCACATTTTTTTGAGGTTTTTAAAAAAATGTCCATTAAAGTGCATAATAAAATGCAAGAGAAAGTAAGAAATTTAAAAACTAATTTGCAATAAAATTACTTATTGATTATTTGATCTAACCAGTACATTGCATGAAAATGGAAGTTACTGTATCCTTAAGTTTTTGCAGATGTATTTATCGCAATTTTGATAATATATTGGAAATGGAAATTATTCCTTTAAAAGTTTTGAGTTATGTATTTTCTATGACACTATTTTTATGCGATCCCAGCCCACCGCATAAAAAAGTTTTTTTTTTCAATCTAAGACGAATTACTTTTTATTGCTGTTTATGAGATTTTTGAATATTTTGTGTACGATTTTTTTATGCGATCCCAATCTATCGCATAAAAAAGGATATGCTGTATAACGATCACACAACTACCAGCTTTCGGAAAAAGAAACTGAAATAAAATTAATTCCGTTATGGACCAAAAAAATCTTAACTCTTCATGTATTTTAGGGTTAATCTTCATTTAGTTATAGTGGATTTTACGCTTTTTATAAAATTTTATCTGCTTAGGAAGCCTGGAACAAGACAGAATAGTCTTTAGCATTGAAGTTTGTAGTTGACGAGTTAAACACATCACGAGTTTGAAATGCAGTCTGTGTTGAATCCTGGTTCCCTTTGTGGAAAATGTGTGGGGAAAGTTGTAAACAAAGAGAAATTAACGTACATTCTTAGAGAATTTCACCAAAGTGCTGTGAAGATCAAATATTAACACTAATTTTAATCAGCTCGCCGACACCATTGCGCAATATACATTATTCAAAAGATTAAGTCAATTTAAATAATTTTGCATGTGGTACATATATTACGAGCACAGTGGCGGTGTCTTTTTTTTTCAAGTTTACGACACAAAAAGGTAAGGCAACGAATATTTATTTTGTAAATGTAACTATAATTTTAATTTTACATCTTAATTGCTATTATTTTAATGGTAAGATTTCAATTAGAAGCCGATCGAGACTTTAATGTCGAATTTTCAAAAACCCATAAAATTATGTTACGTCGGTACTCAAAGGTAATTGATTTTGCCAAACGAAGAGTGAAGTACCTATTTAATTAATTCTCCACCAGGCGGTCAACTCGTTTTATCAATAAGACTAATTTATCAGGATGACTTTTTTGGTGGCTGTCGAATTAAATAAGATTTATACAGTCATTTTATTCAATGGCGGAAGAACAGAAAGACACTTATACTGATTGGAAGTCTGAGTGTTTAGTGTAACCCTGTGAACACTCCTGTTTGCTCGTAACAAAATTTTCAAATTAGAAAAATGTTTTTGACCAAGAAATATTTGTAAATACAAATTTAAATCTTGAACATGTTAGAAGACATCTTAATACAGAGTTTATGGTACATGTCCACTTAGGTATTTGAGTAACAAACAAGATTATAGTAAGTACAACTTATCTAAACATAAGTTTTGCAAGTTATCGCTATCGTAACTATCGATAAAGATGTTCTCACATAAATATTCTTACCGACATACGGGTGGTAACGTAACGAAAGGTAATCGTAAAATGTTATATTTTAAATAGGTTATACTTTACGTACAGGCCTTGGAATATCAATATTCTAGTGCCACATTCACAAGTCTAGAAACGGAAATGACACAAACGAGTATTCTTTCTACATGGAGAGAAAATTCCTATAAAAATTACTGTGCTCATACTACAGTCGACGTGTAACAGGCGAACATATCCAATTTTTGTACGGTAAAATTGGATATGTTAGCCTGTTACACGTCGATTGTAGTATGAGCACAGTAATTTTTATAGGAATTTTCTCTCCGTGTAGGAATCATAGCAGGAAGCAATTTGAATTAGTAAGTTTGCTTTCAGTATGGAAATTAGAAATTTTATATGGTCTAATATTTAGATATTCGGCATAGTAAGTTATAACACAAGATACAGAAGTTAAGAAAGCTCAAGGTGTCAATAATTTGTTGACTTAATCACAATGGTCGATCCGAATTACAATTGTCGAACAAATCTACTAAGGTTACTTCAGTCAGAAGCGCCCAACTCTCAGAACTGCAACAGAGACCTCGAAAAATTTTTATACATTTGATGTCATCATCAGATTAAGGGGGACCACTAAAGTGACATTTTAAAAGAAAAATTGGAAATTTTTTTGCATGTTTCGATAGTCTATGCCATTAAAAATAACATACTAAAATTTCAAGTGCATATCTCAAATAGTTTTTGAGTTACCGCCATCTGAAGAGCGGATTCTGATTTTCAGTGTTAACTTTGAGGTATTGAAAAATGTATGAAAGTTGATAGTTCGGGAGTTTCTGGACGTGGCTGCCAGTCACATGTTGTGGAGCAGCTAGATCCTGATACATTTAAACGTGTCATCTAGTTTTACTATGACCGTTATAGTGAGTTGGTATATCGTAAATAATTTTAGTAAAAATTCTCAGTGATTAAAACTAAAAGGTAAGGTAAAGAAAAACTACATTTTTCAAATTTGCTGCCATTGTAACTCGAAGACAAATCATCCGATCGATTTGATTCTTATTACAACTTCTTTTGTACCTATATGTTTTTCCGTACTATGAACCCGTTTTCCGATCGAATAAAAAATGTAATTTTAAGCAGGCCAAAAATCGTCAAATTTTCACGCAAATTCTGAATTTTCTTTTAAAACTCCGCCATTTTGTTAATTTTCATTTTTTTTCAATTGAGGTTCACGGTATGAGCAATACCTTCTAGTTTAATAAACTTTTTGTTTGTTGCAGCAGTTGAGGGACTTTTTTTTCGGAGCCTTGGGAGATTGCGAATAACTCACTGAATTTTCAATTTCTCGGTCGGAAAATTTTATTATGTATTTATTATATACCCATAAATATATCCTTAAAATATTAGAACATTCCATGCAGTAGTTTTCTTTAAAAAAATTCCCAAATATTCCCTTTTTTCAGCCGGTTACAATAGTGGTCCCCCTTAAGAGACTTGTTCCCTCCCAAATCAAGTTTCATTGAAGTGATTTGAATCTGGATGACCGATTCAAGTAAATTTGCCAGTTTGTCGTTTTTTCTGTTATAATAACGAAATACCGTTTATAAAAATACAACTGATTATACAGAAGTCGTTTTTTTTAGTGACCCTAAGCAAGGTCGCCGAGAGGATAGGGCAGGTAGGGCAATTGGCCTGGGGCCCGGGTCTTAACAGGAGGTCCGCAGTCTCGATTAGAGGTCCGGAGAAAGTGAGAAAATGTGTTTCTTTTTTTTTTTTTTTTTGCTCGTCAATTGTATTTTTGGACAAAAATGTTTGAAAATTTTTTATTGTGCCCGGGAGCCGCCCGTCATTTCTTTTGCCGGCTCTGAAAAAAATGAAACGAAGAGTACCAAGAACTTATAATACACTTCCTTCCACTTATAAAATTGTACTTTCTATCTCAAATCTCTTTAGTTAAAATCTATCTATCTAGATCGTCTAAACTAACCTTATCAACGCAATGAATAAAACAAACCCACTGTAAAAGAAAAAAATTATGAATAAAATGTGTTGCTTCAATGCAAATTGAATCCGAAAGAGTTAAGCGCTACGACAGATATTTTATAACCAACCTTGCATATAGGTACTCAAACATATTATACCACTGTATATTTAAATGACATTTGCATACGATTTCAATATTCCGATATTTTATAAATTAAATATAATTTTTTTTTTTGCTTCATTTGCTTCATTTTAGCTCTATGCAACTATGTTGCAATCGACAAGATAAGTGAGTACTCTCTCATATTATATTTTATCGGAATTCAATAAACAAGATTCAGAAAAAAATACGTAATACTTGTCATTGTAATTTAAAACACAAAAAAATTCTGTACTACTACCAATAGATGGCAACACGTATATGTTAATATTGATAGTAAAAATCACGGGGCTGACAGTATTGTCTTTATTTTTTTAAGGTATTAAAAATTGTTTATTCTTTTTAGATAAAACATTTTGAGGCGATCTTAGAAATAAATAATACATGATTGTGTACACCTATTATGAATATACCGTTTTATACCCGTATATTTTGAATATATTTTAAGTATTGTATGCATACAATCTTGTCAAAACTTGTTTGTGTAACTTTAATTCAAATAGATACATATGTATTGTGTAAGGTATTTTTTGATGTTACAAATAATTGATTTATGTGTTTGTCTTTTTTCTTTTAGTAAAATGTATAAGAGACAACACATTGTTTTGTTTTCGTACATGGATAGTTACACAAAAAAGGGGAAGAAAATGGACTTAATTCAGACTCGACATTTTTTTCATGCATAAGCTTTGGCAAGTAGTTTTATTTCAAGTTGATGACATTTTTCACACTATTTCAAAGTGGCCGGTCAAAAAATTAAAAATTATAAATTTTATGGCCATTATAAAAAAACAGACATCCAGAAAAGTGAAAAAATGAGTAAAAAACTAAAATTAACACAAGAGAATTTCTAATATTCATTTTTATTATTAAGCACAATTTATTAAACTATTAAACAATTTATTAATTTTTATTATTTTTATTATTAAATTGTTAATTATTAAACAACTTATTATTTAATTAATATATATTATATATTACATTAGTAGTATATATATTAGTAGTTATATAGTGTACTTATATATGTATTAAAAAAAAAATTTAAAAAATTAAAAAAAAAATTAAAAAAAAATAACTAAATAAATAAAAAAAAAATTGGGAATTTATTATTTATTAGAAAATATTCGAAGTCACTTACAACAGTTTAATACATATTATATATTATATTAGTAGTATATGTGCCAGTAGTTATATTAATTATATTGTATATACCATACAGAAAAAAAAAATGGGAATTTATTTTCTATTAAAAAATATACGGAGTCATTTGTTACAGTATTCTAATGACATTTACCTAATTTATTTACAGTATTTAAGTTTAATTCCGTTTTTGTAGCTACCAGGAGACTGGGACCAGGAGACTGATAATTCTTCAAAATTCTTTAAAAATCGGGTTCATAGTACGGAAAAACATATAGGTAGGTTTTTCCGTACTATGAACCCGTTTTCCGATCGAATAAAAAATGTAATTTTAAGCAGGCCAAAAATCATCAAATTTTCACGCAAAATCTGAATTTTTTTTTAAAACTTCGCCATTTTGTTAATTTTCATTTTTTTTCAATTGAGGTTCACGGTATGAGCAATACCTTCTAGTTTAATAAACTTTTTGTTTGTTGCAGCAGTTGAGGGACTTTTTTTTCGGAGCCTTGGGAGATTGCGAATAACTCACTGAATTTTCAATTTCTCGGTCGGAAAATTTTATTATGTATTTATTATATACCCATAAATATATCCTTAAAATATTAAAACATTCCATGCAGTAGTTTTCTTTAAAAAAATTCCCAAATATACCCTTTTTTCAGCCGGTTGCAATAGTGGTCCCCCTTAAGAGACTTGTTCCCTCCCAAATCAAGTTTCATTGAAGTGATTTGAATCTGGATGACCGATACAAGTAAATTTGCCAGTTTGTCGTTTTTGCTGTTATAATAACGAAATACCGTTTATAAAAATACAACTGATTATACAGAAGTCGTTTTTTTTAGTGACCCTAAGCAAGGTCGCCGAGAGGATAGGGCAGGTAGGGCAATTGGCCTGGGGCCCGGGTCTTAACAGGAGGTCCGCAGTCTCGATTAGAGGTCCGGAGAAAGTGAGAAAATGTGTTTCTTTTTTTTTTTTTTTGCTCGTCAATTGTATTTTTGGACAAAAATGTTTGAAAAATTAAAAAATGTTAAAAAAAAATTTAAAAAAAAATAACTAAATAAATAAAAAAAAAATTGGGAATTTATTATTTATTAGAAAATATTCGAAGTCACTTACAACAGTTTAATACATATTATATATTATATTAGTAGTATATGTGCCAGTAGTTATATTAATTATATTGTATATACCATACAGAAAAAAAAAATGGGAATTTATTTTCTATTAAAAAATATACGGAATCATTTGTTACAGTATTCTAATGACATTTACCTAATTTATTTACACTATTTAAGTTTAATTCCGTTTTTGGAGCTGCCAGGAGACTGGGACCAGGAGACTGATAATTCTTCAAAATTCTTTAAAAATCGGCTAAATAACGTTTTATAAAAAAAAAAAAGCAGGCCCACTATTCCAATACAACATATTTACAACTCATACAACTGAAAAATTTCTTATATCCACAGTACTTTTCACGAAAATGCTGACTAGGATACTGAGAAATTGACTGGACCGAGTACGATCTCACTTACAATGTTAACTGAATTAATTGATGCAACCTCAAATTAAGTAAAACATGTACTTTATTTTATTTATTATATTTTAGTTAATTACTATGACAAACGATGATTTAATCGGAATATAAAGTTTTTATATTTTTTAAATGTTTTTGTTTGATAGGAGAATCATGCAGAGTTCGGGAGACAAAATTCAATAGAATATTTCTTAAATAAAATATAAAAAAAATTCAAAATATATTTATACAATAGAAAAGTACCAATATTATAGATTACTACTGCAGTGCAAATTTTTTTTATACATTCAGAAAAATTAATTACTTAGTCTGCTATGTTTTACTTTGGAGAGGAGACATGCCAAGAGACTGAGAATTTTACATTTTAAGTGTAATTTTTTATAAAAAGTATATTTCGAAACCGGGTTATTTTGAGTGACCAGTTAGACGCAGTAATAGTTTACAGTTTCCATCTAGAAAAAATGTATTTTTCAAAATATTAATATACAAAATGAGTTGGGCCATCCAAAATTCCCTCGTTTGAAGAACTACCCACATACAAATATTTTTTTAAATGAAAATTTATTTGTTTATTAACAAGTTCTAAGTTACAGTCAATCAGTCAAACTTTCAACAGTTTTAATTTAAAAAAAAAGTTAAAATTTTTGTAATTTTTTCAAATAAAACGTTTTAGTTGCTTTAAACAAATTTTTATTAACAGCTAATGGTTAATAGAGAATATATCCATATAAATTTTTTTTTAAAAGTATTTATATCCATTTATTAACGTTTTAAATTTTTAAAATATAAGTATGATCCTGTCAGCAACGTAAGCTTGCCAAGTATAATGACTAATTATGACATTTCGAATATTATTAAATCTATAGGAAATGGAAAAAATAATATATTAATTTTAATTTCCGTTGTTTGTCAAATTTGTTTTAAATTAAAAGAAATTATTAATATATTTAATTTATTAGATCGGTAATTTGTCCAATGTTTAGTCATATATTTATTAATCGATTGTTTGGTCACCGCCTACTAATTTAATTTCAAAAAAATAAAATAATATCTTGTCTAAGATTCAATAGATATGTAGGAATATAACCTTAATTTTCTTTTTTTCTATTTTAATTTTATTTTGGTATTTTACATAATTTCCTGAAAGGGAACACATTTTTATATTTTATAGTTCTGGTCGGCAATTTAGTCACGTCAAATTTTCAGAATTATAGCTTCAATTATTTTTAGTCACATAGGTATTCCAAAATTAGCTTCGCTCTCCAAACGACACAAAAGTTGTAAAATGTCACTGGGAGATTCTTGTTCCGTCCCCATCCATTCACAAAATTAATTTGGCATTTCCGCCCGTTCCAGGTGTCTCAAAGTTCTCAAATTCCGCCCAATCCTACTCTAGTTCGATTTTATTTCCGGTCATTTTCACATTTTCACGCATTTACCAAGTATTCAAATGGGATTCTTAGAACACCGACCCGACTCATATTTTTCCTACCCAAAGGACATCCCTATTCTAAAGTAATAATCATTGGCTTCGCACGCTCATCATAACCGCGATTCGTTCAATAAAATCCAGTCTTCGAATTGGTCATGAGATCGTCACAGAAGTTTTCACTAAAACACACTTACAATTTTTTTATTTACACAAATCTCTATACTGGTCGCAATTAGAAGGCGACAGAATTTACAAGAGTAATTTCCAATAATAATATTTATGAATTGTGATGAGAAAATCCGATCGTGAGGAACTGGCTGGGTATGCTAACAACACCGCAAAACTCTACCATTACACAAAGATAATATAATTTCAATAGGAGTCAATAAACTCGAACATGTCAAAATGTCATTGTAAAAAAGCGAAACATGGCCACTGGTTCGAAAAAATTAAATACAGTGTGAATCATTTAAAAGTTTGAGTGGTCACAACTTTTTTGTTACGAATTAAAAAATAAAAGTTTTTGTCTAAAAGTTGTATAGGTACGAAAGAGAACCAAAAGTTTAGTTTCGACCAATTAATTAGGGTAAGTGCGGGAGAGATGCCGCAGTAGCCATAGTTTGTCCTTTGATTGATAGATAGCGCTTTTAATGGATTATATGTTTAAAATAAGTTACTTATTTAAGCTGTTTATGGTAACATTTATGATTAGTCCAACAGTTTAGTAATTATCCAAATTTTTATGATTGAAAAGTAAGTTTTTTAACATAATATTTTATCAAGCATTTAATTCATTAGAATTTAAGAATGTATATTTCATTGTTTTAATGAAAATGAGTTTTGTTATTAATTTAGGTATATTTTAAAAGTATTGTATAAAATTTTAGTTTGGAATTCCGCACCATGCTTGCTATAGTAACATGCGGCATCTATCCCAATATAAAGGAGAGATGCCGCATGTAAAGTTGGTATAGATGCCGCATCATAATATTACATGTACAGAACATAGACTTATATACCTTAATTATGCAATTTTTTTTGAACTGTAAATTATGCCACGTAAATATAAAAAATCCATTAATGGATCAGGAAGAGCCCTCATATTAGTGAAGACAACGAAAATAATGATGATTGACTGTGTATTGAATGTTTTGAAAGGTACTCAGAAACAAAAGAAAGTTGACTGGTTAAGATGTATAAAGTGCCAAAAATGATTACATATTATGGCATGCATCATGTATGGAGATGTGTGTAAAATGCAAAATTTTTAATATGAACTATGCGGCGTCTCACTTTCTTTGATGCGGTATCTCTCCCATAAGTGTGGGAGAGACGCCGCTTTGCAGGCTCTACAAA
The DNA here is from genome assembly GCA_035578155.1 of Brachynemurus nebulosus. Lineage (NCBI taxonomy): Eukaryota > Metazoa > Arthropoda > Insecta > Neuroptera > Myrmeleontidae > Brachynemurus > Brachynemurus nebulosus. The sequence continues at coordinate 4,008,956 of JAPWDM010000019.1, read as the reverse complement.
AATGTTAATTATGAATTCTTTATGACTCAAAATTTAAGAATTATTCAAGTGTTTTCAAAATGTGCGGCATCTCTCCCGCATTCATCCTATTTTTGAAGAATGAAAATTGCACAAAATATGATCTTAGAAAAATTTCAATAAGTATTTTGTCGAAAATTTAAAATTTCTGACGTAATTTGCTCAGAAACGTTTCCAGCCTCCAGCGCCAATAGTTATTTTTGTTTTGGTTATGACCATCCAGACTCTCAAATGGCTCATCCTGTATTTTGTAAGTTGTTGCAGTTAGAACTGGAGTGAGTTTTATACCTATAGGAAAGTATGTACTTTATTTGTATCTATAAGTATTATATTATATTGAATATTATATTATAATAAATTTATTATGTATTGATGGCCAGGTTATTTAGTGCAACCTTAAATTATTTATAGACATTGGAATGTTTTGATAAAGTACCGAGTATTCCATAAGTAACATTATATTTTGCAAAAAAATAGCTTATTTAATTAGTCCAGTCAAGTAAGTCCTGAAATGGCAATTTTCCAACCTCGGTCAAACTTGGCTGAAATATTCCTAGGCATACTAGATTTGACTAGGGATAGTTTTAAAGCGGTTGCGAACTCAGCGTCAGGGTTAAAAAGGGGGTGAAATTGCTCCAAAAGACATTTTTTCACATTTTTCGCGTAAACTATTATAAATATAAAGAAATGTTTCAAATAAAAGTTGTAGAGAATACAGTTGGATACCTTTCCTTGTAAAACACACTGGAGATAAGAAATTTATTATTTTAGGCTTAACGTGTAGACAAAGTTTGAAAAAAATTACGAGAGGTGTTGAAAAAAAATTTTTTTTTTTGAAATAAATGAATTGTGAATGAAGAGTGGTGGAAAATTCAGTAACTCCATATAAACTATCAGTATCGGTATATCAGTAACTTCCTTTTGTCATAACTGATAAAACCGCAGTTCTTCAGTCCAAAATGATCATGAAAGTGTTTTCTAATTGTATACAAAATCAACTACTTTATGAAAACAACCTAAAAAAAAAGAAAAGAAAAGAAATACAGTTAGAAAATTTTTAATATTGTTCCTTCTCTCAGGAAATAATAATTCATTAATCCATTAAAACTATTGCACTACAATAATTAACAAAAATTTGACCAGTCTTGAACAATCTCCATCAATCTCTCGATTAACTATGATACTTTTTGATTCAACAGCAATAGCATCCTTATATATTATTTATTTAACATATTTCTCTCAAGTCTCTCGTAATGACATCTGCACGTACCTGTGACAAGTTGTCTGACACCAAACTACATAAGAAAGACCGAATGCAGTTTCACTGCAATACTGATTGATTCATTTCCTCCGAGATAACGTCCGATAAAAAGAAAAAAAACAATTTTGTATTGTTTGACCGTAGGCATATTTCATGTGGTCATATTTTATTAAATTATTTTAAACAATTTTTCTATGGATGATAATGATGTATGTGGCCGGATTTTTCCTTTTATATACGTACTATAATGTTTGTTACCGGTTTGATGAACGACCCGTCAAAAATCTCGTATGGTAATCTATAATATCGTCCACTTTTCTGGAAGTGGATATTAGGTATGCACAAGATGTGCGTATGTATGTATGTGTAAGTGTGTAATGGAAGTGTGGAATATGTAGTTGTTACTGTTGTTAACGTCTTTTTAACATATTTATTTATAATATCGTAAATATTAACATTTTTTCTGCATATTATAATTCTTAAGTAATATAAAATGTAAATTACGTGGTACTTTGTGCAGTCAAGTACCATTGTGACGTCTGTTCTGTTGATGATGTGAATATTTCCAACAATCGTTTCAAGAACTGAGATTTAATAAAATTATAATTAAAACTTTTCCGGCCTGTTCGAATATTTAACGTTGTTTTAACGCGCTGGGATACCAAAATTGTTTAAAAATGGCTGGTTCGAGATTATGAGTCTTTCGTTGAACGTTTATTTCAATAAATTATTCAAATAAAATACATAATTTTTTACAGGAATAAATCTACAACATAAATTTATATTTAGCCACAAATTACAAAAGATTGTCACCACGTAATCATTTGTAAGGACACAAAATTTGAAAATAATCATACGTTTATGATAGGACTTCTTTCATTTCTAACAAAATTCGATGGGTGAAACTGAAAGAAAACAGATTTTGCCTGTAAAACTCAAGCTTTTAGTGAATTTTGATGGTAAAAATGATAAATTCACTTTAATATTACTCAACTACTATAATACTGCTGAAAATATATCAACCATATGTATTTAATTAAAAAAAAATTAATATTAGACTTGATGACGTCATCATGTATACTAAAATTATTCAAGCCCTAAAAATTGTAATGTATGTCATAGAAATATAAAATAAACATTTGGACATTAATTTTTGACGTCGTTTTTTCTATTTCTAACAAAAATAAAGGTATAACATCATGAAAAAAATCGACTTTTAATATATGCGACTCAAATTTCCTGTGAATATTGAATAGTGGCAAATAGCCGTGTGATCCCAAATCTAGTTACGATCATTCCAGGATAGTGGTGGTAACGGGAATTTGGAACATTTTAGATATCTTCAAACAATTTCCCAGTTAGGTATTCGAAAGAGACCTCAACATTTGGTATAATTGCCGTTTATTTTATCGCCAATGTATAAATCACTAGTGGTTAATTCCGACACGATATATTGTTGTCTTTAATGATACTGACCCAAATTTTTCGGTTCCAAACAATTCGTTTTCCATCCAGATACAACAGTATCGCTCTCGATACGCTCTCGATACGCTCTCGATACGCTCTCGAATCACTGTCAATTCAATAAAATCTCATGTTCACATTTTTCATACAATTGATCGGTAACAGAACAGTGTGAAATCGAAAAAATTTTCCACAGTATGAGTACTAGCACTAGAATCATACGTTGGTCTACGAGTCAAGTTAATCATACATCGGCGTCGTTTCGACGAATGGACTTTTTACGGGGAGTTTTAGAGTTTATTTGCAAAAAACATTTTTTTTACATAACAATACTACAAAAGCGAACAAAATATTTAAAAAAATTGGATTTGGAAAAATTTCTTAATATAAATATTTATTAATTTTTTTAATCTTTTTATCAAAGCATATTTTCACTATAAAAATTAAAAAATAGATAAATACATCAGTTGTATCATAAAACAGGTCTTTCAAATAATTAATTTATGAACTATTATGAGTCAGTGGACATGTGTGACTTTACAGAATGTGAAATTTCTCAGTCATAAATATTCCTATAGATATGTAGTTATTTCACCATTAGGCACATTTGTAAATTTTCTAAAATTTGTTAGTAATTTTTAGAATAAGATCTCAAAAAATAATAAAAATTAAAATATTTTCCATAAAATAAATTGTTAACCTTTTATTAAGTCACTTGAAACGCATTCTTTAGTTTTCGATTCAATATATTAAAACTTCAGTGTTATGTCGTTTCTATAAGTCAAACAGCTGTAATCATCTTTCACATTATCATAATGATTGAATAAATTAATTATAACATCCATTTCTTTAATAAATTTTAGAAAAATTAGGAAAACTTTTATATGTGAAGTACAAAATCTTTAAAAAAGAAAATACGTTAATCATACATCGTCGTCCTTTTGACGCACACTATTTCAGTATAAAAAAAAAAAAAAACGACAATAGTTATAAACAAAATTGATACGTCTTATGTGTTATAATAACAAATAAATTAGATAACAGAAGTTTCACAGCAAGCAGGCACCGACAAGTTGTAGTATTGGAGCAGGTAGAGAAGTTCGTTCGTCGTTTTGACGAGTACGTATGATACTAGGGCTAGTCATGTGTGAAATGTACTGAATCGTAGTGATGACACTCATTGTTTCGTATCGTACGAATATTTTCGTATCGAGAGCAACACTATATAGTGGGCTTATAGGGATTTGGCCTTAGTTACATACATTTGACTTGATGACGTACAATCCATACTCATCTGTACATTGTATATGCAGACAAATAACATCATAATTAAACAATTTCTAGCATACTTTCAAACAAGTACAATTTTATGTATTTAAGCCTACATAATTGGCTTACATATATTAACATAAAACAATAAATCAACATTACGAACGCGAGGAGTACTGGAAAAAGACGAAGACGAAGATATGGGTGAAGGAGATGTCTCTAGATGTAAGAATGTGTACTAAAACCAACTGATGTACTTTACTTAAATAAAATATACTGTATACTCGCGAAATAATAATAAATCATCTCATGTTTAATAATAATTACAAAAATGAAAAATTTCCTTTGGTCGACAAGTGAATTATTTTGTGGGTAAATATATAAAATTTCAAGTATTATTTACAGTCTGGCTGTGTTAGTGAATCTTTTGTTAATTATGGGTTCATTGAATTGTTCCAATTTTTTTTGGTTTTTTCTGATAGGATTAGTCAATAAATCAAAATAATTGCTTTTTTCCGGTGTTGAGATTGAAATTTTTAGATACAAGTGAGTTTTTTGTATCTGAATATCGGTTTACATTTTAATTTATTTAAATTTTGTAATCAAGATTTTACAATTTTTTATAAATGAGATTAAAATATTTTTTCGCAAGCTAGTACTTTTAAATCATACATAGAGCACATAATCCATTGGTACTTAACCTTTAAACGGTAAGGTGATGTGTGTGAGTCGTATACAAATCAGAGATGTCGATTCTCCGAAAAAAAGATCGATTTTTGGATCGATTTAAATCGAAATCAAAAAAATCGATTAAAAAAGAATCGGCTAAAAAAAAATCGATTCTGTGAGATCGATCAAAAAAATCGAAATTTTGAAAAGTTTAATAAAATTAGCTGATAATTTTTATTTAAGGGACTTACATAGGTAATATCGGTAATATCGTGTAAAAACGCCTTACATTATATTTGTAAAGGCGATGAATGAGTTAACTTTTCAATTATAATTATAAAAAAACGCCGTGAGCAGCGGGGCCCCATCACGGTAGTCGAATTTTCCCCTTCATCTTCGGTATTGAATGTCTACAAGCGAAATGTGATTGAAAGTCTACAACCGAATTGTCATTTTGTTGGTTTCAAAACTGGTGATGAGTGTTCGGCTGATCGAGGCTTTAAAAAAAGGTTTTAAGTATTTAAGGGCTGTATCTCAGTAAATTTCAATTTTGTGCCGAAAACAGGTAGCAGAAAAAAAGCCAACACAATTCGTACGAGGACATTCCTGCCCATGTTTATCCGCTAATTGCCTTTATGTTTTAGTTTTAAAAATTAAAAAAGGACCTTAAATAGTAAACTGGAAGGCCTTTATAAAGATATTTTTTCTTTCCAAAAAAATCCAAAATTTCTATTTTATAAATACTAAAAATCCAAAATTCCTAATTTATAAATAAACAGTGACTTTAATAACATTTTTAAATTACTTAATATGTATGTATTTCATTTGTCATAAAAGTAAGTTCACTTTTTTTTAAATTTTTTAAAATTACTATTCGCCTACTTGTATTTAGAATAAACATAATGCTTTTAAAACACATTTAACAATAGCATTCAATTCCGATGTAAAAATGGGAGAAGTGGGGGGAAAAGTGATGCGGACTCCCTACAAGGTACTAGCTGGATACTAACTGAATACACGTACAAAATTTCAGCCCTCTAGGTTTATTCGGGTGACCTGTGCGAGTGGTACAAACTTCGAAAACGTCGAAAATGCATGAAATTGTAGCTTAAAAATGAGGGGGGTGGGGGTAAAATATTAAAACCTCCAAAAAGCACAACCTAGGTACGAACTTTATCAACACACCAAATTTCAACCCTCTACGTTAATTCTGGGGGGCTGGGGGCCTGTTAGATCCAGCGAAAATCGTTTTTCCCCCCTCTACTCCCACCATATCATCCTAGGAAGCTGAATTTTGGATATGTTGTAGATAATTGACCGAAACATTATTTAAAACCGGTTTGGAAAAGTTTTATTGCTTTTCCGCCCCCCACCACCCCCTTAAAGGTCGGGTCCGAAAAAAAATTTGCCCAAAATTTGACCCCACTTTGATAGTATTGTTGTGCATCGGAATAAGCCCCACTTACCCAATTTCATCTCTTAACTTCCATAGGGGGGCCCTACACATATTAAAAGGTTGCGGGAAAATATATATATATATATATATATATATATATCAGACATCTTTTTTTTTTACATAATCGTGTTCTACGGGTCCGAAAACGGATAGCGCCCCTGGTCTCGCCTCTCGCAGCTCTTATCGTATAGACTGTATAAGTCTAATTTTTCGGAGAAAATTCGACTAAAAATAAGGCAATTGTATATGTAGGACGAATACCACGAATTGAACCAAGTTTATTCAAAAATTTCAAACAAATTGACAAAAAAATGTTTTCTAAATAAGTCGCTTTTGTGGGAAAGGGATCGTCGTTTGCACAGATAGGTGGTCTCTTCCTTCCTTTTGTATTAATAGTCTGACTTATATAGAGCCATAGGAGGGGTTCGTTGATATAACGAGTAAAAAGTGACAATTAACAATAGAGTTTTTGGTGTTCCATTTTAACACATGTTTCTTTGTAGAATTACTATTAAAATGAAGTTATTTTTGGAAAAATTCGGTTATCGATCTCTTACTTTTAATAATCGATTCATGAATCGATTCAAATGAAAAAAATCGAAAAAAGAATCGATTTTTTAAGCTTCGATTAATCGATTTTCGATTAATCGATTTAAAATCGACATCTCTAATACAAATATATTCTTTCAGTTTTCTCCCTACCTGCTTGTTTTTGTTAATTGAACGTTTGTGTATTCTTTTATGATTTAGGGCAAATTTTACCCTGCTGGCGTAAGGGGAATGTTTGATACATGCATATACATGTGGTCTTCAGTTTTGGCTATCTATGTTACCAGCCCGCGGTATGTTAATTTGTTGATGTCTCTCAGACATCACTTTACCGTGAGTATTATAAAAATTCACCTTACCGGTTAAGGGTTAAACACGTATATTTAATACGGAGATAGTGTAAGTTCAGTTGCTTGGCAAAACGAGTGAAGTAAAGCTGAGCATCCACTAGGTCGGAAACGCGGTGCGGTTCTTACATCAGTAAGATCTCCGGAGCGGTACCGCGCCGCTCTGTCGACCTAGTAGACGAACCTGCATTTATTCAGATGTATTTATCTCCGCGCCACGTTTTCGATCTAGTGGACGCTCAGCTTTAACGGTCAATATACAATAATATCCCCCTACTATTTAAGTTTTTAGTTAGTATTGACATTGCGGCGAATTTGTTGAAAAAATACTAGAACTCGACATCAGTATTGGAAGCTTTTCTGAAAAATTCATTAATTGATAGAAAAATAAGTAAGTAGACGTTGAAAGAGAGTTGGATTTACATAAGGGAATTTGGGGCACGTACCTCGGGGCCTCCATAAAATCTCAAAATAGAGGAATAGGATAGAAATAATAAAGGTGTTTTCCCTTCTCTTTTGTTCTGCTCATCAACCCTATTTTTCGGGAATATTAGCAAAATTTTCCGAAATTCCCCAGGTGGGCTTCCATATATAATGTACTCAGGAGCCACCACATGAAAAGTTATTAAATTACCCTTTGCTCCCGAAAATAGCCTTAATGCTGCTCCCCCGTCCACTTATTTCTATCAATATATGAATTTTTTCAGATTTTACGAAAGTTTCCCAGCATTCTCGTTATTGGTATCGGGTTCTAGTACTTTTTTAGCTAATCCCCCGTAATTCCGAACATTTGTTTTTATAAAAATCAACGAAGTCGAAACATCAGTTGTGTTTTAGAGTCAAAAATAAGTGAAGCCCTGATTCTAAATAATAATTATCCAAAAGTTTAGAGAATTAGTTGCGTAAACTGAAAGTAAAATATAATTCATGATTTCGTATAATATATCACTGTACGAACTGTTCGAGACCGACTCCCTCTTGGACGATTTCTTATGATTTTGTACAAAAAAAATGTAAAACTAAGTTGGTAAGTATTTCAAATGTTATTTCAGTTTCATATATCGTTTGGTGTGTCATTTTTGGTTTTTTACATTTTTTGGTTAATTTTATGTTTATACATGTTTCCTTCATAGATATCACCAATAAAACTATTACCGTTAGAAAGAGTGTATATTATTTGTTATATCCCTGACCTATTTGTTTCACTATAAGTAAAAATAAAAAAAAAAATAAAAAATAATTAGTAAGTGTCCGGGTCTACACCCTAAATCGGTCTTGACCCGGACACTTACTTAAATAATATAATAACATGCAAACCAAACTCTCGCGTCGGGGTTAGGTCAATGTTTTATATCAGCTGATGTCTTTAAACCTGTCAAAGACTTCAAAATATTTTATGGGAAGGGAAAGGGGGCAATGCATAGTATGCCTCTCTATGAAGTAAACATACGATATGACACCAGAAGGAGGCATAATCCGCGTAATTCTGGGGGGAATATTAACATATGTATAGTGGGAGTTACAGCTGGTGCGAATCGCGGCCATAGTGTAATAAGCTGATGTGTCCGGGTCTAAACGGATATATGTATATAGCATGTATTTTTTTTAGTCGAATTTTCTCCGAAAAATTAGACTTATACAGTCTATACGATAAGAGCTGCGAGAGGCGAGACCAGGGGCGCTATCCGTTTTCGGACCCGTAGAACACGATTATGTAAAAAAAAAAGATGTCTGATATATATATATATATATATATATATATATATATATATATATATATATATATATATATATATATTTTCCCGCAACCTTTTAATATGTGTAGGGCCCCCCTATGGAAGTTAAGAGATGAAATTTGGTAAGTGGGGCTTATTCCGATGCACAACAATACTATCAAAGTGGGGTCAAATTTTGGGCAAATTTTTTTTCGGACCCGACCTTTAAGGGGGTGGTGGGGGGCGGAAAAGCAATAAAACTTTTCCAAACCGGTTTTAAATAATGTTTCGGTCAATTATCTACAACATATCCAAAATTCAGCTTCCTAGGATGATATGGTGGGAGTAGAGGGGGGAAAAACGATTTTCGCTGGATCTAACAGGCCCCCAGCCCCCCAGAATTTACGTAGAGGGTTGAAATTTGGTGTGTTGATAAAGTTCGTACTTAGGTTGTGCTTTTTGGAGGTTTTAATATTTTACCCCCACCCCCCTCATTTTTAAGCTACAATTTCATGCATTTTCGACGTTTTCGAAGTTTGTACCACTCGCACAGGTCACCCGAATAAACCTAGAGGGCTGAAATTTTGTATTCGGATTGAGTTAGTATCAAGGGGGTGCCTTTTGGGGGTCTCGACTTTTAACCCCTACCCCCACCATTTTTATACCCAAAAGAACATGATTTTTCTTGTTTTTTAACAGTTTCGTTCGGGTCAAAATCTCCCCAAATAAACCTAGAGGGCTGAAATTTGGTGTACAGGTTAAGCTAATAGCCAGACACTGTTTTTTGGAGGTTTCAACTTTTAACCCTTACCCCCACGATTTTTACGCCAATATTTCCTTAATTTTTTTGCTTGTTTTCTAACATGTCTAGAGACTCCATAAGGAAACCTAGAGGGCTGAAATTTTGTACGTGTATTCAGTTAGTATCCAGCTAGTACCTTGTAGGGAGTCCGCATCACTTTTCCCCCCACTTCTCCCATTTTTACATCGGAATTGAATGCTATTGTTAAATGTGTTTTAAAAGCATTATGTTTATTCTAAATACAAGTAGGCGAATAGTAATTTTAAAAAATTTAAAAAAAAGTGAATACAATTTTTTAACAAATGAAATACATATATATTAAGTAATTTGCAAATGTTATTAAAGTCACTGTTTATTTATTTATTTAATTATTATTTAGGAATTTTGGATTTTTATTATTTATAAAATAGAAATTTTGGATTTTTTTGGAAAGAAAAAATATCTTCATAAAAGCCTTCCAGTTTACTATTTAAGTTCCTTTTTTAATATTTAAAAGTAAAACACAAAGGCAATTGGCGGATAAGCATGGATAGAAATGCCCTCGTACGAATTGTGTTGGCTTTTTCCCTGTTAACTTCTATCGGCACAAAATTGAAATTTACTGAGATTCAGCCCTTAAAAACTTAAAATCTTTTTATAAAGCCCCGATCAACCGGACACTCATTATCAGTTTTGAAACCACCAAAATTACAAATCGCTTGTGGACTTTCAATTATATTTCGCTTGTAGACACTCAATACCGAAGAAATAATTTTTTATTTTTTTTATTTTTTATTTTTATTTTTTTTGAAAGAAAAAATATCTTTATAAAGGCCTTCCAGTTTACTATTTAAGGTCCTTTTTTAATATTTAAAACTAAAACATAAAGGCAATTAGCGGATAAACATGGGCAGGAATGCCCTCGTACGAATTGTGTTGGTTTTTGTTCTGCTACCTGTTTTCGGCACAAAATTGAAATTTACTGAGATACAGCCCTTAAATACTTAAAACCTTTTTTTAAAGCCTCGATCAGCCGAACACTCATGACCAGTTTTGAAACCAACAAAATGACAATTCGGTTGTAGACTTTCAATCACATTTCGCTTGTAAACATTCAATACCGAAGATGAAGGGGAAAATTCGACTACCGTGATGGGGCCCCGCTGCTCACGGCGTTTTTTTTATATATACATCGAATATAACTTCAAACATCATTAAATGATGCCCGATAAAATTCTGAACATATACATATCAAAACTAAAACAATATGACAATTATGACAGAAATTACACGTGTAAGTTAGACACATTTTATTTTTTTGAAAAACTGGAGGATAGTAATCCTGTAAAATGAGATAGTAAAAGTTGAAATTCGTAGTTTTTATTGGTACAGCTGTTTAGAGGATGTTTTCCTCTCTCTAATGACGTCAATGCAGATTAATGTAGAAATTATTTACTTTGAAGATTGGTGCAAAGTGTCCGGGTCTAGACGGTTTTACGGTACAGTGTTCGTCGAATATTCTACTATACTGCCAAAATATTCGATATACGGCCAACGATCAATTCGAATAAAATCTTCATTACAAATTTAGTATATTATATGCATTCATACCTTTTATAATAACAGCTACTTACATAATATAATGCAGGTTATCTTCACCAATCCAGTTACATACATACAAAGGTACAGCTTATTTCTACTTACTGATTCTATTGACGACTCTTAATACACATAGCATAGCATGTAATAGTGGGCGGTATTACACTTCCGCTTTACAAAAACAGCTGGTGATGTTTTGTCACGCGCGCATGTCCAAAACGTTTTTGTTCCGCTACCGCGCCGGTACATTCGATCTATCCGTCCGTCCGTCCGTCTGTTTGTCCAACGGTCTCCACGTTCCATTGTCGTTTACAACAAAGAAAATTCCAACAAGCAACTGACCACAATTATAATACCTACAGTACAGTTAGATTTGATTTTATTATAGAAAATAAAATAATAATAATACAATATACAAAGGCGGTTGGACTAATTGTAATGAGTTGTGTTGGGTCGGTTATGTCGTTTAAACAATGCAGATCCATATTCATTAAACGAAACTAATTTTAATATTGTTTTTTAAAGACGGATAAATAATGTTATTCGTTCTTTATTGTGTGACGTAATTACAAAAAGATGTACAGTGGCTCAGTTCCTTAAACGTATGTTGAATCATTAACACAATACCAATGACTGAAAATCTTGGACAAAATAACCGTAGCAGACAATATAGCAGGAGTTAAAAATATCTGCACATATTACAGTAAAAATCCATATTTGCGAAGAGTTAAGAATTGTAAAATTATATATTCTTATACACTGCGGTCTTGTAAAAAAAATTAAGCTATAATATTCCATCTAAATTAAAGCCTTCCTAACTAGCTATCCTTACTTATAATTAGAGATGGGCGACGGGAAAATTCCCACTGGGAATTTATTGGGTATTTTCCCGGGAAAATTCCCGAAACCTGGGTAAAAACGATTACTTACCTGTACTTCTTTGCAAATATGTTTTTAATTAGATCTGTATATATTTGTTAATTGTGCGTGGAGTTTTGCATAATATAATGTTGATGTAAAGTTTTCTAATTATTATTATCATAAAACCACTTCAGTATATACTGAATGTTTATTTATATTTAAATTTAAAAATACATGCATACATATTATGTCGAATCAACATAAGATGACTTTTCAACGAAGTTAGCAATTAATTTAAATTTATAACTCAATGTGTTCAAATTTCAGAGAAATATCTACGTTTTAAAAAAAAAAAAATTAAAATGCCACGAAATTCAATATTGACAAGTGAGAATCAAGCTAAAATTTCGACGTTTTGGAAATTGTAGTACTTAAAACATAATCTAAAGGGGCGAAAACTATGGAAAAATCTGTCGTGGTAGGCCCAAGAAATTGACACCGAAAAATGAAACGCGTATTGTACAACTGGCCACGAAAATAAATTGTCTAGAGAAAAACTGTCGAACAAAAATTGTATAATAACGTGATATCTTAATTCGAATTTATGTAGTCTGAAGATTAATTATTTACGTTTAGCAAATATTCTTTATGAAACAGCGGTTTTGATAGTTTAATTCAAAAATATTACGATAAATAGTAAATTAAAATAAACACCCATTTTTCGGGAATTTTCCCGGGAAGTTACCCCGTTTTTACCCACTCCCGAGAAAATTCCGGGTAGAATCCCATCTCTACTTATAATCCTCCCGTTTTCAATCAAACTATAGTGATGTCGGATAATTAATTGATTAATCGGTTTAATCGACTAATTTTTTTTAAAGGGTCTAGCCGTATTTCCATGGTGAAACTGCCCCCAATACCAACTTATATTAATAACTGTACTAACGGTATGGTGAAGCTATAAGTAATTGATATCTACCACTTTCCCAGCTAAAACTGAATAGTCACGGAGATAACTAAAAAAATAAAACATGAGTGCTTTATTCAAAAATTTTTTTTCTCGTTTACTTCCAAATCCACATAAAGTGCGCAGTCACTTTCTAGAATATTAGACATATTTATTAAGATCCCAGCCCTCGTTATTAAGGATAATAACAAGGATCAAATCCAATCCAATGTTGTTTTTACAGGGTTCCCACTGAGTTACCACCTCAAAAAATACAGTAACTGGACCTTAGTCTATTTTATTACCATACCAAATTTTATTTAAATTCAAGGGGTGTACCATAGTAAAAAAAATTATTTATCACCCCTAACCTATCGAACAGCCCCTCCCGTTGGCCCGACTTTCAATCGAAAGCTCTTTAAAAATAAAGTGTTGTGTCTAATAAAGTGTTTTTCTCTATCTCCTATAGTTTTCGAGATAATCAGGGGAAATCAAAAAAGCGCATAATCAGATATAGGGGATCTCTCCAAACTGCAGTCGAGGCCAAGGCTGAACTCTACGATACAAAAGCTCAATTCCAAATCAGATGCCAGATTTGGTGCAGCCTTCCAAAATCTTCCTAATGTATTTAATGATTGTATTTCTAGCTCGTTGGATTCAATTTGAAATGGTACACCGTAGAAAGTAGGTTACAAAAATGCGTAGAGATATCTTAAATGTAATAGTTTTTACGCTGACAAAACTGTAATTTTACACAATTGACAAAGAAATACAAAACAAATGTGAATTTTTGCAATGTTTTTGTTTTATATTCGTGAAATTACTTAAAAATTTATTGAAATTTTCCTGTTCCACCAATAATGAAACCAGGGTAGCATTATCTTAAATTTTTGAAAATTCCTTCCGCTTTTAAGACATTTCAAAAATTATTCATTTTATAGCCTATTTTTTATAGTGTAGTGTTAGGCTTAGCTTACTATTTCCTAGTAATGAGCAAATGCAAGACCAAGACCAAGACTTGGCAGTCTTCGTCTTGGTCTTGTTCTTGCATTAAGAATCTTGGCCTTGGTCTTGCTAGAGCAGTTTGAGTCTTGGTCTTGGTCTTGGTCTTGTTCTTGCATTAAGAATCTTGGTCTTGGTCTTGCTAAAGAATCTTGCATTTTCTTGCATTTTTTTTATTAGCGAGTTTTTCCTTCTAAAATCAGAATTTCCTCTCTTTACGGTATTAATTATACTTTTAAACTATTTAAATCATTTAGCAAGAGTCTTGCTTTTTTCCTGCTATTGTCTTGGTCTTGCTCACTTGAGTCCTGGTATTGGTCTTGCAGCCATACTTATAGTCTTGGTCTTGCTCTTGCAAAAAATGCAAGACCAAGACAAGATTGCAAGACCAAGACTAATTTTGCTCATCACTACTATTTCCACTTAAAGATTTAAATTTAATTGATAGAACAATGTTGTCATTTTGTATATTAATATTTTGCTATACTTTTGGAACAACTTCACGTAAAAATTTAATCAGTTTTTATGTGTCCTAACATATCATGTGCTGCCATTAACAACAGTACTTGTGACTAACAACAATAAAAATATAGTTACCTACATTTAAATCAAATAAGTTACCTCAGTTAATTAATTAATTCATGCTCTAATTACGATCCATTTTGATCAATACACTTATTCAGACCACTTAAAATTTAATGTTTATTTACACATAAAAACAATTTAATAAATCCACTTGTTTGCAAGTAGGCGAGACATTCCTTACAATTTTCAAATGTGTCCAATAAAATTACAGTTGAGGGGCGTGTCCATGTGAAAACTATTTTACACACAGGTTCATAAATAAATAAATTATGAAAATATACCCTTTTACTCCGTACAAAAGTAATAATTAATTTTTGAAGGTAATTATCTAAAACATTAGGTATACATATTTAAAATTCAATCATTAATATTGTTTTACTGGTATTCGAAGTTTATGACTTTTTGTTTGTGTGAAATGATTGTTGTCACATTTTACGAATTAAACGTGATATTTGTAAAATGTATAGAAAGATTGTTTGGGTCTGTTTTGTAGATCTTTATCAGATTTAATTGGATTTGGATCAATTTTTTTTTTGTTTGAATTTTAATTATGTGAATATGAAATTAAGTAAGTTAAACTGAAAACGGTTTTGAGATTCAACCTGTGTTTATTATATGTAATTATTTTTGATTAGTGCAAGCAGTGGTGTAGTTAGCCAAAATTTTTCAATACTTGAAAAACTGTAAATGAAATGATTCAATAATGAGACTGGAATTTTTATTTTTTTTTTCAAAACTAGGCATGTAGGATCGGGGCCGGATTTAACTCTGTGGAGACCTCTAAATACTTTAGATATGGACGCTCCTGAGTATTTTTGTGGAAGACGCCCCATTCCGAAATTTTCCCAAAAAATAGGACTGGCGAACAAAAAGAAAAACGTTATTCGCTTTTGTGGAGACCCCTATTGTACGGGGGGCTCCGAAGCACGTGCCCCAAGTTCCCTTATGTATATCCGGCTCCGTGAAAGATCATTAATAAAAAAAAAAAAAAAAAAAAAAATCTTTACAATAAGTCACATTTCTAGAGGAATTTCATCATTTTGGTAGCAATTAGTTTAACTGAAAATATTTAGAAAAAGCTGCAAGCAATTTTTTAATTTGATGACCCCACAACTTTATAAAAAATTTTTAATACCTTAGAAACAGTAAATAAAATTATAGAATGATGCAACTGGGAACAAACTCTAAGTTTTCGAAGTTGTTTTGTATGTTTTCGAAGACTTTGTATAGGGTCGCTAGAAAACAGACTTCTGTAGAATCAGACGTATTTTTAAAAGATATTTCGTCGAAATTTTGGTGGGAAAAGTGAAAAGTTTCCATATAAATTATTCTAATTCAACCAATCATCCCAGCTCAAGTCATTTTCATAAAACTTGATTTACGTAAAAAGGCATTTGTAAACTCGATGACATCATCAAGTTTACACAAATTTCTCAATGCCCTGAGCTGAAAATAAAATGATAAAATGGTGACTGCGGGTGCAAATTACAGGTTTCCAAAGTCGATTTTTTCATTATTATCACAATCTGGCTTTCCCTGAACCTGACTCTTCGCATATTATTTCTAAATTAAATGATTTCCCAATTCCAATGTGGCGTAGTAATGTCCAATAATCCGTTCGGGGTTATTGGTGAGCGGAATTAATCAGCACACACGCACCCATTATTTCCGCTCCATCAACCAGTAGTGGATCCTAAATACTCCTAACAGAGTTGGAATTTGTGCTGGGCCCGTATTTTACTTTTTTGAGGAGAACGTGGATTGAGGTATTCCACTAATGGTTTGGGTATTTATGTATAATCAAAGCCATATGGAGGAAGAATGAAAAAAATATAATTCTTTTCTGGATTGGGGTAGATAATAAGTGAATATTGCGGAAGGAACCGCTGGAGGAATTAGGAGAATGGAGTTGGTAGAAATCGACTTAGGGCGACGTAAACCCGAAAAATAAATTAACTTACCAGATCTCCGTGGTGGTGAATCCTTAAACTAGTTGGATGGAAAAATTTTTTTTCTTTCAAAGGTTTAACACTCAATGGTTTAACAAATAAAATTTAAAAAAAAAAATTGCCGGAAGTGTTACTCTGCTTTTCTTCACCCGAAGTTAGGATTCGTATATTTAAAACGAACAAAAAAAAAAATAAATAAAAAAAATCAATGATTCGTTTTTCTCAAATTTTATTTTAAATTCGGAAAATTTTGCAGTGGTTGCTTTTCGTATAAGTTCACAAAAGTTATTTACATAAGATGTTTTAATTTGACGACAATTTGTGTTGCAATTAAAAAAAAGTTTTATTTGAATAGGACGAAAATCAAGGTCGAATTCATTGTTGAATTCATGTCGAGTTCGACAATAGATGTTTTTAAATTACGACTACCGAATTCCCCAAAGATGTTGTCAGTCCGAAGGCTGAATTAAAAGAGAGTGATTGACAAGAATCGAACTTTTAATTTTCGTTTTGTTGTTTTTTGTAAAATTCTAGATGTTTCTATACAAAATAATTATGCAATTGAAAATATATTTTTTGTAAACAAGTTATTAAATAATTAATATTTTAGAATGTATAATTATTTATCTTGTGCGAAAACCATTTCTTTCTCCATAGATTTACTTTTCAACAGATGTCAGCCTGTGTCTGATTTTATTGATTTACAATTTTATTGAAAATCTATAATTTTTAAATGTAGCGAAGGTAAACTACGCTACACCAAATACAGTTTTATTGCCAATTTCATCCACGCCATTGTGTGATTGACTTTGAACAAAAGAAAAAATTGACATAAAATAAATCATTGTGTAAATAAAAATACAAAAATTTAAATAATATCAATTCGGATTCGAACCCGGATTCCACTTCATATATTAACGTTTATTTGTATATGTATAACTAAATGTTAATTATTAGCTTTGATAATGTAGCTATATAGAGAGAAAGATTTACATTTTGTATCAAGTAATTAATCTGTCATACATCGTGAATTGTGAGTGCCAGCCATTGATGTGAATCTGTGGAAGGAATCTTTTATTTTTTTGTTCTTTTTTTTCTCTGGTATCTATGTGTGTGCGTTGTTTACTGTTTGTTGGTAGCTAACTAACTCGCAGGAGTGAGACCGGTAGTTACGTTTGTTGTAGCTGGTTATTATCGCAGAATGATAATAATAATTTTTAATGTAATTTTCAATCATTCGTTTACTACTGTATACCACTTTAGCACACTTATCATGCAACAGTAAAACCCTATTTTATGTGTTTACACTTTTATTTTGTCTAACTTAAATTGTTTTAATTTTTTTTGTAAATCTTCCAACGGATCCCGAAATAAAGCAAAATTCAGGGAGATTAGCAAGGACTTTTATGACGAAAGTGGGCTTTTGATTAAATTGTCCTAAATAATATATTACTTAACGAGTCTCGAAATTGATATTTTTAGTAAGCAGGTTATTTTTCATTCGAAAAAATTATGAATAAAGTTAGAAAAAGAAGCTGACAACGTACTAGGACTTTCTCGTCCTGTTTTTTTTTTTTCGAAACGTACAGAGGGGAGTAACTGATAAGAAACTGATATTAAGCATTTAAAACGAAAAGCAAAGAAAAACCAATGAAAAAGACCATACAGCGTTCAAAGGATACAAAGAATCAAAATTTATGTTACGATTTTAGGGGGAGGTGAACGCATTTTAAGGAAAGTTGTAACAAAAGGAAATTTTTACAAAATAAGTAGGTACGTCTTATAGTCCAGACCAAAGGTTCTGACCATTCCATTCTTCTTTTATAAATGTAATTTGTTTACAATCCTTTTTGATATTTCATTTTAAGTATCAACAATTTAAAGAAAAACAATAAACAAAAATGTATAGTACAATATGTCATAATATCGCTGTCGCAGCATCCTGCACAACATAGCGAATTTCCGTTTAAGAAATTAGTTTTTCTCGGAAACTAGCTGATATAGAATAATAGTTTAAAGACCGTTT
This sequence comes from Brachynemurus nebulosus, assembly GCA_035578155.1. Taxonomy (NCBI): domain Eukaryota; kingdom Metazoa; phylum Arthropoda; class Insecta; order Neuroptera; family Myrmeleontidae; genus Brachynemurus; species Brachynemurus nebulosus. The sequence continues at coordinate 3,990,459 of JAPWDM010000019.1, read as the reverse complement.
TCGTCTGATTTTTTCTCCCCGTTTGAATGGTGTACAAAAATGTCGCAAAAATTTTTGAATAAGGGGAAACTTTGGCAAAAAACTAATATTTTTTCACGAAAATTGCCAAAAAAACCATGTTCCGGGCATCGTAAATCACCAAATTTCGTAAAAGTAAGACATTTTGTTCGAGAGTTATCTTGCGGACACGGCTCGTTTTTTAAGTACAGTGAGAATACAGCCCTCTTGCGTTTATTCAATATATGCATGTACAACTCTATAGGTAATACAGTGAGAATACAGCCCTCTTGCGTTGATTCAATATATGCATGTACAACTCTATAATTATTATATTATATATTATTATTATTATTATTTTTTCCCCCACTATAATGGAAGATTATATGTCATCCTTCGGTGACATAAAAAAGGTACCTACTTAATTCATCAAAAATATTTTCCCCTAAAAATAACTCGGGACTTTTTATAATAACCAGAAAATAAAATTACCTTCTATAGCAACCAACTCTGGATTCAAGTAGTTGAAGAATAAAACTTTAAAATCCAACGAAATGTATTCAAGAACAGAACAGGCTGTAGGTTCAGAAAATTTTTTATATTTAACCTAAGAGTTAAGTGACTTTTTAATAGTTGCTTAGCCCTATATCAAATTCTTCTATATATCAACTTTGGTGTCTTTGTCTATATCCGAAATCCTCGAATACCCAGATTTTTAATACTTTAGTTTTGATTCTCAACTAAACTCAAGAATATTCTTGTATGAACAAGTTGCACTGTAATTTTGATATATTGACAAAGTCACACATAAAAAATCGAAAACTGTTGTTTGACTTTACGTGTAATTATTATACAGGTTTTTTTCGAATTGATTCATTGTCTACCGTGTTAAGTAAGCATCACTGAAATTTTTATTTCTTTTTCTTTTTCTTCTGGGTTGTTGAGAATTTTTATTGGTAAGCAATTACTTACAATTAAAGTGACAGATATTTCAAAAGTTTATTATGATTTAAAAACATTTATTACAGCAACTCAACCGGCAGAATTTGAGAAAATATGAGACAAGTTAACACATTGTTATGTATCACCTCAATCACAGTATAATGAGTACTTTGAGTAAAATATTGGATTTTTAACTTTTCCGCCTATACTGGCTATACAGCGAAACTATAGCCACTTATAGCAGCATTAAAAAGAGAAAGTATAATAATTTGCAGGATTTGGACAGGATTTCGACGTTTTGCGGTCTATGGAAGCAAAAAAACGGAAGGTTTGGATGGAATTTTTTGGACCTGGATGTAGGTATGTATGTTATGTATTTTGGCGTCTAAATTAAATAATATCTATATAACGGGGCATTAAAAAAACGAAATTTTGACGCATTTTGGTCAGTGATTCTTGAGTTACAGTGATTTTAATTTTTTGAAAAAATCGAAATACGCTGGCTTTTTCGATCCTAATGTCCTAATTATTTCAATCAAATCGAAGGCATTTCTTCTTCTTATCAGAATTTATAAAAATTTGGTTAGAAGTTGTAGGTTAGGTCGCAAGTTAGTGCGTTGGGTGGAATAAAACACGGACTTTCTCCCTGAGGCAGAGCGAGAGCAAAATTTCGAAAAATTTTCACTCTTATTTTCACTCATCTACCCCTTTTGATTATACTAGGCTTAGGAATGTGAATTCGCTTGTTTGTTCGTTTATTAGTCTTTCTTTAACATATCAGAAGCTTAACTAATTGACTTAAAACTTTACAAAGAGATCGACAGGGGGATTAAGAAGAGTATAGACTATTTCTAACTATCTACGCGGGAAAATATCGAAAAAATGAAAAAAATGAATGGTTGACATACTTTGGGGATTGATTCCTATGAACCACGCTGGTGAAGCCATTGCTAAAAAGTGGTGTCTGGCGCTAAAAACTGTGCTCAAATTGCTTGATACAAGAACCTTTGTAGCTGTTGAAATACAATATTTTTTGAAGATGTCTGGTGAAAACGCGACAGCAGAAAAATCTACGGGTTTTTCTAACCGATAATTGAATTACAAGAAGTTTTTTGATATTCTGAGAGCTGATATACTCTCTTTCACGACATCGATCGGTGGCCTTGTTGGTGGTCCTCATTGAGCGCGACCGTAAATATCTTGCTCGTTCATTCTTATTTTCCATAATTATAAAAAAAAATAAAAATAAATTCAATCACATATTTCCGATCGCTGGGGACGGACCGTTATTTGAACAATATCATCGGAATACTTTTATTATATTACAAATAGTTCCATATTATGAAGTAGTTACATCTACATAACCTAACTATTTCTAACTTTAACAATATATACATAATAAATAATTATCGTTCCAAATCACTGAATATGGCTTGAATTAGTTATTTGAAATCAAATAAGAAATATGTTGAACAAAAAGAACAAGAAAAAAGACAGAAGAAAAAAAAATAAACGGCAAGTAAATCTGACCGATGTGGTACAGTGGGTACCTACACATCAGTAAGCAATAATCAACTGGCAATGATAAATAACGTATGACAGGATAACATTTGATATCTCACTTATTAATAAATACCTTCCTATTATATTATACATCTTAATGCCGGATCCAAACCAACTCGACAAAACAAAAACAAAAAATAAAACAAAAATACCACAGAATCAACAATACAAATAAACGTTTGGAAACAAAAATTGTTAACAAAATAAAACACTAAGAGTTTTATTTCTTTTGTTTTGTTTGGTATTAGGATCCAAACCAACTCGATAAAACAAAAACAAAAAATAAAAATAAAACAATACAGAATCAACAATACAAAGAAACGTTTGAATATAAAAATTGTAAACAAAACAAAACAGTAAGAGTTTTTTCGTTTGTTTTGTTTGGTATTGGGATTTGTCAAACAAGCGTGGCTTAAAAATTGGTTGACGAAAGAGTACATTGACATTAGTTTGATATAATTATAGCAATTAATTAGATAGGTATTAAGAAAAAATGTTAAATATCAAAATTATTTGTACATTGAGTTGACACAGGTCCAAAGCAAAAAAAAATATTTGTTGAAGGAGAGAGAATTTTACATCTGTGAACATTTAATAAACTGTTTCACAGTGAGTTAATAGATATTACAGTCTAAAATTCTATAATAATAGCTTGACTTCAACACCAGATGTCCTACCAACATTCGACAGATCCCCCAGTAGATGCGGCATTAGATTGTTTTCTTATAATTAGTATTTAAATATATGTTTTAGGTAAGATGTAGCTCGAAAAATTCTTGTAAATAAAGTAACTCGGTTCTGTTTACAATTAAATATAATGTGGAAGTAAAAGTTTTATTACGACAGAGATGTCATTTCAGCGGGAAAAATTAGCTTTCGTCAGGGTTCCATCCTCGTCAGGACCAGTCGGGTTTCAACGAGAATCAGGTCTAGGATAAAGAATTTTTATACGGGGACGGGAGAGGGCGGAGTGTCACTAAAATTGGGATCGGGTGATATTTGAAAATTTTTTTTCGGGATCGGGTGTAGATCGGAATGGAAATTCAATTTCAGGAATAGGCGACAACTGATGACAATTTAATCAGAAATTCAAAATACAGTAGAGAAATATCTAATTAGTATATTTTGCTACTTAGGTATATTAGGGTTCTCATAACCAAAAAACGGTTAAATTACTTGATGACGTCATAAAGATGAATTTTTAAACTTTTTCCAAATAAAACTTTATTTTGTCATACTTTTAATTAATTTGTCGATTGGATTTTAATGTGTTCGTGAGGAGTATTTTAAATCTTTCATCAACAGTTTGCGACTTAGATTTTAAATTTTCTAGTTTAACAATCATTAATTTTTCTTTTCTCAACACTTTAAGAACAGAGGAGGTTGTTGATCCTAATTTTTTGTTCTACCTAAAGTAAATTTATCACTCCTACTTGAGATCTGAAAACATTTAACCCTTTGCACTCGATGCGCGCCGCCACGGCGACACAATAAATATTAATTCCACTCGTTAGGCGCCGCAGCGGCGCCATAAACAATAGGTACGTATTTTATTATTTACAACACTTTAGGGGACCTAAGGCCCGATTTACATTAAGGACCGATTTATAATACATTAACGCTCCGCTCTCAGTACGATATCACTCCGCTCCCGGTTCGATAAAATATTCTTACATAATAAATAATGAGTGTATTCACATCATCGCTCTGACATCGGTCCGATATCAGTCATGGTTCGCTCTCGCTTTAATAACGCTCCAATACCAATACCACTGAGATAATATTTTATCGGAGCGATATCAGACCCTATATCGATGATAGTGAACACATTTTTTATTCCACTTCGCTCCGTTTCTCAGCCTTCTTCATTTATTTGAAAATTATTATATTAGGAAAACATGATTCAACACAACGACGCGACGTCTTGCTACAATACATTGTGATACATACTACTAAAATTAACTAATAGATATATTGTATTATGGATATTATGTTCTCCTAATACAATAGTGTTTGCAGCGTTTTAAAACTACTGTAGAGTAGCTGAGTACCCATACTAAAAAATGGTTCGAGTGCAAAGGGTTAAAAAAATGAAAGTTATATCGTTGTAATGTTTGTTTAAGCTATCACAAAAAATGTCTCTGAGATGTCAAGAAAATTCGTATAGCTTCATCTCAGCTTCCCCGGCGACGTGCACTCTAAGGGTTAAATTTATCTATTTATTTAAATGCCTTTTTAAAAATTACACACTGTACTACAATAGTAAATTGAGGGTTGCCAAACTGTTGAATAATGATTACATTTATAATTTTCGCAGAAATCAAGAATGGAATCCTGAGGATTATTTATTACAAATAAATTACTTTATACAAATCACTCCTAAAAGCTATATAGTACCGTAGGACCTTAAGTAATCAAGTGCATACTTTGTTAAGATATAAATAAAACACTGAGCAGAAATAATGATAAATTTATGTTTGTATAGTGTCACAGCGTAACACAATGATTGATTCATACGCTTTGATATAATAATGTAGGTGTTGGCTTTAATTTTTTTTGCACCGAGTGGGTAACATATAATTACATATTGTATTGTAGATAAATGGTAGGGTAGAGCAAAAGAACTTGTTAGGTTTTATTTCAGATAGCAATGCAATTGATATTTTGAAAATTTCATCAAAAAGGATCTAAGAGTTTTAAAGTTTTACGACCTGGTGAAATCTTTGGACACATAAAGGACTGACCGTCCAAAATCAAAATTGTTCAGGAAACTCTAAAACGTAAAATGCGAGTGAAACACAAAACACTATAGAAGCAGTGTACATATATGTTAAAAATCTGTCGTTCGTAAGGTGCAATGTTGTGTCAATTTACACCGTTTCTGATTTAGTCTGTTACTGTTCGACATAGGGTTCACATCGTAACTAATATCATTGTTTTTTAATCAACTCCTTAATTTAAACAGAACAAAAATGAAGTGTGTCTAGTGATGAGCAAAATTAGTCTTGGTTTTGCATTTTTTGCAAGACCAAGACCAAAACCAAGACTATATATACCAAGAGCAAGACCAAGACCAAGACTATAAGTATGGCTGCAAGACCAATACCAAGACTCAAGTGAGCAAGACCAAGACAAAAGCAAGAAAAATGCAAGACTCTTGCTAAACTATTTAAATAGTTTGAAAGTATAATTAATACGGTAAAGAGAGAAAATTCTGATTTTAGAAGAAAAAAATTCGGTAATAAAAAATGCAAGAAAGTGCAAGATTTTTTAGCAATACCAAGACCAACACTGCATTATGCAAGACCAAGACCGAGACCAATACTGCATTTTGCAAGACCAAGACCAAGACTGCATTTTGCAAGACCAAGACCAAGACCAAGACTGCATTTTGCAAGACCAAGACCAAGACAGAGACCAAGATTCAAACTGCTCTTACAAGACAAAGACCAAGACCAAGACTGCATTTTGCAAGACCAAGACTGCAAGTCTTGGTCTTGGTCTTGCATTTGCTCATCACTAAGTGTGTCGTATTTAAATGTAATAATTCTATTGAACAAAAAATTCTCACAATAAAGGGATATCTTTCTTAAAATAAATAAATTTACTTTTAATTGTTGGTTGTTAGTTACATAGGTTCGGCCATGATAGTATATACTATGTATATGTAAGGTTCCCAGTCATACATTCATGTACATACACCAGCATATTACACTAACACATTAAGATGTTTGTGTAGATACAAATGATGTGTTTTGTTGTATGTATCATAATCGTTTGGTAGGGGTAGCGGTGTCCACACGATTTGCTGGCGACAGCGGGCACTGTATTTATGAAATAGGAAATTTAGATATTGTATATCTACGGTGTGAAAGTTGTCTTTTTGTGCGGGAAAAAGTTTTCATATTCAAATGTGATTACAATGCTTCCACTACCTTTCGTAGTCTTGCAAGCAAAAAATGGAATTATCAAGTTGTTTCCTTGTACCCTTCGCATAAAATAAACATTAATTATAAATGTCTTTCACCGTAGAAAAAGTACACTTATACATGCCCCGTACATCAAAGTAAAATTGTAATTTTCCGCTATTTATTTCACTCTATGTAATTAAAATTCACTCTTGCGATTTTGATATTAAACAAAATACGGTAGCGAATTCTTATCATTCCATAATTTATGGCGTCGAGTTAAGTGTTATTAATATTACACTTTGTCACAGAGAAGATTGAAAATTTCCGGTCTAGAAAACTATAGGCGTTGAAAAAATTTGAAAAGCAGTTATATTCAGGACCGTGGAGAGAAATGGTGGGTCCCAGGAGCAAAGCACATTTCTTAAATTTCTCCCCCAAAAAAATAAGTGACGAGCAAAAAAAAGCTCGTTTTACTTTTCGTTTTCCTCGACTCCTATCGACCGCTACAGGCCTCCTATTCTATTCCGGGCCCCGGGGCAGCAACCCCGGCGATCTCACTCTCTCGTCAGGCCTGGTTATATTGAACTCGAAAATAGCGCGGAATTTTTAGATAAACTTCTTTTTATTATTCACTCTTCGTTTAAATTCTGTCATGCTCACTTTTTCCCTGTAATCTAGTCAAATCAATTTTTTTGATTTTTCGCTTTTCTACTGAATTTTGGAGCAGCGTGAAATAAGCACGAAAATATAATCATTTGCTTTAAATCCTACACGAATAGAAAAATCATATAATTATATAATTAATGCTTGCGCGATCGACGATCAAAGTAAAAAATATATTATAGCATGGTAAAATTTAATATGGTAACACAACTTCTACCACACTCTTATGCATATATATTTTAGTTTAATTCTTGTTGTCGTACTCTTTCATTTGCGCATCTGACCCGCAACCTTATGTTGCTTCGGCTGTACCTGTAAAAACTTCGAAGATGCCCGATCTTTTTCGACCTTTGATTCTTTATGATCCATACAAAAATGATTGGCAACAATATATTCTAATACTGAAGATAGTGGAGTAACAAAATGATGAATTAAACGATGACCATCCGTCAAGACATTCTAATGAACACTGATTCGACACCACACGACACCGCATTAGCTAACCAGCTACTTGCAACACTAACAGTCCTGCTATGTGACCTTCATATATGATTGTGTTGATACTTTCTGCAGCTTGCCTCGCAATGTGACAGCGTTGATACCTTCTCTTTCTTTCTTTCTACTATTAGCTTCTTTTATTCTTTTATTCTTTTCTACTTTTCTTTTATTTTAAAACAGCATGGTAATTTTTGTAAGAAAAACAATTAAACTGTCGGCAATGGAACTTTTTACTGTGCTGTTTTACAACTTTTACGGAGTTAATATTATGGAAAGAACATTCTATTCTTTAAATTTTCTGTGATTAATTATAATTTTTATATTTTTACCGTACAAAATTGAATATGTTCGCCTTTTACACGTCGACTGTAGTGCTGAGCACAGTAATTTTTATATGAATTTTCACTCTGTGTAGGGAAATGACTAACTCACTTTTCTGACCATTACACTTGATCAAGCAGTTTCTAATTTATTCTTTACACAAATAGAGCTGAAAAACATTCGCTTTTATCGACAATTATTTTTATCTACGACTAGCATGAAATTGCTTGTTTATTGTACAAAATATTGTACTATCTGGGTGAGCTTTGTTTTTACATACATACAACTGTAAAAAAAAATGGCTCTTTACACGTATGTACACGTAAAATACCACAGGTTACTACAATTTTACTAGTTCTTATATTGTATATTATATTAGAATTTGTACAATAATTTTACCTAGCAACTGAATATTTACATAATTTGCTTTTAATTTTCTAATTCTAATTTTCTATTTCTAATTCTAATTCTACTTAATTTTTATCGTTTATTGGGAATTTCATGTTAGTCGTTGATAAAGTATAGTACGTAACTCGGTTGTAAGGCATATTACACACTCGCGCAATTACTCACTGGCCACTGCGCGGCTCTTGCGTAACTTTTTCGCTCGTGTATAATATGCAACTTACAACCTCAATCACGCTATACTATTACTATTTAAAAATGTTCCTAGCTCCACAATTATTTTCTTTTTTTTTGCAAATTTCATTAAAATTTTTGAATTAGGTTTTGCGAGTTCATTTATTTATAACTATGTATCTATTATTAAAATCTTCGAAGTATTTATATACTAATAATTAAAATACTAATTAGTGTTTGAATAATGCAATCTCAAATCGAAAAAAATTCTATCAACAAACGGACGCAAGTGCAAAATATTTTCATTTACTTTTTTTACTCTTAGTAAATGAATAGTAAATTCATTAATATATAATTATATACCGGGTGAGAACAAAAACAAGAGTACATTCGTAATTCCCTAAATTACTTGTTTGAATTAGTTTAATGGTAAGACTACATCGAAAATATTCGTTGCTTATAAATGAGCATCGATTAAGATTTTCAATCGAACGTTTTTTCTTAGATCAACGATCAAACGGTTTTTTTTTTTTTTTTTTTTGGACACCCTATGTCACTTCCAGAGGTGAGAACTAATAACACCTCTGATTTGTACTAAATGATTGCATAATATATAATTTTATTTTAGATTTCAAATTTAGATATCAAACATCCAGTTTTTTTCTTATATTCATACATATACAGTGGCGTATTTTTAAATTGTGCTTAACGGTCGCCGCATTCCGATTTATAATTAATACCTGTTACAATTATTGTAAGTCGTGACTGCATAAATTTGAAAGTATAAAAATTTACAGACTCGATTTTATTAATTAAATAATATTGTATTTTGTTAGTGATTTTTTTGCATACAGACTCTCCTTTAAATGTGATAATGCAGTATTTAAATGAAACGCCACTGTATTATGGAATATTATTGGTAATCACTAATAAAAATACCATGTTATTATCGAATAGTAAAAGTTAACCGCACTTTACGTGATTTTTACGATGCGCATTTAAATCTATACATATTTATATCTCATATTTATAGGTGCCTACAAGATGTCTATACTGTACCTATTAATTTGTGATTTCAGTTATTTTTAAATAAATCAGGTGTGAAGTATCTATTAAATATTAGAAAATTTTTTTATGTTATGCGTACAAACAGAAGATTAACCATCTTATTAACAGGAAAGTATATTATTAAAAATTATATCTGCTGTTATAATTGAACTCCAATCATATAACTGCTGTTTTGCGATTTTCGCAACTTTTCCATAATAATTAAAGATGCTGATTCAATAAACAGATAATCGCAAGAATATGATAAAATTGTTGGTATGGCATGAATTTTGTTAGTTATGTAACTTTTGCCTGAATAAAATTCTAAAGACGAGATAAGTATAGCTAAAACTCATATTAATCATATTCGTCTCAGTATCGATAGAACATCGTATTCTTCTTACTTACCAATAAATAATAGGTGAGTGCAAAACGAGGATTAAAAAAAATTTTTAGACTAAAATTTTTGTTTTAATAACCATTTGAAATTTGCTTTGGGAACGTTTTTCTATTGTTAGAGAAATAAGTATCATCCTGTTGAGGGGTGACTCATAGGACCCTGTAGACACTAAAACCGCAGAAATTTTTTTGGAATTAACAGTCGCGTCACCCCTCAAAAGGATAAGAGTTGTTTTTCTTACACCCTGTATATGTATATATGTATATACATAACACCCTGTATATAACTCTGTTAATTTAACATATATCAAGACAAACTAAAGACCAAAATTATCAGAATGATGTGCTTTAGATTTTTTGTTCTTAATAATATTAGCTAAGCAGTGAAGGAAGTGGAGGAAAAAGCTAAAGCGGAACTTTTAAAGGTGAAAACATTATAAAAGAGAAGAAAGATTCACCTTCAATTATTTTTCTTGTATATATAGACGCATTGTAGGACCATTAACTGTAGAAGTTTCAAACTTGAGAAATTTTTTCTACATCATTTTCCAAAAATGGCTAAAACCATATATTGACAATATTTGAAGTTGAATAACTCAAAAGGGACTGGGTGAAAAATCATAAAATTAATACAGGTTACAGCTTTTTATGATAAATCCATAATTCGATTTACTTTTTCAGTTTGTTATTTGTTTCCATTTTTTTCGATTCTAAAATCGGGCTAGTTCGTGCTATGGACCTTAGATATTTGTTTTTTCTATTTAACTATTCACTAATCATGTTCTACTTGTTTTTGACACCAAGAAGCAAGTATTGGTATCTGTTATATCACGATATTCAATTTTTACTACTTTTAAGCTTTTTTCGTTAGGTTTTGAAATTTCCTTTAGTTCGTAGCTCTTTTCTGATACAATATCATTTATCATTTTATTCCCGACGTTAATTTCCAGAATTAATTCCAAAATTTACAGCTTTTTAATAGGACATCCTTTATAAAAAAAAAAAATTAATTAATTATTTGCTGAATTTTTGATGAATTGACTGATCTTTAAAGGTGTTATGAAAAAGAGCCGTCATTTATGTCTATTCTGTTTTCGGGCGAAATAACCTCGAGCGATTCCTGTAATTATTATTGAATTAATAAATAATCGCTTATTAAAATAAAATTATAAGTTTCATTTCATTAATATTTATTTATAATAATTAGTTTTAAAATAGGAAAACAAACATACGTGGACTTATGCAGGTGTATTAGCCAAAAGTATTTCTATTAGCCATCATAGGTAAGGTAAGAACAATTTTTATTTCTAAACGTCATAAATTTAAAATATTAAACTCAATCTCTTCAGGATATTAATTTCATTTTCTTATATTTCTTAGAAAGACTTTTAATTACCATTTTTTTAATATTCGCGCGTTATAATTAAATCATTTCTTATTGTAGGAACTTCGTTGTGTCGTTGTGTTATCTTGCTTAATGCAAAATTAAAAATTTATATTACACATTACTTGATACTTTATGGCCTATCTATGTGTAGTGTGATATCATATAAAAGAACCATAAGCCATGCCAAAGAAGCCCACCATAATCGTGTATGCGTTGGTTAATATGATCCTCTTATGGAATGTCGCCTATAAAACAGAGTTAAATATCTGTAACAAAAGATAATTTATGTAGGTACGATCGTTGCTGGTATGTTGGACGACCAATGGACACGAGTACAGGGTGTTCCAGATACGAAAAGGAAGCACGAGGTCAGTGATCGGGTACTAGGGCCAATGAATCAGATCTTAGCGGATACTATGTCTAAAGAAATCACTTCATTTTCGTTTAAAGAAATTTGCGAAACATAATCAGAATTAACAGCAAAAACTAAGCTACGTATTTCGACAAATAATTTAAAATTTTATATATTCGACAACTTTACGCCAAAGAGACATCCGAACCCCAATTTCTTTTTCGATCTAAAATAATTTAAAGAGAAAATATTGGTATACAGTTAGCTCAGTTTACTATAAAAAATACATATTTCTTTCTTAAGGTAGGAGTTCAAATAAAAAAGCAACTTTTTTATTTATGATTATTTTGCTTGTTGAATTTTTTTTTTCAAATTAGGGATGGTTTCAAATAGAAAATTTTGTTTTTGAAACATTCATTACTCTTCCCTGTGGGGAAAAACTTTACAGGGAAGGGTTTTTAAGCGTTTACAAGGAACGCCATATCTCAAAAAGTAATGAACATTTTTTAATTATTTTTTCATTATTTTATTCGTAAGGAACCTGTCCATAAAGCCGAGTATGGGTTTCAGGTAATTTTAAAAATTAACTATAAAATTGTAATGCAAAAGTTCTAAAAATTATAAAACCTAATTTTTTGTTAAAAAAAATGTTTAAAAATAGTTACAATTGTTCAAATGGGAAAAGCGTACCCACTTTATGCGCAATATGTTTATGAACCAAATAAAAAAAAATTAAGTCTCTATCTTTTCTAGATCTTGAGATATGATTTTCCTTGTCGGGAAAAACACAAGTTTCGGGAAACGGTAAAAAACAAAAATAATAACAAAATAAGCGGTTTACTCACTGTTTATTAAAACGTCTACAAAGGCATACAAATAAAAGAACATTATCTCAGTGCATACTATAACTCGTGATCTGCAAAGGAGCAGCAACTTGGCTGTGCAGCGGCTCACAAATAAATATTTTTCTACTTGAAAAAAATTTTTTTGGCCATGTTTTACATATCACCGTGTTTGTAAAGAACCACAGAACGAAATAAAAACAAAAAACGAGATTCGAAAAAAATTGGTTTATTAGCCGTTTCTGGTGTGAATTCCCCCCTTAAGGTTTTTAAAGTTATTCTTTCAATATTAAGGGGGACCACTAGTGTGACATTTTGAAAAAATTGGTTTTGATAGTCTAACCTTTAAAAATAACATACTAAAATTTTAAGTGCGTATCTCAAACAGTTTTTGAGTTACAGCCACCTAAAGAGCAAATTCTGATTTTCATTGTTAACTTTGAGGTACTGAGAAATGTATGAAGGTTAATAGTTCGAGAGTTTTTGGACGTGGCTGCCAGGCACATGTCGTGGAGCAGCTAGATCTACTGGCATATTTAAACGACTCATCTAGTTTTACTATGACCGTTATATTAGTGAGTACATTATAAACAATTTTAGTAAAAATTCTCAGCGGTTAAATCTAAAAGGTAAGATGAAGAAAAACTACATTTTTCAAATTTGCTGCAGTTATAACTCGAAGACAAATCATCCAATCAATTTGATTCTTATTGCAGCTTCTTTTATATATGTTTCTTCGTGCCATGAATCTCCAGTTTTCCGATCGAATAAAAAATGTAATTTTTGCAGGCCAAAAATCATCAAATTTTCGCACAAAATTTAAAACTTTGTTTTTAAAACTCCGCTATTTTGTTAAATTTCAACTTTTTTTCGATCGAGGTTCACGGCACGGGCAGTACCTTCTAGTTTAATAGGCTTTTTGGTTTTTTGATTTCAAGCACTGTGAAGATCGGTATCACTGCATCAGTGGGGGAACTTTTTTATTGGAGCCTTGGTAGATCTCGAATAACTCACTGAATTTTCAATTTTTTTGTCAAAAAATTTTATCTTGAATTTATTATATATCAACGAATATATCCTTAAAATATTAAAACATTCCATACAGTCAGTTGCTTTCTTTAAAAAAATTCCCAAAAATCGCCTTTTATTCAGGCGGTCACACTAGTGGTCCCGCTTAATTCATATGGGGAAAATGCATAAATCTCATTTGCCATGTTATTTTCCATCAAGCCCAAATTAATTTTTTTTTTAATTATGTATATATTTAAATCTTATTTAAATTTGCTTATAATAACTGAAAAACACATTAATTGTCCCACATTATATTGAAACATTAGTTGTTGTGTTTTCCCTTGTTATTTAATTTTTTTCACCTGTCGAAAAAAGATGCAATTTTCCGATAATCCATAACCCAACATCCACTAACCTAATTGAAACATAATTTTTGGTTTTAGAAAACTAGGAGATCACGGAGGGGAACGGTCGTTTCTAATAGCAAATTTTGACTTATATTTAACACTATTGGACCGACTATTTTAAAACAAAGATAGTTGTCTTTTAGAATCCTCAGAGATAGTTCTTTTAAATAACACTTCACACGGTATATTTATTAAAACTTTTTTCTCTTTGGACCAAACTGACCCTCCATATTAATCTAAGATATTTTTTTTATATTGTTGGCTTGAGTCATAATATGTGCGGATGATCAAGATCTAATACTACATTAAAATCCTGGGTTACATAATTTTTTGAGAAAAACCTTTGTAATCGATGGACTGACAGACACGAGTGCGATCTTATAAGCATTCCAGAAATGTTTTTTTAGAGTCCTTTGACCCACACTGTCAACTTCCCATTGGGTGTCCTGAAAAACTACAGACTACTGTACATAAATAATTCTTTTTTCATTTCAGGCGACTCCTCCCCTGGGCCCCCGATAGAGGCTTTGCCCCTTGTACCATACCGGGGGCTTCGCCTTCTGTACCTAAGGCTGGAGACTCCACCCTTATCAAATAAATGATAACGTCATTTGTTCTCAAGATATGCGAGACAAAATATATTTTGGCAAAAAACTAATTTTTTCAAGTTTCTTATTTCGTTTTTTTTTCTTTTTTTTAAATTTTGTAATAAAAAAATACTGGCGTTTTTAACATCAAGGAAGGTTCTTAGGCCATTATATAATAATGTTATGGTAAAAAATCCATATAATCTATGTTATCTTAATAAAGTTAATTCCGTTTTTTACCACAAAAAACAAACCGCTAATCCGAATTTGCTGAAAACTATATCCGGTCTTCATTTTTTGATTACGCATCTAATGAAATTATTCCGGAGTTGAGATTATTCCGGAGTGTCGAATCATCGACGCGGACCATCTGAAAGGTGATGAGTGAATCCTCTTTTTTTTTTGGTAACCGCGCCCAACAAGGCAATCGGCGAAGATTCTAAAAGGAATCGGTTTAATCGCCGCGAAGGATACAATTTGGTGGAATTACCCCGATTGCCATGTTGATCGCCCTAATATCCCGCCACATCCCGCCTGTCAGATGAAGTACAGGGTGTACCATATAAAGTTGAGTACAGGGTGTGACATTCTTATTTTTTTTGTAAATATTTTTATATTAGATTTTTAAAAGATGTGAATAATGATGGTGTTATTATTAAAATATTGATATTTAAGTTACTTATTCAGTCGGGTGACGTATTACAACGTCACATTATCATTTGTTCTCGAGATATGCAAGACGAAAAAAAAATCACGAACGAACGAACTAACGAACGCACACACAGACATCACGCTAAAAACGATGGATTCGGATTCTAATGACCTTGAAACGTGGAGATATGTCAAAATTAGCGATCCGTAAAATCGGACCCATTACAATAACTTCCTATGGGAAGTTAAAAATCCTTTGTGCCAATTTCAATCTTCATTCAATCCAATACGCAAAACATCTTTCTCTAACAAGTTCCAGTATGTGTTTACTCTTTTCAATTCGGAACCGTCTAAAATAAAATTTTTATCCCGAAAAAGTATGTAAAGTATTTATAAAATATGTAACTGTCCCCTTTTCTCCATATATTCAACTCCTTTGTAAACTCCTTTGTTTACATCGACTAGTGCGACCATAACCTTGCATGCAACTATTTAAAAATATCAATATAAAGCGGGTTCTACACGATGCTACGAACGTTCCTTCCAACGTTCGATCGAACGTTTGAGGCAATTAAGTTCGATAGTTGGTGCGACGAATGTGTCTGCTACACGGTGAATCGAATGTTTGATCCAATACGAATGATGATGTGTTGGTACTCAGTGGACGACGCTGTTATCTGTCTGATGTTATCTCTAATGTTATACACTGATGTTGTCTCTCTTCACATGAACGAGTCGTGCAGCTGCTGAGTCGAACCAACCAACGCAACCAACATTGACCTTCAAACGTTCGAAGCATCCCTTTGACTCGGTGCAAGAATACCGACATCGAACGGGACACGACCAAATGCGAACGTTTGACGCTCGACATTGGACACTCGTAGGTTCGAACAACGGCTACACGATGCTATGAACCATCCAACGTCGAATGTTGGAAGGTGTTCGTAGCATCGTGTAGCAGCGGCTTTACAGTAGGTTTTTCTCTACTATGCATATATTATTATTACTACAATAGATCTATTTTAATAGGTATTAGACGTATCTTTTCTAATAAGTGAACCAGTTAGTTACTTACTACTTAGTTATCGAACACCGGGATGCCAGCCGCTGTTCAGATTGTTCTTCGTTGCGCTATTGTTATGGCCGGGTGAATTTGTTTTACGTATTTCACGATACGTAGCATATTCGTGTAGTAGGGGAGATCCTTGTACCTTGGGACACAATCGTTTAAAACTTCATAACTTGAATAAAAATTGATGTATGGCTTCGAAAATTGAAAATTCTGTAAGCACACGATAGGGTCTTAATATTATGATACAATATATCACGAAACTGTGTTTCAGTTTTGCGAAAACTTGAATTAAATAATCGAGGATATTTGTCCCAAGGTACAATCACAGCTTGTACCTTGGAACAAACTATACAATACATTGTAAGCCCTGAAAGCAAAACAGGTATAGGTATATACTATTTTTTTTAAGAGCAATGAAAATTGTTTGATTTTACTTGCAATCATTTTTATTACCTATAGAAAAAATGACCATTTTAATGCCATTTTTGACGTTTTCTTCACTGGGCTTTGGCTGGGTGACTTTGTTCTTACACCATGGCATCTGGATAGATAAAGACAAATATTGAAAACAAACTTACTTGTAAATCTCTGTAAAAAAAGCAATGCCTTGTACCTTAGAACCGTCCCAAGGTACAAAAAGTTTGCTGTCCAAGGTACAAATTTCAATTACATACAATAAAGTGTGGTTATATTTTTTAATTACTGAAATCCAGTGATATACGTCAAAAGAAATAGTTACGAATGTGTATAATAACTATTTGTATCTTTAATCATTTTCTCACCTCAAAATACTTCGAGTAAAATAAGGATTTATATGAATTACAAAAGAAAAAAAAAAAAACACGGCAAAAACCTCACAATCTTGCACATAGAAGAAACGAGTCAAAATGGCCGACTTTACTGCGTGTGTTTTGAGTATTTGTGTCAAATACTCATTAAATTTCACTACTAATCATTTTACAATACATTGGTTCTCAAATTATGGGCTTTTCCTGAGGTCTAAGGTATTCTGAGGTATAAGGATTTCCCCTACCTACGTTACACAATCGCGAATCGGCCAAATTCCATATAATTCTTTTGTGTATGTAGTACTGGACTTATATAATACGTGCGTGATACTCTGTTGAATGGTTTAGAAACATTAAACTTTATTTAATAAATCGATGTACACTGCCGAACCAGAAATTATAACTATGGCTTTAGGCTCGCTTGATGGAAGTTAGAGTTTGGGCGATTCTAATTTGTATTACCAGATTTTGAAATTGAAATACTAAAGGG
This sequence comes from Brachynemurus nebulosus, assembly GCA_035578155.1. Taxonomy (NCBI): domain Eukaryota; kingdom Metazoa; phylum Arthropoda; class Insecta; order Neuroptera; family Myrmeleontidae; genus Brachynemurus; species Brachynemurus nebulosus. The sequence continues at coordinate 3,972,952 of JAPWDM010000019.1, read as the reverse complement.
AACGTTTATGAAGTACGTAGCTTGGCCTAGGGAAGGGAGTTACTTAAGAGTACACGAGAGCAGGGAGGAAGTCAAAGTCAAATTACGTTATTCTTCAATTTTTTTAGTTAGCACTATTCTCTAAACAGACTATGTTACCCTTTGGTCACACAGTTATCACAGTTAAATTTGGCGTGTTTTTTGAAGACAAATCTTGCTGGATAGATAGAAAGCTCTAAAAAATGTCTTAATGTGAATTTTGAGATTTTGTAATAAAAAATATATTATTCGAATAAAATGTCTTCTGTAGGGACTTAATTGCAAAAAGTTATACGTTTCATTAAACGGGAAGGAGAGGGGTCAAGGCAAAACCCACTTATAAAAGGGATTCTAAAGAAGTCAGCACGGAAACGTACTTTATGGACATTCCCAAACCTACAAGGGCATATTTTCAACTTACGTTGTTCTTTTAATGTTTCTTCTCCAATGCTTCTTCACTATACGTAACATTAATGATGGATTAATTTGAATTAAAAATAATCGATAAACGGATTTTTTAAGTAATCGGTAACATCCAATTATGAATACTTTGAAACTCTATAATTCAAAGGTATCACGAGTTCCCTTCAAAATCTCTTTATATTTCGAACCAAAACAATAGATTTTTATACACTTGGTAATTCGAACGAAAAAATTATTGTTAGGTAACAAAACCACGCGTTAATTCGAACTCATCGGCGTCAAACACGCGACAATTCAAAGTTGCAGAGAGAAAGAGACAGAAAGATTGTAAGTACATTTTGAAAAAAGTTCAAGTTCTTTCATCTCAAATGCTTAAAAAATTAAAATTGTTACCTGCGATAATTCGAACCTCTCCATAATTCGTAATATTTTAAGATTCCCTCATTAAGATAATGAGTGTATGTGTGTATATAGTACCTACAGTCGACTCTCGTTAATTCGAAAGTCGATTAATTCGAAAAATTCAGTCAAAATTACTTCTCTCATTAGCCAGCAAGAAGAACCTTAATTTTTGACATGTAGTGTACTTTGTTAAAAGATATTAAAACTCACGCGTGCATTTTTTAAGTGAGTGAGTCCATTTAGCAGTTATTAGAGACAGATACGTATACCTATCACAAATGTTTTGTTCCTATTATTTGCTCATTTACATAAAATAACGAACTTGCTACTCAAATGTATAGGTACTCTATTCTACTCTATTCTCTACTCTCGGTACTTAAGTACAGTACCTACTTACTTATTATAGCCAATAGGTATCTACTAACTTTAAATTGTCTTGTGTTTGTGATTTTGACTATTCGAATTGTTTACTAGGATTATTAACTTTTCATTTAGGAAATTAGTTTAATTTTTTATTTATTAAAGAATCAAGCCATTGGATTGGGAATCAAGTTTTTGGTATACAGTATTATAATTAGCTGCTTTTTAGTAAGAACGGATATAGGGGGGTCATGAGAGTCATGACCCCTCCTGGACAGAGATTAAATTCAAATTTAATTGTAGTTTATTTAAAGGTTACCAAAATCTTCAGTGGTTCAAAACTGTAAATAAAATGACTGAATGGTGAAATTAGAAATGAATTACATGTTTTGAAAGCCCTTCTTTTCATTTTTATAACAATTAGGGACGTAGGACCCCTAGAAAAAATTTCTTGCTGATCAGTCATATTAATAGAAGTGATTGGGTCACTTTAATAGTAAAAATGTAAAGTTCACTACCAAGTTACCCTAAATTCAATCAGTCACCCTAAATCAAATCATTTCAATATGATTTGTTTCGAGAAAAATGGAATTTTTTTAAATTTAGTGATATCATCAAGTTTACTAAAATTGTTCAGAGCGTCGTCTTTTCAAAAAGTCGTTTCTTAATGCTAAATCAAGTAGATTTTTTTAAAATTTGCAACGATAAAAAAACATAAAAATATTAAATAAAAATGTAATCATTTGTAGGAAATCTTAATTAAAACTGTAGAGTAATCATTTGTAGGAAATCATTAATTTTAAAAGAATATCAATAAGTATGATTTTTTTGAAACCATATAAAAACTGAATCTTAATTTGTATTTGGATTATTCAAAACTTACTTTTACAGTCGTTTCTTTAGGAGAACTTTACCTAAATTCTTCTAAAATCGAGAGAAAAACTTCAAAAAGTTTTGTTGGACATAACTGGCCTCGAAGGTTCAACTAAAGCCTATACCAATCCAAGTATAATAATAATGATAAAAATTTGAGGGACAGGTCTACCCACACTGTCAACTTTCCATTGGGTGTCCTTAAAGACTAGAGACCACTGTACATAAATAATTATTCTTTCATTTCAGGCGACTCTTCCCCAGGGCCCCCGATACAGGCTTTGCCCCCTGAACCATACCAGGGGCTTCGCCTTCTGTACCTAAGGGCGGGGGCTCCACCCTTATCAAACAAATGATAACATCAGTTGTTCTCAGGATATGCGAGACAAAATTTATTTTGGTAAAAAACTAATTTTTTCAAGTTTCTTATTGCTTTTTTCTTTTTTTTAATTTTGTAATAAAATACTGGCGTTTTTAACATCAAGGAAGGTTCTTAGGCCATTATATAATAATGTTATGGTCAAAAATCCATATACCTAATCTATGTTATCTTAATAAAGCTAATTCCGTTTTTGTACCACAAAAAACAAACCGCTAATCCGAATTTGCAAAAAACTTTATCCGGTTTTCATTTTTTTATTACCCATATCTAATAAAATTAGTCCGGAGTTGATTTGTGCTCGAGATATGCGAGACGAAAAAAAATTCACGAACGCACGAACGAACGAACTAACGAACGCACATAGAGACATCACGCTAAAAACGATGGATTCGGATTCTAGTTACCTTGAAACGTGGAGATAGATATGTTAAAATTAGCGATACGTAAAGTCGGACCCGTTACAATAACTTCCTATGGGAAGTTAAAAATAAGCTGTTATGTTCATATCTGAGTCTTTATATCGCTACCAGAACGTCACCCACATCATTATTTTATTGTCTAACTTATATAGTCAGAAACTACAGTAGGGCAGATTTGGGAGACTAGAATTTGGAACTTATGTGTCTGCAATTATCAAGAAATAACAAAAATTCAAAAATGAAAATTTCTTTTAAAAAAATAAATTGTTAATTTTGTAACAATAGTCACTTGAAATACGAATTTATTGCTCTTCGATTCAATATTAATTCAAAACATTTAAAATATGTGTAGTACAAAATCTTCTAAAAAACATACATCATTGTCAGAATTGGCCCGTATTTTAAGTAATTAATAATTACAGAAGTTTTCGAGCAGACAAATATCTAAAGTAAGACATATTACGATTCTAGGATTAAAATAAGGCCAACCTATAAATAAGCCTTAAATAAATTATGAATCCCAACTTTTATTGTTTGATAAAAAATTCATTATTGTTATAGCAGAATATGGACAATAATCCATCCATAAGTATATATGGATTATTCTATTTAGTTTTAAACGTAGCTAAAAACACCGGTAACTCTCTAATGGTTTGTCTATCTCTATTTAAATATTCCGTAGTACGTCAGTCAGTCAGTCTGTCTGTCCGTTCATCTACTACATACGTACAAATGCAAACAATGATTTTATTGTATTAATGGCAAATTAAATGTTTCTACATCGTGATTATTATATATGTGTATTTGACCACCACATAGTTTCATTACGTAGGTATACACACATCATTTCAGACGGTTATATAATTTTTTCCATGTTATTTACAGAATCATCGCAATTTTATCGTATCCACTGTCACAATTTATTAAACTTGCAGAAGGACCGACAGTTTGTCTTTGAGAGGATCTTGGGCAGTTTTTCATAGGTAGGTACCTTCTATAAGGCGACTATGTTTAAAAAAAAATTAAGGAATATATTGCCAGCTTTTAAAAAAGAATCACACTTTGCTATAAACCCTATCAAAGTTAAAAAATTATTAGCAAGTTACCTGCTAATGCACTCATTTTTGAAGTTTGTAAATGTTTTTTACAGGTCCAGTGGATGTTTTATGGGATATAAGTCGTTAATTTACATGTTTCTAATCGCAGAAAACCTTACGAGAAAAATTATTATCGTCAGTTTTTTGGATTAATTAAATTTTAATCGTAAGAAAAATGTTTGGTTTTTTTGACGAGTTGTTAGTAGTACCTACCAAATGTCGAACTAAGGAGTAGTTAATCGATTAATCGATTAAAATTGTTTTTCAGACAAAATTAATCATTAGTGACAAATATCCAACATAGAATTCATAGTCGACTAACCGACTAAATTTTTACTCGAACTCAGGAATAGGGTAACTATGTAACTTTTTCCAAAACGACGTGTTCTTTTGAATTTAACTATTGGCTTTTAATATTGTTCTTTTAAGAAAAAGGAAGATATGAGATATCTCAAAAAATATTAATCACCTAAAAGTGAAAAATCATACAAATAGATTTTTAGCTTTCATTTTTTTGAAGTCCAATAAATAATATAGAAAAATTGCGAAAAAATTAGTCGTTTTTACCCGAGTAGAAATTTTGTAGGGCTGGAATAGGGCCCTGATCCGGTTTGCCGGACTTAAGGTAGGGCCCTAATCAGGACAACCATATGAGGGCCGGACCAAAAATGTAACGCTTTTTCAAATCCGGCCCTTGTCAGGCAGCCTGTTCCGGCCCTGATCGGGAAACCTCTTCCGGCCCCGATCGGGAAGCCTATTCTGGCCCTGATCAGGTTTCCTGTTCCGGCCCTGATCATGCTACAGGTTAGTTTGCCGGACTTAAGGTAGGGTCCTGATTAGGAAAACCATATGAGGGCCGGATCAAAAATGTAACGCTTTTTCACTTCCGGCTCCAATCAGGCAGCCTGTTCCGACCCTGATCGGGAAACTTGCTCCGGCCCTTATCGGGCAACCTGTTCCGACATTGATCGGGCAACTTGGTCCGGCCCTGATCGGGCAACCTGCTCCGGCCCTGATCAAGCAGCCTGTCCTCTGACCTATGTTAGGAAATTTAAATTTGGTTATATCTGTATATGTATAGCATGTACTCACCCAATTTTTGTAATACTTACTTTTTATGATGCCAGCTTACAGAAGATTAATTCATACTAAATTAAAAATTCAACGGCGAAAGACTGGAACACGTAGGATTTGAACACGCAGCAACCTTTTGTATGCAGTTTTTATCACTTCACATTTTTCTGTTACCATAACCACTTGGCTACCAACTTTTAATATTGATATGTTCTTAATTCTTAATATAATATACTTTTAATGGAGTAATGTATCTATTGTAGTTCAGTTAAAACGTAATTACTTTACAGGAAAAGGTTGCCCGAATTTTTTTGTAAAACTTTTCAAAATACTATACAAATCTCTTTATCAAATCGATCAAAACTTACGAAACAAAAATCTTTTACTGGGAAACCACTTTTTTAGTTAAAAATGAGGTCTAATTAAAAAAGCAATTCTTTTACAGGAAAGAGGCGTAAGATTTTTCTGTAAAATTCGTTCAAATCTCTTATTTAATTAACCAGGACTAGTACAGAAATTTTTTACGTAAAAGCTGGGTATGCTATTTTCAAAATTAATTGTTTACAGAGACCTAACAATTAATTTTTGAATTAAAAAGTAACAGTATTTAAAAGTTAGATTCTTTGGAGTTAATTATCGAAACAATAATTTAAAATATGGGAACTTTGTAAAAATTCATAAGCATAATGTCTCTAAGCTCTCTAAAATTTAAAGTTCTGACATTCGGTATGCCAAAATTTTACAAATCCGTTAATTTCTAAAAGTTACAAACAGCCCTAGCTTTAAAAGTGATTATTTTACAGGAAAAAATTATCAAACTTTTCTACAGAAAATTTTTATCATATCGGTCACAACTCACAAAGCAAAAATTTTTTTACTTAAAACATTTTTTTTTTAAACTTAAAAATTATGTTAATTTGAAAAGTAATGCTTTTACGGAAAGAGGCATAAAATATTTCTGTAGAACTTTTTGGTTGCTATTCACACCTCTCATTAAACTAACTAGGGCTATACTTTTAATTTCAAATGTTATCGAGTGCCTGGTGAAACATTATTAGTGTATGGCGGATTTTTATCCGTATTTAAACATACACCAATATTCATATGTTCACTCAATGTTCAGCTTTGGCTGATACTTGAACACTCGATGTACTTTGGCAAATGGCCAATTCATTATGTTAATTAAAATTGACATAGTGTTTGAAAAATTACCAAACCGGATCGGCTGGGACTTGGAACCCGGATCTCTTGGTTACCAGCCAAGCGCCTTACCAACTAGGCCACCGATCACTTGTTCGAGTGCCACTCCAATTCAGTAATCAATCAAACACAACCTCTCTCTAATGCGAGACGCAGTTTTTATACTTTTAATTTCAAATGTTATCGAATGCCTGGTGAAACATTATTAGTGTATGGCGGATTTTTATCCGTATTTAAATATACACCAATATTCATATGTTCACTCAATGTTCAGCTTTGGATGATACTTGAACACTCGATGTACTTTGGCAAATGGCCAATTCATTATGTTAATTAAAATTGACATAGTGTTTGAAAAATTACCAAACTGGATCCAGTTTGGTAATAAGATCAGGACCGGATGAGTTTAACCATAATAGGGTCCTAATAAGGCAAACGGAGTCAGGGCCAAATCAGGCAAGTAGGGCAATCCTTAATAGGATTTTCCTGATCGGGCCCTGGTCCGGGCCTTATTCGATAAACCTAATAGGGCATGCCTGTGATCAGCCTGATCCGGGCCGGACCCAGTTAGGGCTAGCCCTATTTATTTTCTAGTCGGGTAGTCATTTAAAAAAAAATTAATCATTTTAGTCATTTACTCGAAGATAAAATAGTCGACTAAAAAATAACTAAATGTAAACAAGATTAGCCGACTAAACCGATTACTCGATTAATCATTCGACATCACTAGACGTAAGTTTGTCAAACGAGTCCACAGGCCGAGTTGGATAATTGTGATGAGTGAAAAATTTTACGTTTCTAGGTGGCAGACTTCCATTTAAAATTTCTTCCCCCGTTTCAATCCCCTAAGTGATGAATTTTTAAAGGCACTGAAACTTTTCTGTTCGAACCAGTAATCTAACACCAATTCCCATATTTCTAACTCAAAAAATTACAGATTTCTATGAAAATTTTCATCCCCTCTTTTACCGCCTTAGGGGCTGAATTTCCAAAAATCCCTTCTTAGTTGTCGTCTAGGTTATATAAGATCCCGGTTCAAAATTTTACGTTTCTTGATAACAGACTTCCATTTAAAGTTTCTTTCCCTGTTTCAACCCCCTAAGGGATGAATTTTTAAAAGCACTGAAACTTTTGTGTTCAAACCAGTAACCTAACACCGATTTCTGTATTTCTAACTCAAAAAATTACAGATTTCTATGAAAATTTTCATCTCCTATTTTACCCTCTTAGAGGGTGAATTTCCAAAAATCCGTTCTTAGTGCTTACTTACGTTATATAAGGAATTCCTGTTCAAAATTTCACGTTTCTAGGCCCAACGATTTGGTCTGTGTGTTCATCTATCAGTCAGTCAGTCAGTCAGTTTTGATTTTTATATATACCTAAGTACAGATAATCTGCTTTGAATTATTCATGGTTGCTTGTACAGGCATCCCCCGAAGAACACGGTACTCAAAGAACACGGGTCTCAAAGAACACGGGTACCCTTCCCCCGAATTACACGGTTTCAAACAACACGATTTTTAAGTACATATTATATATTTGATAAAAAGTTACATCAGTCCTCAATGTACACGAATATGTATATCACATGTGGATTCGATTTACACAAATAAAAATCGTGGTAATTGAATCTGTCATTGTAAAAGAAAAATGCTGGAAATAAAAACTATTAAAATTTTTGAGAATTTTATAATAGAAATGATAAAGAATATGTAGAAATTTACATATTTAAATTTTGAAAATGTTATTTTCGACATCGATAATTTTCGATAACGAAACACGTAAACTTTTGATCGTAAATATCTCGTAAACGGTGCGTCGTAGCGAAAAAATAACGAAATTTTTGAAGGCTTAAGCGAGGCAAGTTATGGGTATTCCGAACATATTGAGACTGTCAAAACCTACTTTTCGTTATCGAAAATTATCGATATACCACGTAACTTATCATCGATTGGTTATAACTGGTTTCTTTAGGCTCTGTTAGCTCCATTGATTTAGTCACCAATAGCATATTTTCGAAAAAATTAGTTTTCGATATTTTTCGTAACTTTACGAAAAGTATCGAAAACTAATTTTTTCGAAAATATTCTATTGGTAACCAAATCAGAGGGACTAATAGAGCTTAAATTAAACAATTATAACCAATTTATGATAAGTAGTCTGTTATCGATAATTTTCGATAACGAAAAGTAGGTTTTAACAGTCGTAATGCGTTTGGAATACTCACAACTTGCAAATTAAACGGAATGTTTTTTTTATATTTTTTTATTTCCACATTTGTAATAAAAAATGCCTGATTGCTGTATTGTGTCCTTACTACAGAACTGAATTTCATTATCTACTTGTTTTCAGGCGTGAACAAAAGTAAACCATTTTGTCACTACCACAGACAACTATAAAGTTACCTTTTTTTAAGTCAGAATAGCTAAAATAGTATTTCCAATTAAAAATTATTCAAAATCTTAAATCAATTAATAGTAAATATAATTTCGTAAGTGCGTGTTTAGTATTCAAAAATGGAGAGACAAGAAAAAATTTATTATAATTTATAAATTAAAATTGAGATATAACTGTACGGCCGATTATAAATTAATTTAGTCATAATTATTGCCGATTTAATCGTAAAAGATGTTTTAATGCCGAAATAATTAATTAAAGAGTTGTATGTACCTAAACGTATGTAATTAGAATTTAAAATTAGTTTATTGTTTCATTTAATAACTACTTAAAGTTCCTGTCTCATAATAATTTTGATTCTTAGTTTAAGAAATTAATAAAATAGGTGCTACAGGTACTCATTTAAAATATAAAATATTTTCTTCTTTTTACTTTTATAACGAATATTTCGTAAACGAAAGAAGGAAGACTGATTCAAGAGACCTCAAATTGTTTCAAAAGATCTTACCAACGAAGCTTCACATGGTGAGGTAGGTGTAAAAATTTTTTTTACTCTAAAAAAGAGCGAAAAAATTTTTTTCTGCTTATTGACTGAAATCTCAAATTCTAGCATGTTTGACAGGTTAACATGACTAATGGACGGACATAAAAGGTTAAAGAATTTTAATTACGGAATCCTGAAATTACAAAATTTTCAAAATATATAAGTATGTACTAAGAAATCGATTGTAATTGCATATTATTTTACTTATAAAATAACGTTTTACATATATACATTTTTTCAGACTTATATCTATAACAGACACCATCCACATAATTTTTTTTTAGACAACCACACAATAATTTAAACATAATCCATTTCACTTAAATTTAAGCATGATTCATCACTTACGAATTTAAGGAATTTTCGTTTTCTTAGCTTTATCTCTCTCATTGTTGCAAATGCATAAATTTTAAATTTTCAGTTTATTTTTAAAAAAGAATAGAAGATTGATTTGTTTCGAAAGAATTATTTAATTTTTTAACGATGACTTTTGCACAATTGAATTTGAAACGGGGTATAACATTTTTAAAACAAGAGAAAAACAGCAAAAGGCAAACAATTGAGCACTACATGAGTTAATACGAGAGAATCAAAAACAGAACCCCAACAAATAATATAGGTATGAATTAAGGGGTAACATCACCTCGGATTCATAAATTCACATAACCATATTCTCAAATTGATTTAAAACAGTGTTTTTCAACCTGAGGGTCGCGAAGCCTTTCTAAGAGGGTCGCAGTACTTTAAAAATAAAACCACTTTAGTTCAATATATGATATTTAATAAAGAGAAGGTTAATAAATGATTACATTAGGGGGGGGGGGTAAGGCTTTAAAAGCGAAAAAAAGGCATATTTTCATGATTTTTTTTTGAGATATGAATAATGTTGGCTTATTTATTTCATGTACACGTTATAGTATAACATCTGAAGTATCTTTGAAAAAATTATCAATTACAAATATCGATAAGTAAGTCCGTGACAGCCAATTTCCGGAGGCGCCTCGAAAAAAAGTTGTTTTGCGGTGAACATCATAACTTGGTACCGGATCATCCGAGACAAAAAAATCGAAATGCGTTTAAAAGGCGATATGTTTCCCTAGGGAGTCAGGAAGAGTTTTTTGTATTTTTTCGATTTTTTTATTTTTGGCAGCATTTTGAAGTGAATAACGCAATTTTTGCTAAAAATTTCGGTTAATTTTTTATTATAAACTGGAAAAAAATAGCAAAAAAAAAAAAAAACTCGACCTGATTACCTGTTGATTTATGTGTAGAAACAGTGTACAAAATTTCAACAAAATTGGTGAAGTAGATTTTGAGTTATGATGTTCACGGACTTCAAAAATGTTGTTTGCCAGAAAATGGATTTAAAGTTTTTTATACTCAAAAATCCAAAACTAAGCATCAATAAAATGATATAATTTTTTATACTTACGCGGGTAATTATAGTAAGTATTTGTTTTGTATAAGATTTTGAAGTATAAAATTAAAGTAAATTTTATACTTAGCAGGTAGGCGCGTCGCGCAGCTACCAGACAGGTATAAAAATCGAGCATGAGGGCCGGTCGCTTGAAACGCTGTATCTTCATTAGTTTTGCTCGGATTTACTTGAAATTTTGACACAACACGCTCGACATGTTGTATATTCAGAAAAAAAATTTAAAAAAAAAAAATGCAAAAAAAAAATTTTAAAAACCTTACCCCCCCTTAACATGAAAGTTTCATATGTTTGCGCGATAAAGTTTCAAAATTGCGACTTATTTTCAATAACAGGAAATCCTAATTTTAAATAATTGTCGTCATATAGACACTTTTTCTTTGGTTTTGTTTTATTACTCTCATTGGAACTTAAATTTGACAGTTGTGCATATGTTTGCAAAAACGTATCCATTTTCAATAATTACAATGAGCATAGAATTTTGAATATTTGACAATAATAAGTGAGCAACTACTAAACAAGGCAATTCAATAAATTTAAACACTAACGCGAGTTCACAATTCAAAGAATTCAAATGGATTACTCTCGGAAGTGTTAAACAGTGACGAACGTCGTGCGTGCGCTTGTCACTTTTTATGCCACGTGCGCCTTCAGAAGGCTACTATAAGTCGTCAATTTTGATGTCGATATAAAAATACGCTTGTTTCAAGTCCTTAATTGCGTATTTAATCGATACCTAACGATGAAAATAATTAATAATGATAAACGGATTCGATATTTATAGCATAAAAAAAATAAAAGTTGGTAATAGTGGAGGGTAGGGGGTCGCGAAATATTTTTCCATACTACGGGGGTCGCGCCATGGAAAAGCTTGAAAAACACTAAAAAGAACTGAAAGGATTTATATTCTGTTTCGTACACATAAAAGTATAAGTCTTAAGTCAAGTCATAAGATTTTTTCGAATAATTTTTATCCCAGAAGTCCCTGAACATTTTTGTGAAGGCCCACGGCAACACGATAAGAAAAATTTTCTATTATCCAGACATCTTCAAAAAATACACTGAAAAAGCATTTATTTTTCCTATATTGCAATTCTACTTCTGTTTTTACAGCTTTATTATTAATTTTATTGAAACCCTTATTGTGTAGAAGCTGCGGGGCAACGTATCCCAAGTGTTTTTTTGTAAATCCAACTCAGCTGATACAAATAGTCGTGTGTAAAGTATAAAATTTCGTACAGTCGTATGTCAAACATAGTTTTCTGTCATAATCCTGGGTTCAAGTCACGTCCTGGCAGTGAGCGTAATAGCTGAATTTCCAGTCTGTAAATTTGCTAAAATATAATTGATTAGATGACAATTTAAGATACTAATCGCCAAGTTAAACAGAAAAAAATTAATAAATATTTAAAATGGTACCTACCAACACGACAGAATAAATTATAAATCTAAATGGACACTGAATCTACTTTAACGGTTCGAAGTACAATTAGTTTAATTAAACATTACAAATAGGTAGCATGGTCCAGATGTGGTGTACACCCAAGGACAATCAGAGTACACAGTATTACATTATTGAACTGTACTACGTGCAGCCCCGGATCTACAATTTTTTAGAACCGGGGCAAAAACTTGAAAATGGCACCCCCCTTCTCCAACGTTTGACATAAGTTGTCAAAAAAACTCATAAGTATATAAGTCATTTATAAAACTCCTATTTTTCTCGTTACGGCAATGATAAAAATTGAGGGTCTTGTAAAGGATATAAGGTACAAGTTGATTTTTTACTTATTTTAATAAATCTACTCCGAAAGCACTACAAATTGTGCAAATTTCAAAATTTTATCACCAGCCCCGTCAGAGATACAGGGGCACAAATTTACAAAATTTGGAAAAAAGTCAGTTTTCGGAAGTCTGTAAAAATTAAAGGATACAAGTTTCACAATTGAAATAGTGTGTATTTGTTTCATAATGGGTAGTTGCACCCGTATACAGCTATTCTTATAAAAATACTAAGAGGTTTAAAACATTCCTTCTATAAGAAAAAAAAATGTTCAAAAAGTGAATTTGCTAAATTTTGATATCCAACTTTAGATAAAGTTTTCTTATGGAAGGGACGAAAATAGGTTAAATATGGACATAACTTAATATAAAGAGAAATTTATTACCTTTAAAATGGTTTTTATTTCAACCTTTTAGGATGAACGGTTTATGAAATATGTGCTTTGGCATAAATGGCTGCAAACACAAAAATCAGCGCAAATTGGAATACAAGAATGGCTACCACGCTATACGGATAATTTTTTTAAGAATTTTTCTCAATACTTCAAATATAAAATAAAAACAACTGGAGGAGTTTTAATTTTTTCTAAAATGGTCGAGCAACCAACTTTTTTTTAGACCATTTGATATAGACCGACCTAATAAGATTTTGGCGTCCCTTGAACCTGACGCCCGGGGAAGGGGCCCCGGTTTGCCCCCCCTCCCCCTTAGATCCGGGCCTGACTACGTGGTATACCTATAACGTAGTACTTACTGATTTTCAAGAACATGTTCCAATATTATATAGAATTATTTTGCTTCCTATACGGTCGTTTGCTTTACATAATCTTTATTTAGTATGGTAAACATATTACTTAAATGAAGTGGAGACAGAGTTTTGAATTGTTGGACAAAGCTGTTATAAATGGTTGAAATGTTATTCTTTTTCTTTTACTCAAGAAACTGAAAATTGTATTTAAATTTACTTTATTTGTTAATGTGAAATATTAAATTTTTATAATTGACGAATTGCTTCTTCAAATGGTTAATATTACATGCTTAAAAATTTTCGGCCTCTTTCTCATTAAGGTAATTTTGGTTAGTAGGCCCGTAGAGAGGCGTTTAGGACTTTAATCTGTTAATTTTTTTAATCAGTCAGAGTGATTAGTTTTTCTCATGACTTTATTTCCCTGATTTTTCCCGATTTTCCAGACAAGAGTTGAGTTTTTCTCTGACTTTATACGTTTCTCTGAAAATCCTTTTCAAATGAAAATTCGAATTTTTTGTCTAATTTTCAATAAAATCGGAAAGTGCAATGGAATTACCAGTACCGATGCTATCAATAACAGGAACCAAAATTCCAAAGAAACACCCCTAATTTAGTTATTTTGCTAGGGTGTAAATCAGAAATTTTTCAGTTTTGAGCATTTTTTTTTAAATAGAAAAATTAACGAAAAATGATAATTTGTTATGTTTGGGTTGGACTGAGGCTACCAATGGCGTCCAAAATTCTAGAAAGGCTGAAATTATTTGATATTTTTATTCAAAATACTACGCTCCCCACTGAAGAAGAAAGAATAATGCAACAGTTGTGAAATACGAAGAGGATTTCGCCACACATTTATCAATTTGAATATTATTGATAAATAGATTCCATTATTTTAACGAAAATATTTGGTCCTCAAGAAAATGGTCACCCTGTAAATATGTTCCTATATGGTATCGGAATTACCTTCATGTGTTAATAGATCTTGTAGGCCCAAAATGTTGTAGATGTCGTCCGCTTTAAACGAGAGTCTGATATTATGAAATTGTGGAGGACACCTTTTGTCAGTCACGACTCTCAGCGGACTCTTTCCTTAGAAGTAAATTTTCAGGCAAATTAATTACGTAATGCAGAATGCTGCGACAAGGGCAATTAGTTTTTTTTCTTGAATCTTTACATTTGTTTGATGATTTTATGTGAATCAGGCATGACAAAACGAAACTCTTCCAATTTTGTATTCCAATTCCAACAAAGAATTTCACTATATGTAGTTCCTATAAGTGTATAAACAATATATAAATAAACTACAATATAGTGTTTCTATTATCATCAATAAATACCCACTGAAAACTTTGCTTAACTTGTAGTTGCCACCCACCTGGATCTAACCATATTCCTATATCATATTAACTACTGCGATTCTAACTTATACACAAACCCATGCACAGTGCAAGTTCCATAATCTATGGTGCTACAAATACCATGATGCTAGCGAGTATTATATTCTCTATATTATAGCACGGAACCATACGTTAGCCAAAGTATATGCGAAGAATGGAAAATTTATTGGATGGTGTTTAGAAGCAGCAGCAACAGCAAAAGCGGTGTAGGAAAAAAAATTAGCCGAGAATTACTTCTTTACACGTATATATGTGTTTACCAGTTTCTAATCATTGCGGATTTTTTGTAAAATGTTATTATTATACATTTTATAACATAATACCTGGCATGACATGGCATACCAGTGCGATGCGATTGGACGATAAAGAAATAAATCTCATGGGGTGATTCGAAAGTTTCCTAATAGCATTTTTGAACTAGGCGGATTTGAAAACGAATCCATAATAATTTTGGCAAAGACAGTTAGTTGGTACATTGGAACAAAACTGGGGGCAATCTAACTTGATAACTACGATTTTTGTTTTCGAGGCGCCAGTTCCAGAATCAACCGCGAGGAGGATTCATCATCAATACCTTGCATTTTTATTTTTGACCAAGGCTCTAGTAGCCTTGTTTTTGCTTTAAGAACTCTGATCTAGCTAATAATTGAGAATATAATAAAGAAATCTCAGCTAATAAAGAAATAAATCTAATGGATGATTCGAAGGTTTCCTAGAATTTTTTTGAGCGAGTCGGATTTGAAAACGAGTCCATAACAATTTTGACATGACATGACGTAGATGAGTCCATAACAGTTGGACGGTACATTGGTACAAAAGTGAGGGAAATCTAACGACTCTGGGTTAGGTTTAGTTGTTAATAATTCTGATTTTTGTTTCCGGGGCGTCAGTTCAAAATCATCCGCGAGGAGGATTCATCATCAATACCTTGCATTTTTATTTTTGACCAAGGCACTAATAGTCTTGTCTTTGCTTTAAGAACTCTGGTCTTGCTAATAAATGAGTACAATCTCTATCTGAGTCTTAGTTTGGTATAATCCAGTGCGATGCGATTCGACGATAAAGAAATAAATCTAATGGGGTGATTCGAAAGTTTCCTAGCATTTTTTAGCTAGGCGGATTTGAAAACCAGTAAATAATAATTTTTATATAGCCATTTGATTGGTACATTGGTACAAAACTGGGGGCAATCTAGCGACTCCGGGTAAGGTTTGGTTGTTAATAATTCAAATTTTTGTTTCCGGGGCGTCAGTTCAGAATCAACCGCTAGGAAGATTCTTCATCAATACCTTACACTTTATTTTCAACCAAGACTCTAGTGTTTTTTTTTTAGGAATTCTATATGGTCTAGCTAGTAAATGAGTAATCTCGATCTGTGTCTTAGGCCGGGCGCACATTGAGACGCATAGTTAACGCAGGCAGGACAGCGCAGTTTCTGTGTGTCTTGTCTTGTAGAATGGGACAGCGCGAATTGAAACGCAGAACAGAGCAGAGCACCACTGCGTCGCACGGAACTGATGTGGCACCCGTGAATGTGACACAGAAACTGTGCGATGCCGCGAGACATTGTAACATGTTCTCGAGTTTTAGTTGGTTTTATTCCGCCGAAATGAAAACAATTGAAGAAAATGAAGAAAAACAGGGCTGCTCGGCTCTGCTCTGGCACAGAGTCACAGAAACTACGCTGCCCTGCCTGCGTTAACTGCGTCCCAATGTGCGCTCGGCCACACAGTTTATTTCTCGTGCTTTCCTGCCCTGCTCTGCTCTGCTCTGCTCTGCTCTGCTCTGCCCTGCGTTTACGGCGTGACGCAACTCAATGTACGCCTGGCCTTAGTCTTGTATAATTCAGTGCGACACGATTCGACGATAAAGAAATAAATCTAGTGGATGATTCGAAAGTTTCTAGCATTTTTATTTGAACGAGGCGGATTTGAAAACGAATCCATAATAATTTTGGCATAGGGTTTTGGTTGGTACACTGGTACAAAGGTGAGGACAATCTAGCGTTTTCAAGTTAGATTTGATTGTTGATAACTAAGATTCTTGTTTTCGGGTCGTCAGTTCAGGATCAACCGGGAGAAAGATTCATCACCGATACCTTACATTTTTATTTTTGACCAAGACTCTAGTAGTCAGGTTTTGGCTTTAAGAATTCTGGTCTAGCTGGCAAATGAATAATCTCGATCTGGATCTTGCTCTTGTATAGTTCTATTTTGGACTTCATATTACAAAAAAATAAGACTGATCTTGCTTAGTCTTGCATTTTTAGATTGCAGTGCAATGAAAATTTGTAAGAAATTTTGAAAAATTATTATAAATAAGCATTTGTCCGTAGCTTTGCTCAAGTAGTATTTGAAATTATATCATTATATCAATTTTTTCTGGGAAGTTACTCATTGAAAGCGGCTGTAAACAGTAGTCTAGATATCCTTCTCTGCTTCCCAATCGATCTCTGAATTTTTAGAGCTACAACTGCTAGCCTAACAAAAATATTGTAAAAGTATTTTCATCAGTCTGATGAAAAATGTTGGGTGCAGTTTGAGTGTGCTTCGAGCAATGGCTTTACGGCTAACTCAATTTAAAGTTTCATAATTATATGAAAGTATAACTTTTTTTAGTCAAAGGTGCGATTCGTGTATTGCGATTTGAATTTTTAAATGAATTATATGATGAATATGCGCATGCCCGATAACAGGATACATGAAACGTATAAAACAATTGAATTGCGATGATACAAACAAAAGACTTTCAATACTTTTATTAATAATAAAATAAAATACTTTTGAAAAAAAATTAATAATAAATTTAAAGAACTACCTATAATTAATAGATGAAGTTTTAGATATATTTAAAAATAACATTAAATTTACATTTCAATATAATATACCGAACTATACATAGTTGATGTTGTAAAAATAAAATAGTCTATTGTTTTACGCTGAGATTCAAGTTCACTTTGTGTACTTAAGTAATATCACCGTTTAAGGTATATTATTCATTGTTTTTGTTCTATAAAAAGCAAAAAAAAAAAATACATAACTTCTTTAGACCTACTAGCAATAACATTACCACACGCTTACAGTAAAATTACTTTCAAACACGCAAATTTGAAGTAAATCATAGCGAAAAATGCATTTTAATAAATGACAAAATACATGGACTCTTATTAGAAATAGAGTATTTGTGCTATAGTCTAATTGCAATGAAAAATTTTGCTAAAAATCTAAAATTTTGCATAGTATATAGGTAAATCTGTTCAAATACGTATACAAAATTTCAGAACGATTGGAAAAGTTCTATATAATTTATAAAAGCGTAGAACAATAGTATACTGTGCAATAATTGCGCGGAATTGTCGGTTGCCCATGAAAGCGAAGTTCATTCGCTTGAGTGGGGCAATCGACAATCACGCACGAGTTGCACATACTATTTTTTATTACGAATTTTACATACTTTTTTCTATTATTATCACTATTTTTGACATTTTTATTACTTTTTAAAATAATATTTTTAAGGGTTCGTCTTTTTTTCTGAATTAATTATCGTTTTTTTTTCTAAAAATGCCTTTAAAGTTTAAGAAATTGCAACTCCTTAACGAAAAAGGCATTTAAAAAAAAAGAGGTTTTTTTCTTTTGCTCGCTAGTTCTTATTTTGGGGGAAAAATTTTTTTTAAATTTTTTTTGGGCCCGGTGTCGCTCTCCAGCCCTGGGCATTAGTGAAATAAATCTTAAGCAATCTTTTCTACAATTGATAATTATAATGAATTTTTGTATATCTTCCTTAAAAATTTTTTATACTCTGTCATGTCTCGATCTCAATTGAGACTAAAAATCCAGGTTCGATCAAACCCTACCTGTGCCTTTGTTTATCTCTCTAAATGAATATGTTGTATATGCTATCCTTTTCGGACAAGTTTCACTGTAGACTTAATAAAATAAAAATGAATGTATTTATTTACTATGTATTATTAGCTTTTCAAGATGTAACTTATTGTTTAATAGCGTATAATTTTACTAATTTTTTTACTGTGTGCTTATTTGCAGTGTAATTACAAATGTTTTACTGTTGTAATCCACACTTTTCTGCATGTATTTAGGTAATATCTTAGAATCATTAGATTCTATAGAAAAATTTGCTTCTCACTAGGAAAGAGTTTAAAAATGTTGGTTTATACCTATTAAGACCGATTTGAAAAAATCTTTCAGTTTTGGAAAGCTAAACTAGTTGAGATGGGACATATTTAAACATAAAGTATGGTCAATTCTTCAATAAAATTTGGATTCTAGAAGGAAAAAAAATTTCATATTTCAAAAGGTATCACAGTGTCGACTAGATGCCTGGCAAATGCGGAATCCGATTTCTTGGTTCTGTAGCATTTGAAGTGTTCGGCTCTGCGAGTTTCAAAATTTCTGCCAGTTTGACCGATGTAAAAACTATCACATTCTTGACAATTTAATTTGTAGGGATCACAGTATTTTCGCTACTTTTCTAATCTCGTAAGTAAAATGTTTCCAAAAATTTATTCATTCAAATAATAATCATTCCTTCTTGAATTTGTATTTTAAGCCACTAAGTGTATATTAGATATATTCATATATTATATATTTATTGTTTTAACAAAAACAATATTATTCTAAGAAATGAAAATAGATTCGTCTTTTATTGAATGAACGCTTCTCTTTTAATAATATTATTCAATATTTCAACAACGAAATAAAATTATGTATATAAACAAAATTTATTTAAATATTCTTAATAATAGAATGATATTTTTAGATCTATGATCGATTTGTGGGGGATCATATTATTATTTTTATACAAAAACTTCAAACATATAAAAGATCAGTTGAACAAAACAATTATGTTTCAGTCATTTTTAAAACAGTCTCCAGTGGGTTCTAATATTTAATTAAACAAGCAACTCTAGACAAAATGAAATATCTGTCTATAAGTTTGGGTTAGTTTTCATAAAATACTTTTTAAAAAATAAAAAAAAAAAAATAAATAAAATAATATGTTATTTTCTAGTGATTTTATCGCTACTGGTGGTAATGTGCTGTTCAAAAACTTTGGAAATTGGTGAGGAGGTTGCAAAATCAGGTAAAGTAACATGAATTTTCTACTTTTCAATCCTATAGTGCATGAATTTTAATATTTTTTTTTATAGATAAATCCTCCACTAAACTGCGTGTTCGTCGCGAAGCCGAAAAAACTATTGAGTACTGTGAAAGTTTACCGTTGGGATATCGTGAGACATGTTTCCGTAGTATTCGTATGAAACGACAGATGCAGTTGCGAAAAAAGAAGGCGTATAAACCGATGAAGAATGTGAAAAAGTATCGTGCTAAATGTCACGAAATGCCAACGTATCAATTGCGATATCATTGCAAAAAGCATCAGAAGAACAAAGCGAAATTTTATAAAGTTTATTAATTTTGTTTTTGTATAAACTTTTTTTATGTATAAATAAAACATTTTATTTATTAATAAAATTAATTACACATTAATAATTTAATAATAAATAAAATATATTTATTTTTTTTTTTATAAATTTATTTCTGCATTTATTTTCAAAAATATTCTTGGATTGAAATGAATTTGTTCTATTTCAGGCAAATATAAAAAAAAAACGTCCAAATCTTGTCCAAATGCGTGTTGGACAAGATCAAATCAGGGTTCCTCAGTTCGTAGTGTTTTTCACATTTGATCCAGCTCGCAGATTAGGAGAGAGTCAAGTTTTTCTAAAAGCTTCATTATGTCTTTTGACATCGCCTAAGTTAACATTAAAAGAAGAACTTCGAAAACCAATAGTTCTCTTTCAGTGTCTTCATTCTCTCATTTCATTAACATTAAAAAAATTTTATAAACTTCATGACGTCACAAAATTAAAATTTTTTTTTCTTTAATCAAGCCTTATAGGAGTGGTATGAATTAAGTTCATTCATTGATTTTGGGTAATTTGGGTCTGATTTTTCATTCTTGCTATAAAATTGACCAAATTCCTTTTAAAAATGTGACTCATCCAACATAAGATATTTTTCTAATGATCCTATTTGCCAAATTTTGGTAAAAATGAAACGAACGACTTGGAATACCTAAGTATAATTCGCTTTAAATTTCATCATTTTATCATTTTAGTTATCATTTTTAGGAAATTTAAAAATTTCTGTAAACTTGATGACATCACTGAGCTAAGAAGAAATTTCATCTAGACGTGATGAAACTGCAAGGTTTTTAAGATTTTTCTTCGGAACCCTAAAAGGGAAAAATTGCTAGCCTGAATAAGAAATACGACAGTAATTTAGTACTTGGAATAGATAACATTAATAATAATAGTATTAATTTCTAAAGTAAATTTTAATTATTACTGCCAATAATTATACAAATTTGTAATTTTAAATTTGCTTATCTTCTAAAGTAGGTTAATATGAGTTAATATAAGTTTACCATCATCAGTAATTGTAGAGGGGGAATTTTCAAATAAAGATAACTGTTCTTTTTATGTAAGTACCTATAACTAAGTAGGCAGTATCGGGAAAGACAAAAACTCAAATTTTAATTTTCTGTTATCAGCTTCAACTATGAAGAGCAAAATTTTGTTCCCGTTTTGTAAGTAGCCATTTTATTACTTTGTTTTTATTAACTACTGTTTAGCTACACTAATATTGTTTCAGTTTTGATGCTAATAGCGGTGACTCTTATCCAAAATGTGAAAACTGGTAAAAAAAAAAAAAACTATTTATGCGTTCTCTATACATTGTTATAATTTTTTTTACGTTTAAGATCAAAATACCTTGAAGGAACTTTGTAATCAAGTACCGGACATGCCGCAAGATCTCAAAAATGCCTGCAACGAATTTCCGGAATTTCTAATGAATTTGTTAGATAAACTTGGACAAGACCCTCGTATAATGCAGTTAAGAGAATGATTTCCGATAGCTCCAATGGAATCATCTTGAAAAACTTAAATAGAAACTCCAATAGGTAAACATAATGGCAGGAAGGTATATAAAATAAAGCTTTTTACAACAAATTCCCGTAATTTTATTTCCAATGCCTGATTTACACTTGATGTTCAAAAAAACAAAAACAAAACAATTTGTTTCTGTTTTGTTTTTGTTGACGTTTTGTTTTGTTTTTGTTGGTAATCATTGTTCTTGTTTTGTGTGGATTGAGTATTATGCATATTATATTCTTTGCTCATATAATAACAGCGTATACCTCTAGATACAATTATATCATTTAATAATAGAGGTAGAGGTATTAAGTTAACGTGTATTTTTCAACCTGTTGTGTATAACACGGGCACCTATTTTACATATTATTGAATTATTCATATATAATTATTATTGAACAAGCGTTTTGAACGGGTACACAAGTACGCTAATACCCGTACAATTGTACAGAACGTTCCAGAACTAGTAATCAAAAATTATTCATATAGTTTGAATTACAGGGCATTGAAGTCTAATGCCGGATTTCTACCAAACGAACAGGTTGAATGTGTGTTTAGTTTTGGAAACTGGAAACAATGGTGGGATGAAGGAAACTACAATAAAACACAAACAAATTAAAAATACTATGTACTTTAAAGTGTATCGCACGTTTTCAGCATCTGAAAATAGCTAGAACAACCATAGAGCCCGATCGCAACTAGAGATCACACATGTGTGCTCAAACAGAAGAGATAGATAATATAAGAGATAGATAGATATTGACTTACAGCAAACACTCTCTCTGTATGTTGGTTTTTGTAAACATTTATGGAAAAACAACATAAACTAACCCTTAAAAATATAATTTTATATTATAATTTATTTTTTTATTTTTTTGTGATTGCATTGAGATGCGTACATTTCAATACAATACGTTTACATAAATATGTTGAATCATATCGTGAATTTATTTAGGTATATAAATTTTCTTATTTAAATTCTTTAGTAATTTTGCCGGCCCCTGTGGAAGTTTACTGTGAAAGTGTGCAAACTGTACAGTATTAAAATTTTTCTCAAGTTAGCAAGAAGTTTATTTATGCAAAAAGAAATAAACTGGTGTGTTGTAATAGTATATTATTCAACAAGCTGGTAATGATAGCTATTACTCACGAAAATGAAATTGCGACACGAGCCGAGCTCGCGAGGCGAGTGTCGTAATGCATCTGAGTGAGTAATAGCCACTGCAAGCGAGTAGAATACGATATTTTTTCAACGACTTTTTTTTATTTAAATAAAATTGAATACTTTTAAATCAAAAGAATACAATTTTTAATCTATCTCTAATTTCATTAAATGTTTATATACTGTGTGAGTTTTTCGAGAGTTGCCATTTTTATTACAGCCAAGCCGTTGATTTAATCGAAAAATTGTTCAAATAAGAGTTGCAGATATCGACGGGGGCAACCGATTGCTATAGTCAGGAGCTCTGTAGCTCTTATGGTTTTCGAGCTATGATACAAACTTATCGATGCGTTAACTAGTAACATAAATGAGCAAAAAAAATTTTTTTACTCAAGTTTAATTTTTTAATTTTTCTTTAATTTATCAGTTAGGTAATAAAAATATGCATATGTACTTGAGGCTACTTCAACCGATAGTGTTTTTCTTGGTTACATTTCCATTACATCCAAGAAAGGAACCTTTTCCAATACCATTTCTATCATAAAAATTTGGTTGTAATAGAAATGGCAATTCTCAAAAAGCTTACATGGTATGTACAAACGATGAAAACAAAATACAAGCTACTTTGTTTACTTAGATGTTACTACGCAACATATTTGAAATTAAAGATTGATATGTATATTATACGCAAAACAAAAGCCAGCCCATTGAATAATGGTTAATACGGTGAATTCATTGGTCAAAAAGGTAGTGAGTAATGAAAATTCCTCCACACATTTGAATAATGCCTAACTTTCTCAACAATTAACGGATATGTAATGAGTGTGTTCTTCAACAGGAGTAGAAAAAAGATAATTAATTAATCAAATCTAAGTCTTGTTTACCAAAAAATACCAGATGAAATTAGGGGTTTAGGATGGGGAGGTCATAATGAAGATCTTACAGAGCCATTAACAAATATACATAATTTTCCTGTCAAACATTTTATTAACATTTCCAAGATATTAAACAAAATTGAAAAAAAATTCCAATGTCTAGGGGTGAATTTCACCCTACCAAACCGTTTATGGGCACGAACGAAATATAGCTCGTGATTAGTTTTAATAAAATCTACAATCCAACAAAGTTTCAAAAATTTTTTGCAAGATACAGTTCAATAAGGTTTTTCTTGTAAGTGGTGAAGTTTAATCTGTAGCACCCAATATACCATATTGTATGCAATACTCAATAAAAAACGGTTACATTTTAATCTATTGTATCAATTCAAATTTATATCTAAAACAGTTCGAACTATTCAAATAACTTACAAGAAAAAAAATTACCGAAAAAGAAAAAATTTTCATACAATATTCATTTTAAATTGTGACATTTTACAAATAAATTTTTCTTCTCCCCATTCAAAATCGAATAGAGATTGTTTCACTATATTCAACTGTTTTTTTTTTTTGTGTGTTTGTATTTACCGCGCATACTACGTACGCATGGAATAATAACGAATAATACAAACATCGCATTTAAATATTATTTTTTTGTAACAACACTACTGATATATGTACATATCTATGGTTTTAGAATCGAAGAGATAGATAATAATTTACGTACCCATATGGGCGGTCTATTTAAAAAGAAATATTGAGAAAAAAGAATTATCAATAAATAAAGTGGTATGTATTATGTAAGTCTTTTGGTATTAAGTAAGCAGGACTGTGTATTGAATTCACAGGGCCGCGCCAAGGGACATTTGCGCTGGGGTGCAAGACAAAAATTGCCGCCCCTAAAACGCCAAACTTATTTGTAATACATTTTTGATAATAAAATATATGCCTCCCGGCTACCAGTTTACTTACTATATATACTTACTTTAATGAAATGCATAAAATATTATAAAATATTTAGGATTATAAATGGAATAAAACACTTAAACTTTTTTTAACAATTTAGTTCGCATAAATTTCAAGAACAAGTAAATAAAAATAAATAATTTTACACAAAACAAAAACGAATGGTAACAATTTTAAAATTTTATATAAAATTCACTTTCCTTGCCTTTTTTATTGCAAATTTATTTATTAAATCTGACATGTCAATATTTGGGGCAATTTTGTTTTCTATGCTAATTAAACTTAAATACGATATTTTTTCCTGTGACATACTAGATCTTAAATAATTTTTTATTAACTTTCGAAAAACTTCTCTCACCAGATGCCACGGTCACAGGTATTGTCAAAAATATTCTTAATGCAATTGTCATATTCGGAAACATTGTAGTAAGATCATTAGAAAATATATAATCTAAAACTGTTAATGCATTCATGTCGGGATTAAGATATGTTAAAAGAGTTTCTATTTCATCACATAAATCTAACGCATTTATATCAGATTCGTTCCGCAGAGCCCAAAAGAGGATGTTTCTTACTTAAATTTCTGAGAAACGAAATAATGTAACTTTTCCAAGAAAAGAGTATGGAGTGCTCCAATTTAAAGAACATCCATAAATCTTATCCTAAGTGGAATAAGCAATATCGAAAGAACATGTATATTTTAAACTAAATTGCTTGCAGATGTGGGTAAGCAAATATTGAAAACAAAATTTATAATAACAAAAAACAGACATAATAAATTAGGTTTAAGATATCAACCAAATAGGAAAAAGAAGATAAAATAAAAATGTTGGTTTTAAAACCAAACAATTGAAATCTTAAACTCTTTTATTATATTTCGACTGTTCAATACAGTGTTTACTAAGTCTTATTTAAAAGAATAATATTTTACTGAGAGATCATCAGTCATCTTTTTAGTTTGTTTTGTTTACTAATCGTCACGTACTATATACAACGTAACGCAACGAAAACTAAACAATTTTAAAGATTGATAAATGTTTTATGTGTAGAATTCAACGACGGTTTTTATAAAATTAAAGCGTGCAAGAACATGTTCGATCCCGATCCCGTTTGATCTCGCCGATTACCGCGCAAATGATTGTTGTCACTGGTCGACAATCGGAATAATCGGATTACCGACGGGTCACAACAATCATAATAGACAAGTATTTAAGCAAAATGCGGGTAACATTTAGTATCATCAAAATTACCACATAAAAATAGTAATAATTTTATATTTTATTTGCCGCTCCCAAAGCCTGCCGCCGGGGTACTAGGCACCCCTAACACCCCCGCTTGGCGCGGCCCTGTGAATTCACGCTTGTGTTTTGGCTTCTTATCTCTGATGTGATCCGATTTTATTTAATACATTTGTTTATGTTCGATTGCGTAGGTGTGTGTTTCTAATGTTTTCTTCAATGTGTTTGTGTATCTTTTTGTATGGAAGTAGTTTTGATTTGCTTCTTTCTTACACGTTTTTGCATTTTTTTCTATGCATATTTTAAATTTTAAATTTATTTGGTTAGGGGAAGGTGGCCTCTATGGTCGCTTACTTTTTAGAGGTGCGTGTTTTTTTTCTAATTCTTTCAATGTTCCCTCTCTATAACAACAATATTTTAAATATTACAGGTGATATGAACGATTTAAAGATTTAGAGAAAATGGGAAAATTTCGTAGTGTGAGTAATGTAATATGTAGTTAGATTTAAGGGGATTTGCTACCCGTGAAACACTTTTTAAAAGCTTTTATTTAAAAATGGGCTAAAAAAATAAAATAACTTTTGAGTGAAGTTTGAAGCAATATGCAACATAATTTATAAAAGCTTGAGGCGTTTGATTAAGTTTGGTAACTACTGAAAAGTAAAATAGCTACACTTATATCCAAATATCCAAAACAAAAATAACTAATGATAACGCCTCGAGCTTTTATAAATTATGTTGCATATTGCTTCAAACTTCACTCAAAAGTTATTTTATTTTTTTTAGCCCATTTTTAAATAAAAGCTTTTTCTTAGAAAACAATTTTTTACTTCAATTTATTTCTACATTTAAATTTCCTTATGAATTTTGGGCAGTTATAACCATATAAACTTAACAATGATAAAAATAATTATGTTTGAATTTTTTGAGATTCGCGTTACCATGAAAATGATATTCTTTTAAATTGATATTCTGAAAAAACTACTCAATCAATATTGATGATTTTGGTCTCAAATTAAAGGTTATTATTCACATTTTAAAATTAATAAAAAAATTGAAACAATGTTGTCAAAAGTATTTTTTATCAGAAAACCAATAACTCAATATTATTCAAAACACAAGAAAAATTAGCTTATATAACTGTTATGCTGACATGCACAAAACATTTCTTACTTCTATCTTCAACAGTTTTCTTGTAATATCCAATTCCATTCCTGATAACATAGAAAAAGTAAACTTTCGGATAATCGCACTCAAAGTTGAGATGCACTAGGAGATGAGGTAGATAAGGTAAGCAACACTTTATAAAAAATACAGTTCCATCCCGCAGAAAATAAAAAGTATCATACCTTTTAGTTATATTTTCTATTTAGTATTTAGAACCAAACAAAGTGTAAATTAAGAGAAAAAAGATTGTTAGCTGCTTACGGGTAGCGAATCCCCTTAACTAAAATATGGACTAAAGCTAACAAACCAGTAAATAATTTTTAGAATCCGCCAGTGAATAGAGAAATAGATGGTCAAAGTTTATCGAAATGGAAAGACATTTTGTCGACAGTTTCAGGTTAATGTTTGAATTGGGGGTCAACCTCTATCAGATTAACCTGCGTAGGAGTTCTCGAACGATAGATTAGTTGAGGTCAGCTAAAGTTGGCCAATGTTTACCTTGCAATTCCGTCAGTGCTGCCCTTACCAGGGTGTTAAATGCGCTGAGGCTGTTGAAAGTGAAGTGAAGGAAACAGATTTTAATGTACAATACTTTCGCTAAAATTTATTTTTATTAATATCACAATTTTTTAGCAAAAACAAAATAAATTTTTTTAAAAGTATACATCACTTTTTAAATAAATTTTAAAAATATTAAAGACAGCAATAGATAAGCTAAAAAAAAACCTGTCTTGAAGACTTTTCCTTAAAATTATTATCAAAAAATCTTATTCCAAAAAATAGTACGTTTCGTGTCTCAGCGCAAATGACAATTAAATTTTTTTGCTACATTATGCATATTCAGTAAATCTTCATTTTTCTTTTGCAAAAGTCCACGTCGCTCTTGATTCCTGCGGATTAATTTTTGCTTCTCATCTTCGGACATTTGCATAATATTATAGAATTTCATAGTTTCATCGAATCCAATGACACCTAATCCAAAAAAAAAAAAAAAAAAAATTAGACGTACGGGCAGGGTAACAATTTTGAAAGACGATTAAATACCAATCAGAGAATCTTCAGGATTTTGTAAAATTGAAAAAATTTGATGATTAAAGCTAATAGTGCCAATTATTTGAGTGGAAGAACTGTATATGGCAAGAATTGATCGTGGAGCAGTTTCACTCTCCGTGAGTATGGTTTGATCTTCAATTGTTTCTTCATTAGCTAAAACAAAACATTGCTGTACCCACGTTTCCTCTACTATAAATTTATTTTATTGTGGCTAAGGGTTTGTATTTTATTTAACTACCAAAATTCCTATTAAGTTTTACTGTTACTACTAACCTAGGAGAGAGTATACCACACTTCATTCAAATTTGATCATTTGCACACGTAATGGTTTCATTCATTGTATAAAAATTTTAAAACTCTACCGTAGCATCCTGCCTAACATAGCGAATTTCCGGTTGCAAAAATTACATCATAATTTTTGTTCAACTTTCAAGGAATGAAAACTTTTGCTAGAGGAGAATTAGCTACGCTAAAATAAAATACACACCCTAACTATAGAAAATTTTAAATGCTTACTTTTTGAATAGCTAATCAAAATTTCCCCGGTTAATTGCTGCCAGCACAAATAATCAATACTCAAATTTGGTTGTGGCATTTTGATTAGCGTCGAAACAGTTTGCGTTTTATTATTCCAGATGGTAACGTTTGAAGACTCCATTTTTAATTCGGCAAAAGCGCAAATAGTTGAATCCCATGGATGCCAAGCGTGTAACTAAATTCAAAATCAAATTTTTCTTTTTAACGCATCAACAATTTTGTTGCCACTTACTTTTGCGAATACTTACGAATTGATTCGTATCAAATGTGACCTTATGTTGAATGTTGAAAGTCAGATAATCAACAAAAAATAATTTTTTACCCACAGCCAATGCAAAATTTTTGCCATCGGCCGAAAAACGTAGTGAGTCAATTTCGTTGCTGAAGGCAGATATTTGAACTTGTCTCTTGACATTGTAGTTGGGTAGAGAATGTACGGAAATGAAGCGGTTACCACAAATTCTAAAAAAAATTTAAAAGATTGAAAATTTGTCGCTTGTTTTCCAAATTTTAAGGGGTTATATAGGGTGTTAGTGAATACATGCAAAAGATTTTAATATGTAAAAAATTCGTTAAGTGCGTGTTTTTGACACGCACTAAGTAATGCCATCTCAGTGAAAGCGTTAATTTATGATTTTTTGTTAACTCTATAGTTGTTAACACTACAGCCCTCTTGCGTTTATTCAATATGGATGTACAACTCAATAATTATTCAATCACGTGTTCAATTCAATCACACAACGATATTAATATGTCATCTTCGATGACATAAAAACTTCATATAAATCCAGGTCCAAAAATACTTAATTTCCAAGATAGAGTAGATGGGCTACTAGATAGCCCATACCGGTTTTTTGGTAGGAACAATAAGTGGAAATTATTTCTTATATTGGAAACGGCTACATGAGCGACAAAA
This sequence comes from Brachynemurus nebulosus, assembly GCA_035578155.1. Taxonomy (NCBI): domain Eukaryota; kingdom Metazoa; phylum Arthropoda; class Insecta; order Neuroptera; family Myrmeleontidae; genus Brachynemurus; species Brachynemurus nebulosus. The sequence goes on along the minus strand of JAPWDM010000019.1, from coordinate 3,943,532 downwards.
TACTAAAAGGTCATTTTTGTCAACAATTTATGGAATAAAACATTTTCGAATTGGAAAAAAATCATTGCCATGCCTTTTTTTCTTCAAAAATACGTCAACACATGGCTGTACAGACGCCACTGGTTTGAGCTGAAATATTCTGTCTACTTCAGATTATGGGTATTGATCCTGTTATAGCGTGTCCCAAATTTTGTATCAATATCTCAAAACGTTTTTGAAATATTTAAGAAAGTATTATAAAAGACGAGAAACTGAACACCCTGTATCTTAGAAACTAAGCAATTTTGGATCTAGATTTATATGAGCTTTTTTACATAAAAGAAGCTCAGCAATCACCTGTTAAAATCTTTCGCACTTATTCGCCAACACCCTGTATACTTAAAATTTAAAAGAAATAAACGGCAGAATTGACAGTGTGTTTCGTAAATAATTAAGTAAGGATAAGCCTCAACGGATAAGACTATCCCTTACCAAACACAGGGCCAAACTTTCAACTCTTGCGCTCTTTAAACTTTGTCCGCATAAAGCCTGGGACCCTAAATTCATTTCTGACCAAACATTATATCAATAAAACACTCTTTCATTTCTTTTAAAAATATTTTAAAATAGTTCCTTAAATTTGGAAACACAAGATGATATAACCCTTTTTGCTACTTACCTTATTAGTGTCTGATGGTTCTCATTCCATTCAATCCACGTGACTTTACACTGCTTGTGTCCCATACATTTTATATTTATGGATGGAATATCCGTTACCGGCAGTGGCCAGTCTTTTGAATTTAACATTACCATTCTAAAGTTTCAACATACAATTACAATAGATATGGTCTAGGCATATGATTTTTATAAAATACACCCAACTTTTTTTTTACACAAATTTCAAAAGAATGATTTGAAAAAGTTTTTCTTTTTTGAAAAATCGTACCAAACAGACAGCTTATGCTGTATCAGTCCACACAGTTTAAATAGTACTTTAATTACCTTCTAAATTTTAATATGAATATAGGGGAGACCGGAGTAATAAGAGACAAGGTCGAAAAATCACCAATAATTCAAAAAGAGAATTTTTAAAAAATAAGTAATGATACCTTCAATATATTCACTTTATCACCAATAACTTGTTGATAAGTTTGTAATAGTTTTTGAATCTTCTTTAGTCAGTTGAAAAAAACTTTACATTTAAATTAGGTTTAAAGTTCATGACTTCTCACCGATTTCATATTTTTTCTGTTATCGTATTAAGTTTTTGAATATTTTTGATATGTAATTTGTTAACGAAAAGCATGACAAAAAATAATAAACAATTATTGAAAATTTTAAAAACCTTCTTCATAATTGGACTCTATTCTTGTCTCTTATTACAAAGTAATAACTTTAACTTTGTTTTTGAATAATAAAAAAATATTCGTATTCATCTCAAATTTTGTCTCTGGTCTATATAGATTGTACAAAATAAAAAGAAAATAAATTTTTTATTAACTGGTATTAAATATTAATACAAACGAATTTCAGAAACCAAGTTTCGAAACCTTTTCCTTAACCTAAAATATTTTAAGAACGGCTGTAAATATTTGTAAGTAAAAAGATTTGGTTGATTCAAAATTTTTTTTAGATAGGTATCTGCTATTACTTCAATTTATTCTAGATTAGTTTGTACGGGCAGCTAGAGGCTTTGTCTCTTATTACCCCAGCAGAGGTTATAAAAGGTAAAGATTTTTTGAAATATTAAAATATTTCTTTTACCTTTAACTCATTTTATTTTAATAATTACAAAAAAATTCATATAGGTTCATTTAATTTACTAACTATGAAGTATTTTTTTCATAATGATTAGAATTGTAATTTAGAATTAAATATTTTTTTTGTCTCTTATTACCTCGGTCTCCCCTAAATTTTCTGTTTCTGGATGGTTAAATTAATGATCGTATACAGTTTTCAAATAAGATGAAACGTATCTCCAATTTTACTATAGCAAAAACTTATTTTTTTCACACGCCTTTCGTTTACACGAATTTTTCAGGAACGTATCCACCGTGTAATAAAAGAGTTGACTGTATAAAAAAAAAACCTTACCCATTACAAGTTCCAATAGCCAAAATATCTCCAGAAAAATTCCAACGTATGATTGTAATTGCAACATTCAACTTGAATGTGTGTAAAATTGGACCTTTCAATCGTCCAATATAAACCGTGTTATCCACAAATGTAGCAAGGATATTGTTTCGACTCCAATCACAAAGAAAATCAGTATCTAACAAGAGTTAAATGATTACTACTAGAAGTTTAACGGATTCAAATAACAATACTTACTATTTAAACTATGGTTGAGTGGTACCGGAATCTGAAACTTATGTTTCTCCAATTTTTGTGGTTGTTTTAAACTCTTTGTACGCGTTATGACTGGCCATTCAGATTTAATCGTCTCCGCAGCATTGCAATTATTATTATTGATCGTGAAATTATTATATTTAAATTCAAACACACGTTCATTTTCACTAAACAGAACATTTTTTAATAATTTTTGGTAGTTACTCTGCGCCAAACCTTGTGGATTTTTAAAAATATCAAAATGTGTCTCGTCTTCTTCGGAAAGTTTTTTTACTTGAAAATCTTCCCATGACAGTTTACAACGGCTTGGAATAAAACGATCAGCGACTGTACCACCAGTATGAGTTAGCTTGACGATCTGAAAAATAAATAGATGTATTTTAATATCTCAACTGTATTCAATGAGTTAAAACGATATTCTAGTTAAGAGATGTGAATTTCGTTCGCTTTTTCAAACTAAATAAAAATACCCCTGTCGCAGATGCCTCATTCTGAAACTCAGTATTTCATAAACGAAGTAACGCTGTCTAAAAATATATTTTACCTTTTTTGTTAAGGGGACATTCTAGTTTAGAAATTCGAAAAAATCTTTTTTTCTTTCATATTTTCTGTATACTGTGTATCTAGTGTTAAATTCAAGTTTTTAATATAAATTACTCGAAACTACTTTTTTCGATACGGTTGACATGATATCTCAAGTTGTAATGCACCGACTTATTTGAAATTTGGTACAGACCTTCTTAATACGTACTGTCAAAATTGGTCCGATATAGGGGTTTTGGATTTCTTTTTTTTTACTATTTTTAAAAAATTTCCAAGTTGAAAAAAGGAGACGAAAAAATGATTTTTTTTTTAAATGGACGCCATTTTGTGAAAAAATTTATTTTTTCAAATCGGCTACGTTCAACTAATTCTACATACTTGTTTATTAAGAATTAATCAGAATTTTATGTTTCAGACCACCACGAGGGTTGGAATCACGTCAACCAGGAGACACCTTTTTTTTGAGTCCTCAATTTGCCGGCCTGTACCGATTTCAATTTTGAATTTTTTTTTAAATTTTTATACTTTTGAAATGTCAATAAAAAAACTATTAAAAAAAATGGATTCTAAAAATGTTTACTTTTTTTTTTATTACGCCCGAATAAATCGAGCCTCTAGTCTAGAATCCCCCCCCCCCACCGATAATAAAAAAAAAAGTTTTAAATTTCCCAATTTTTAAACTTATCGATGGTTTATACCTGTCAAAAAAAACAATCGGTTCGATAGAACTCTGGATTTCTGTCAACCAAGTCGAAAAAACCGGTCGAAGGCAAATTGGCAGCGCAAGAACGACAGAGAGTGCGATGGCAATAATATTTCGTAGTTTGACTACGAAATCCTAAAATATTTTCAACATAACGTGTAAAGCTGTCTGTGGTAATCGTTAAATTCGTTCCGGCAATTTTAAAACTTCCTTTTGAGTAGGGGAGACTGGGGTAAAATTTACTCACCGAAAAGTACTCCAATCTTGTGGCAAAGCGGAATACTAGCTTGTCGACAAGCCATTAGTATTCTATTAAAACGTCAATGATCAGTTCCCTAGATTGTATGAATTATAACGAATTTTCTGAATTTTTGAGTGTTGATGTAAAGTGAGTTTTAGGTTGTATTCTCATTATTTTTTTTATTAGTTACGAATACATTTTTTTAACTGGGATAGCTAAAAACACTGTCTAATTACCTTTAAAATAATATAGTTAACGATGAATCAGCAAATTCTTTCTTGAAATTAGTTGTAATTTGCCGAAATAGCGTCTAACGGTGTAAAGTGGCCAGGCTTATAATGGGGCAAAGTGGTCAGTGTTTCCGATCGCTGCTCAGATTGAATTCTTAGAATATTTTAACATATTATATTAAATTTAGAATTAAATTCAGAACTTTTATTTAGTTCTTTATATTTTATAAACAAAATAATTGCCTGAAATCAGTTTTTAGGGTTCCGAGATAAAATGTGAGAAAGGAATCCTTATGATGAGACTTCAATGTCCATCCGTCCGTCCGTTGATATATAATAATAATTAATGATACAAACATAGTCTGATTTTGTATATAATCATGTTTATTACTTCAAGATTTCTTTCTGGGTTAAAATGGGTACCCCTGGCCACTTTACCCAACATAGTGGGGTAAAGTGGTTACTTTGCACATGTTGTAAAAAACAAAAATTGCAACAATACCTTTCAAGATATTGCTGATATATTGATGGTTATTGGTTCTGCACTAAAGCAACTACCTATATGCTAAATACTTATTAATTTGTATTTCTTTTCAAACAAATAAACTAAACAACATTTTGTCTTAGAGTGGCCACTTTACCCCAGTCTCCCTATATAGGTTCTCTTGACGATCTAAAATTTAAAAATTTGCAAAATAAAAAAAAAAATTCTATAAATTTTTAGACTAGAATACCGCGTTAAATATTAATTTTTTTTTAAATTATATACTTTTGTAATATAAAATGTTAACCACTAATGTACTTATTATTGCTAATAAAATTCAAAAAAAAATATTTGCATAAGACATTTTCGCATAATATTTACGTATAAAGTGCGGTAATTTTAGTGTAACGCTCGAGTAATAGTCGGCAAATATCTTAGTGCAAATAATTGATGCTAACATAGGTAAGTTTTTAATTTATATGTATTTAGTGTCTTTTTGATATCATTATTAAACGAAAGAAAAATAAATATTAAAGATGTTATCTTGTACATGATTCTCTCTACAACAAATTAATAAAACTACTAGCTTAGAAAAAATATTAAGTATTACTTGTTTATTAAAGTTTATTACATGCAATGGAAACAGAAAATTATTATTAATTATCATAATCAAAGTACCAGAGTCCCCGAAATATCAAGACATAATTAAATGTATCAATAAGCGCGGTAGCGCGTCGGCAAGTTCTCACCAACCGTACGTGCACCAAGCTATATTTACACGAACCATTTGAAACCATTTTTGACTCCCTTAAGACTCTAGTTCTGTTTGTTGTATTGAATTAAAATTTTGAATACACAATAACACACTTGAAGCCACTCTCGATTTCAAATTTCATCGATCTAACTTTCATAATTCCTGAGTTATAGCCCTCCAAAAAACGATAATTTTGGCACTCACTAACGGATCATCAAAACCTCTGGCCTATTTCCAGTGGACCTAGGAAATTGACATTCGGTCAGAATATAGATCTTAGTCTAACAGTAAAGGGAAAAATTTAAAATCATAATATTTTTCGTTATTTTCGTTATTTACGCTCTTTCTTTTGAAAAATACAGGGCGCCGGTATCTATGAAAAAGAAATAATTATTTATAGCAACAAATTGCCTTCTATTATTGCCTATTATGATTAATAAGTTCATAAACATTTAAATTGAACAAGTTTGTATTAAACTACATTTCCTACAAAAAGTCGTGAGATCCCACCAAAAACATAAATGTGAATAATGGGCAAGTTCTATTGTATTGTGTTAGCCTGAAAAAGAATTGAAATCAAAAGAAACTGTCAAGCTCCAAACACATTTTTCGTGCAGAATCGGAGTGAAATAAATTGTTTTAAGAAATACACATCAAGCTTTTTTAAAGTAAGTAATAGAAATTTTTCATTAGAACTTGGGAAGTTTTTATTCATTTATCATTAGTTGGGGATTTTATAACTTCGAAGGACCGAGAATTTTGATATTCGCGAGAATGATACGTAAAATAATACAATGATAGAAATTGATTGAGAGTAAAAGTATGAATGGAACCTTACCTTAAATCGATCCGGAACTTTTCAGTTCTTCTTGGATGGGAAAGGGATAATAAGAGGAAAAAGGAGGCTCCACTCACTAATTTCACTATTAACTTTGAGAAAATATTATACTATGATTATAAGACTGGCACTCAAATTTTAAGTATAACAAAATTGAGAAAAAATCACTGGTTTACTTTTTTGATCCTTTCTATTTGAATTGAAACTAAACTGTGTTTCTTTAATAACAAGTTATGCAATAGATTAGCAAACAAGTATAGTTATTGCATTTTAGAAAAAACAAAGTTTATAAATTTACAGAGGTGTATTGCACAATTTTGTGAATTTCAAACAATCATGTATATTAAACTTGGTGTTGAAAACTGCCCAAGTTCTAATGAACAATTTCTATTATTTTCTTTAAAAAAGCTTGATGTGTATTTCTTAAAACAACTTATTTTATTCCGATTCTGCACGAAAAATGTGTTTGGAACTTGACAGTTTATTTTGATTTCAATTCTTTTTCAGGCTAACACAATATAATAGAACTTGCCCATTTTTCACATTTCTATTTTTGGTGGTATGTACTATTCTAAACACAGCACGGTTTAAAATCTATGAAACTCACTAAAAAGTTAAATTTGTGCTCCTAATAACACAATAAATATCGTTATTACCATTAGATTGCCTTGATAGTAATTATGTTCTGCGATGGTGGACAACGTTGCCAGAGTGACTCATCAAAATCCCGCAAAAAAAAACCATTTTGAGGGAAATAACCTCCAAAAAATGGAAGCTAAGTAACAGTTAGAATTTTTTGTATAGCTAAACCTTTTTTTTATACCGTCCTTTTTTATGCGCTTTTTAAGCCATTTTTATACGATTTTTAAAAAAATGGCCATTAAATGCATAATGCGAGTCAAAATAAGAAACGCACAGTAAGAAACTTAAAGATTTACTATAATAACTTTCTTTAATAAAAATTCTTCTTAATGATTTTTAAGCATTTAATCAGTACCTACTTTGCATAAGAACATAAGTTATTTCATTATTTAACTTTTTACACATGTATTTTTCAAAATTTCTATAATATACAAATCAAATAAAATGTTCCCACATGTAAATTAGTGTTTTATCTTGCTTAGAAAAGCAACTTCTAAGGAAATCGTGATGTTTTGAGCGTTTTGAGTTATGTATTTTCGATGAAACTCTTTTATGCGGTCCCGATCCACCGCACAAAAAATGTTTTTTTTGCAATTTGGACCGAAACTTTTTATAATTATTTATGATATTTTTGAATATATTTTTTTTGTGCGATTTTTTTTATGCGGTCCCTATCCACCGTATAAAAAAAAATAGCGATCAGCTGTATATAACATTCATTTAATTTCAAATCAAATTAAAACTACAGAAGTGAGTAGAAAATTATTAGGTTATTTCAAGACTTATTTTCAGTTACACTTTTCAAATGGGTACAGGTTTCGCCAACGAAGTTTGCAAAAACTTAGAGTTATCTACTATTCCTATAAATTCGTTATTATCGAACGTCCCAAAAATTATCTGTGCGTTTTAACAGACAATTAGCTTACATTTAAATTATACGTCGTTAATAGTATTATTTCATAATCGTTGAAATTAAATAATGGATATTACACAACGAATAATGATTCAAACATTTTGATTAATTTATTCTAATTTAATTAAATGATTCGGCGACTGCCCATATTATTGTTCGATAATTAATTATCAAAAACAGTTTCAAAATATTTAAAACCTAATTTCCCTATATTGAATATTGAATATTTTTTATTTTTATTTTAAATAAATTAACTAGTCATAAGTTATTTCAATTTTCGAGGACCAATAATAATTTATATGTTGATTATTAATTGAATAAAAATATTTAAGTATTTTTTTTTTTTTTTTTTGAATTAAATATATAATTCCGTTAAAATAAAATTTTTTATACAGTCTACCACATGTGGATTGTGTTTTTTTTCTCTTATATCGTATACGTCATATTGCCAAAAACAAATGAATTTAACCGTTTAGGGTTCCGAAAACAAATCTCTAAGTTCCTATTAGTTGTTTCATCATGTCTGCTTACATTATTTCAGAATTTCTACATATAGCTGTCATCTGGTAGTTTTACCTGGAAAGTTTTCCGGGAGTTTTGAAAATGGGCGATTTTATAGATTTTGAGGTACTCTTTTCGAATTTCCACTTTGCCACCTCGTATCTTTGCCGCTCGCGCCTCCATATTGGAAAAATGGTGTCGAAAAGCAGTTATTGAACGATATCTCCTTTCTGACTCATTCTACGAGGAAAATATCTATATACAAAATTAAACTAGAGTAAATTTCTTACAATTTATGTCTTAACAATTTTTTTCATAAAATCAATAGTTTCAGCGTACGAGCGCCGCAAAATGTTACTAAATACGTAATTTTGCGGAATAACTCGTTTCCACCACACTTTGAGGTAGAGTAAGCGGTGCGTTTTTTTTTTAATGTGGTTTCCCCAGTAGGCCTAATCCACTTGTCATGTATGATTCAGAAATTAATTTAGCATTCTGGTAACTTTGATACCTACAACTCATAGTATATATTTCGTAAACATAAGAAAAATGTGCTAGTGTAGATGAATAATAGTGTTACGCTCACTGTACCTCGAGGTGGTGTGGAAACGAGTTATTCAGCATAACCCCGTGTTAAATAACAAGTTGCGGCGCTCGTACGCCGAAACTATTGATTTTACGGAAAAAATTATTAAGACATAAATTGTAGGAAATTTTCTCTAGTTTAATTTTGTATATAAATATTTTCCTAGTAAAATGACTCCAAAAGGAGATATCGTTAAAAAACTGCTTTTCGACGTCATTTTTCCAATATGGCGGCGCAAGCGGCAAAGATACGAGGTGGCAAAGTGGAAATTCGAATAGAGCACCTCAAAATCTATAAGATCACTCATTTTCAAAACTTCAGGAAAACTTTCCAGGTAACCTCTATTTTTTGAACCAAATGACTGTACTAATATTTAGACTTGGACTTCGAAAACAAAGCTTTAATATTATCCAATACAATCCAATACCAAATGCTAATTTCTTAATTTTTTGAGATAGGTACTTTAGAGTAGTGCGGTCGAAATTTTTTTCCGAGCTTTCCCATTTTTTAATGAGGAAATGGAAATTTGAAAAAAAATTACATAGATACTAACATTTCCTAAGAACAATCGGCTAAATTATGTTAATAATTTTCATAAATAAAACCAACGAAATTTTCGAAAACTGACAAAAAGGTTACATACTGACAATAGGGGATGGCACACAGCTTCCTCATACTTGTAACAGATTTTTATCCAACCTTGTAATTTTGTGATTAAACTTTCATCTTATTTTAACGTCCGTATTTTATCACATTACCAACGTCAAGAATAACTTTAAAACAATAGAATAGGGTGAAATGTTTCTTAACTATTTTAAATAATTATAGGTATAATTATAACTATTGAAATTACGACCATGTTTTTCGTAATTAATTCTAGAAATAATTCTAGCTACACTATCATGTGAGATATTGTTAGAAAGAATTTTAAAATGAAGTCGAAATTCCTTTACCCATGGTACATTTTTAAGCCTCGTTTACAAAATAGTGAACTTCAAAAGGGCATAGCCGGGTAAGATAGGGAAAACGGCCCTTGACGCAAAATTGATTGTTTTTATAGGAAATAATATTTCTTAGCCCCAGATATATTCATGCCAAATTTCAACCCTCCGAGGCTAACAGTTTATGAATACACAAAAAGACAAAAATTTTCTAAAAAAAATTTCTTGGACGAAATTACTGATCCGATTTATTTGAATTTAATTATATATTGTGTACCCAGCTTAGGCAAAGTAATAAAAAAAAATTAACGTTATATCCCTTTATTATACAAATTTTTTTAATTTTTGTAATTTAATTTCTTTTTTGCGTTTGCGCGTTAGCGACACCCACCATTTTCTGCTAAATAATATTTCTCTTACTACTTTATAACATATTTTTATGGAAAAATTTTAGTTGGTAGAAAATAATAATATTTCAATACAAATGCATGCCATGTTCGCTACTACATATATTACTTATGTATAAAAAGGACCAAAAAGTAAAGCATCTGCCTTATTTCTAAAATACAGTAGAACTCTAAGGAGTGCAACAAAATGTACTCTTCCCCCCTGAGTTGCAGTTCTTGGAGTTCGTGTGACGGTCTAAGAAAATATATGTATATTTTGACTTGTTATAAAAAATATGTCTTAACTTGTTAAAAAATAATTTTCAAGGTTAATTTTACCATGAATCTGAATATTTGAATGAAATCAATAAAATTATCTCAGAATACTTACTAATTAAAATTACATCTAACTCAACAAAAATTATAAGTTTTAGAAACTTTATTTAATAAAGGTAATAATAATAATAACAATAATACGTCTTAAATGTTATATTGTTTTAATAATAATAAACATTAACTTAATAAATTGGAAAAAAAACTTCAACAGTGTATAGTAATAACAACAGTCCGGCTAAAACCTTTTGTATTTATAAAAATATGTAGGTAAATTACATGTACATGTAACGAACTTAAAGAAAGTAGTGTACATGTGTACACAATATGTACACTTGATGTTTTTGTTGTACGTTTTGGGGTGTGCAGAAAGTAGATTTTTTCTGTAATTATATACGTTCATAACTACGACAAACAAGTTTAGACAAACGTCTAGCTTTATCTGCCGTTTGTCTTATTTTGTTAACACGATGACGGGTCATAATGAATTATAACGAAATGACCAACTGGTATACCCTTTTGACAGCTAATAAACTTTGTATGAAATTGTTGACGTCGTAAGACATGGTGTATGAGCTAACAAAGTTTCACTAGACGTCTTACAAAGGAAAAAACCCTAACAAAAGAGAAATCAATGTCTATTTTGCTTTATTAATAAAAAAAGACAAACGGCAAATAATGTTGGACTTTTGTAAATTTAAACTAGTTTATCGTAGTTATGAACGTATGTAATTATATTAGTTTAGAAATAGGGTGGATATTTTGCTTTATAGTCTTTTTTATACATAATTAATATATGTAGTACCGAACCTGGCATGCATTTGCATTTAAATATTATTATGTTCTACCAACTAAAATCTTTTCATAAAAATATATGTTATAGAGTACTAAGAGACAAATTATTGAACAAAAAATGGTGGGTGTCGCTAACGCGTAAGTACCAAAAATAAAATTTACTTAAAATACAAAATTTAAAAAAATTAATATTATAAAGGGATATAACGTTAGTTATTTTTTTATTATTTTGCCTAAGGTCGGTACATAATATATATTAAACTCAAATAAATCGGCTCAGTAATTTCCTAAAAAAATTTTTTTTAGAAAATTTTTGTCTTTTTGTGTATTTATAAACTATTAGCCTCGGAAGATTGAAATTTGGCAGGAATGTATCTGGAGCTAAGAAGTATTATTTCCTTAAAAACAATCAATTTTGCGTCAAGGGCCGTTTTCTCTATCTTATCCGGCTTTGCCCTTTATTTGAATATTTTTAGTTAAAATAAACTGAAAAAATATGTATTATCTCAAACGCTGTTAAAAACACTAGTAGCTAAGGAACCTTAAGCTAACACATGTCCAACACGCACATGGTAAATTTTTTATGTTTTGTTTTGATCGGCTTCTTTTTTTTGAAAGACAAATAAAATAATGACGATTAAAAAATTACTTTACGTGTACATCGGATGCATGTAAAAGATGATATCAGTAAATTTTGTAAATGGTGAACCACAGTTGGTCATACAACAGGTCAAGTTACAATTGAAAACATTTTTTCGATTCACATTAGTCATAAAATAATATGTAAGTGCAATCAAGCCAATAATAAATGAAATGTTTACTAGCGGATTTCTTATTATGTCCGACGGTCACTTAAAAAATTCTTTGGTCCAGCAAGTTTTTGCGTCCAGAGCCTTAGAGAACAATGACAGGCCCTGGGAAAAATGCGCATCTCTTAAAGATTTACCCTCGGAAAAATAAATGACGAGCAAAAAAAAAGTTTTTACTTTTTCCGGGTTCCTACCGACCGCCACGGGCCGCGGAGCTGTAACCCCGGCTACCTGATCTTCTCATCAGGCCTGTCTCCGTCCTACTTATTTCTGCGACAACTCATTGTAAAGCCGGTTCTACACGATGCTACGAACGTTTGTTCCAACGTTCGATCGAACGTTTGATGCAAGTAAGTGCGACAATTGATGCTGTGAATGATCCTGCTACACGGTGAGTTGAATTTTTAATCCAATAGATATGATGATGTGTTGGTACAAACGTTTATTCAATGAACGAGGATGTTATCTGTCTGATGTTATCTCTAATATTATACACAGATGTTGTCTCTCTTCATATGAACGAGTTGTGTAGCCGCTGAGTCGAACCAACGAACATTGATTGTCTTTCAAACGTTGGAAACATCCCTTTGACTCGGTGCAAGAATACCGACATCGGCAAGAACGTTCGACGCTCGACACTGGACGCTCGTGGGTTCGAACAACGGCCACACGTTCGAAGCATAGTGTAGAACCGGCTTAACACATTTTCATAGTTACAATAGTAAATACACAAAATTAAATAAGGGTAACCGTTAGTAAACACAACTGAATCTTTTTTTACGCGATCTTTTTATGTCCCTTTTTTTGTTCGATTTTTTAAAAAAAAATGTCAATTAAAGTGCATAGTGTTAATCAAAAGTAAGAGCTAGGAAGAAACTTAAGGAAAGATTCGTCAAAAAACATTAAAAATCAACCATTTTAATTATTATTATTATTATTATTATAACTATTTTTTTTTCTTTTATACAAATGAATATTTTATTAAAAAATTAAATATACAACATTATTTCTTCATGTCTTGAGATTACAAAAATGAATTTAAAAAAAAAATTCAAAAATTAGCTGAGTATAAATAAATGGTTTTAAAGTCGACACTGTGAGATTTTTCAACCTTGATGGTTCCTTGCGTTCTCAAATCTTCAGTGAACCAAAATCAAAAAATCAAGAATTGTCTGAAAATATACATATAGGTACAATCATGACATTAACTAGGATCTAAGAAAAAAATAAAAAACTAGCGAGAAATCGCATTTTGAAAATAAATTTTCCAAATTAACCGCTTTTTCTCGAGTATAAACGGTCGTCATTTTGAAAATATATTACGGAACCAAAAGATCATAGTTCCTGTCAAAATAACGGTATCGAGGAATAATATGCACTTTGATTTATGTCGATATCTCAAAGACTTTTTGAGATACACGATGAGCCATGTCGAAAAACATACTTTCCAGAAAATAGTATTTAAAATTTTTCTTTTTTTTTAAATTGTATTATAGTAAAAGTGCGTGTACTAAAATGCCCATAACTTTTTGACTTTTGATTTTTTTTTTTTTTTAAATAAAATTGTAAGAGAATATTTCTAAGACAAAAAATCGATTTCTTTTCTTTTTTAGCGAATCTGTCCTTAAACGTTAATTATAATAATTTAATGGTAAAATTACTGATTGACGGTTTTTAAGCACTTAATCAGTACATTGCATACGAATACTGTATCGTTAAGTTAATGCTTTATTTTGTTTAGAAAAACAATTTCTAAGAATATGTTCATGTAAACTTCAAATTAAACAAAAGCTGTAAAAACATAAATAATAAAAATTAAATAAAACGACGAGAGCCTGAGTACGTTTGGTACGTTTTTTTCTCACAGAAAAAAGAGTGTACGAAATTTTTCATCCAATATACTTATTACGACAATGTAGCAGCGCTAAATGTACTTATTTCTGCCTAATAAATAAAAAAATACCCAGTAATTAAAAACAGCCCGGTAGACCGAAATTAATTTTCCACGTTATGAATATTTTTGTACAATTAATTAACGCTTCACAACGTGGAAGTTTTCGGCGTAACGAGACAGGTAGGTATATATATTTTTTTTTATTCTTCGAAGCGCACAATGAAGTATTAATTGTCGATCGTTAGAATAATCATAGTAATAGACACACGGAGAGGGAATTTTTCATTTTTATTTTTAAGTCGCTTAGCTATGGCTGGATTCAAAGTCGTTGCCGTATCGTATGTAAATGAATATTAAAATATTTAATTAATTTTTTTTTATTATATAATTAGCGGTAATTTAAGGTAATTACTTAATTTTAATATCCGGTTACTGAATGATTCCTCGTTTCAATATTGAATATATTTATGTAAATTTTGATTCATTCTATACAATATTATGTGGTATGGTTTATCTTCTGTAGCGATCTTTTCAGTGCAATAAATAAATAATTGTTAATATATTCCAAATTATTCTCCCTGGCAGCTACTGCATGATATCCCTAAGGAGTAGAGATGATCGATATATCGATAACTGTTATTTTGTAACTAATATAGAAAGATAACAGTTATCGTCAATAACTGGAATACCCAGTAACTGGTTACTTAAATAACTCCTTTGGAAATATCGATAACATACATAGGTCAACATTAATATATTCGAAAGCAAGGATCACAGTAATTTATTTTAACCACCTACGGAGAATTTCAGAATAATAACGCCCCAGGTAAGTTACACATTTTCGATTGTAGCACATTTAAAAAAACCCTTAAAATGAACTATTGTCTGTTGTACAGTTATCTATTTGTATTTGTAATTTTGTATCCATAAAATTGTTAAAATTGTATATATAAAGCGTAAATCCTTGTATAGACAAGTATTTGAACAGATATTGCAGATTATTTAGTATCCGTCAGTATTATAGATCTGTGAATATTTCACTAACAGAACCGTTTATACGCATATCGAATATCTTACAATATGTTAAAATATTCAAATACCATACCAGTTATTATAATAACTGTTATAAATAATAGTTATTTTTCAGTAACTGTTATTGGAATAACAGTTATTAGAAAATAACCGTTTAGCTCATCTCTACTAAGGATTAGCAGTTGATTTTTTATAAAAAAAAATGAAGAGTTCGAGAGTTCTATGTAAAATTGGTTGCTCATAACGACAAGTATTATAGATATATTATGTATCTAAAGCTCGTATGAATCAGAAAATTTAGATCGTAAGTTCAATGGCCGTTTATTGTTCGAAAAATCACGCTTCGAAGTAAATACGAAGAAAGTATATGAAGCGTTACGTTTACGAATTCATTTAGAATTCTTCTTTTCACTGAGGGTCACATTCATTTAGTTTTCATTAAATTATTTTCAAAAAACCGTTAACAGTCAGTTTTGAAATTCAAAGAACTTAAAAAGAAATGTTGAATTCTTTACCGGTAGGTATTATTATTTTCATTACAAGGTACATCATGTTTGAATTTTCTTGGTTGATTTCTCAAGAAACCATGAATTAGACAAAATTTCTATAAGAATCTTTTCTGCAGATGGTACTAATTATTTAATAAATTTTATGAGTATCTAAAACTTTTTTCCTAGAAATCAATATCTAAAAAGGTACGAACAAAAAAAGATTTATAATTTTGAGGCTCCGTTAGCTGTGTTGCAAATGAAGTGGTTACAGTAAGTATGTGATGTATCCATCCTTTCTGACATCCATGAAACAATTTTATTTTTTTTTTTGTATTTTGAAATTGGACATAATTTTATAATTTTTAATTATTGTGTCAATAAAATGTTATGAAGGCTTTTTTTAAATTCTGTAATCCCATAGACTTAAAGTTTAGCAAATGTTAGACAAAAATCAGTTCAAGTCACTATCTTTGGTCACTGATTTTGTTACTCGTTCAGAAAATATTTCATTGAATTTATTAAGTAACTTGTTAATAATTAAAATATATTTATAGAGGTTTAATAGAGGTTTCATTCTAAATCCCTATGTCGTAGACCGAAGTTCACTTTATCATGACTGATATTATAATGAGTCCGATTCAAAAACGTTAATCATATATCGCCTTCCTAGTATAAAAGTGAGATATCTGGGAAATTTACGTTTTGAGATAACTGCATTTTTAATAATACATTAGTTTAAAGGATGACCTTGAGATTTGAAACAATGTCCTTCAGAATTACTATATATCCTGCAAACTTGTGAAATATACTATTCGATAGCTAATTAACTTTACTTATTACGTAGTACTAAAAATGACAATCGGAAAATTCCCAGATAACTCACTTTCATTCTAGGAAAACAATATATAGATTTATAGAATGGCCCTAAAATATTATATTTTCATGGTATTACTTTGTCAAAACGTTACTTTTAACAGTCACGATAAACTTTTTGAATTTGAATCTTCTAGTTAGAAAGAACTTTTAAAACAAATAAAGTTATTCTGAGTTTATGAAATATCCAAGCTTTTGTTGTATTATAAACCAATTACGTATTCAATGTCCACTTATGGTTCAGTTAAACTGAAACTTTTAGCTGAACGATAAGTGAACATATGAATACTAAGTGTGTTTTAAATGCAGGCAAAAGTATGTCATACGTAGTAGAGTTTCACAAGCATTCGATAATATTTGAAATTGAAAAGTTGTAACTGCTTCTTGCATTAAAGAGAGTACATACACGTGATTGAATGTTGTCTATATCGGGCGCCTGTCGAGCAAAGGATCGATGGTGTAATGGCTAGTATACCTGGCTAGTTACCAGGAGGTCCTGGGTTCGATTCCCGGCCGATCCGGATAATTTTTTCAATCACTTTGTGATTTTTGGTCATGTTAACCAAAGGAAGTCGAGTGTTTAAAGTTTCAGTTTAGCTGAACAATAAGTGAACATATGAATACTACGTGTGTTTTAAATGTAGACAAAAGCCTGTTATACGTAGTAGTGTTTCACAAGCACTCGATAATATTTGAAATTGAAAAGTAATGTTTGTATAATTAATGAATTTTGTTCAATTAATAAAAATGATTTCAATAAACTTTTCTAAATGATACGCAATTAAATTATTATATTCGTTCAGTAAATTTCCCAGTAACATTCAATAACAATAAATTTATGCCGAATTGTAGCAATAAATTTGTAATACGTATATGTTTTTTTATTAATTAATTGTCAATTATATAACGAGTCTCATAACTACGTCACCGCTTAGTATAATAGATTTCTCTATATTGATTCTTTGATTTAGTACAATCCTTTTTATTATATTTATATCGTTTATATCGTTTCAACAAAACAAAAAACTTTTAAAATTATTTATTTACATTTAAATAGATAAGTCAATACAAAAAGATTAACGTGCTTAAGAAGGACAATCATTTAAATAAAAGACCATACATAAATACATTTAAGTACTATATTCATCAATTATACCTAAATATTTCTTTAAACAACATCAATTCACATAATGTGATCAGCAGATAACTGACCACTGACGGGTACGGATAGTGGATGACGTCCAAGAATATTCCCTGTATCCTTTTTTCGAAATTGATTAGGTATGTGCATATATCACGTTCATAAAATGTTCTTGTTTTTATTTTCGTGAGAAAATGTTAACTAATACGCGACCTAACGGGGTCAGCCTCCCTGTAGTGCGTCAAATGACATAAATTAGGGGAGATAAATACCCACTTCGTGCGTTATTATTGTCATCAACGAATGAGATGTAACATGGTAGCCAGCCACTGAACGGGCATCATATTATTCCAGCGAACAAAATATTATTATTGTATCCATAAACTGACCAACCGTTTGTGCAAAAAAGACGGATCAAAATTTAAATACCCCTGTCGCAGCATCTGCATAACATAGCGAATTTCCAAATACTGGGCACTGGTGGATCTCATCTAAGACCTGTATCCATTTAAAATAGTTTAGCTTTCTAACAGTCAAATAATTTTCAAAATCAGCTCAGTAGTTAATTTTTGGCGTTTTTGGGTGCTCAGGACCCTAACGAATCTCATATAGTGTAGCATATATCCATTTAACAACATATTATTACATTACATAACTATAGTATTAGATTTTTTTTTCTAGGTATGCAAATATATATAAATTATATTTTCTCTTTAAAGGACATCATACAAAAATTTCCTTTCCATAACGTACACTTAAAAAAATTTAACTAATTTTAATTTAAAAAGATGAGACAGAGCTATTGCCATTATAACACATACATACATGTTGAATAACTAACTAGCACTTGTTTTATCTAGAAAAGAAATGCTAAAACGATGAAACATTTATTGTAAAAAAATTCAGCAAATTTCTTAATTTTTCTTAAAAGCTAGTTCACTTACAAGTAAAGGTCCCGAGGCCGGACCTATCGATTTTGATGAAACTTAAATATGTTGTAGAACACTAAAAACTAAGGGACCCGTATTTTTTTTTATCTGCGGAAAAACAGTTTGAAGGGGTGAAATCGCCCTCCAAAAATTGGGGTAAAAATTTAATTTTTCAAATATCTCGAAAACAGTAAGAGATAGAGTAAAAGTTTAAATTGGCGATATTACTCTTTTTTTAAGAGCTATCTATTGATATGCAATTTGTTCAAATTACATCAACAGGGGTGGTTGGGGGTTAAAATTTGGAGGTTAATTTTGCAAAAAGGGGGAGAAAAATAAACAATATAAAAATTTTGTTTACTGATTTGAAATCTACGTCAAAAAATCTAATTGACCTATTTTTGCTCAATATCCTAATATCAAGTCTAGGGGTAGTTAACTAGAGGGTGACTATGTCGAATAATCGTACAATTTGGGTATTTCAAGAAGTTCTTCTTCATGGAAAATAGCTTAACACAATTAGAATAACGTAGAAATGAAATTCTCGAATTCAAAATTGAGTTTGAGCAACATTGGAGAGGGGGTGAGTCACCCTCTTAAATTACATACTAGTTTATATACACTAATTTTTTTTGCTATTAACACACTGATAATGGGTAAAATAATGTCACAATAAGTGGTTCTGAAGTTGGACTAAAATGAAATTCTCGAATTCAAAATTGAGTTTGAGCAACATTGGAGAGGGGGTGAGTCACCCTCTTAAATTACATACTAGTTTACATACACTAATTTTTGCAATTAACACACTGACAGGGGGTAATAATGTCACAATAGATGGTTTTGAAGTTAGGCTATCGTATGTAAGAGTTTTATTAGGTTTCGTTATTTTAGGTTAGGTTATGTAATTTTCGGTATCGATAATTTTCGATAAGCAAAACTATAATATCCATTAAAAAACAAACCTAATAAAGACCTTAGATATGATAGTTCAACTTCAGAACCACTTATTGTGACATTATTTTATCCACTATCAGTGTGTTAATAGCAAAAATTAGTGTATATAAACTAGTATGTAATTTAAGAGGGTGACTCACCCCCTCTCCAATGTTGCTCAAACTCAATTTTGAATTCGAAAATTTCATTTCAACGTTATTCTAATTGTCTTAATCTATTTTCCATGAAGAAGAACTTCTTGAAATAATCAAATTGTACGACTATTCGACATAGTCACCCTCTAGTTAACTACCCCTAGACTTAATATTAGGGCATTGAGCAAAAATAGGTCAATTAGATTTTTTGACGTAGATTTCAAATCTGTAAACAAAATAATTTTTATATTGTTTATTTTTCACACCCTTTTTGCAAAATTAACCCCCAAATTTTAACCCCCAACCACCCCTGTTGATGTAATTTGAACAAATTGCATATCAATAGATAGCTCTTTAAAAAAGAGCAATATCGACAATTTAAACTTTTGCTCTATCTCTTACTGTTTTCGAGATATTTGAAAAATTAAATTTTTACCCCAATTTTTGGAGGGCGATTTCACCCCTTCAAACCGTTTTTCCGCAGATAAAAAAAAATACGTGTCCCTTAGTTTTTAGTGTTCTACAATATATTTAAGTTTCATCGAAATCGATAGGTCCGGCCTCGGAACCTTTACTTGTTAGTACAATGTTTTAAGAGCTTATCTTATGCATTTTTTACGCCCGTTGCGATGGTGTCAAAAAAATTAAAAAAATTTTTGAATTCTAGCCAAATTTTGCAAAAAAAAAAAAAAAAAAAAAAAAAAACACTAAAAATTGCAGCATCCGACGTGTCTGGCTAACGAACATAGCCGAGCCAGTCCGGATTCCAGCACCCATACCAAATTTCATAAGCATTAAACGTTTCGTTCGAGAGTTATCGTGTACACACATAAATACATATATATATATATATATATATATATATATATATATATATATATATATATATATATATATATATATATATATATATATATATATATATCTTAATATGGTCCGGAACTATGGTAGAAATTTGTTTTGGCCCCTCTAGAACCCGAAAATCTATTTCACTAAAATTTGTATATACACACACCAGCATAATTAGCGGAACCTAAAAAAAATATAAAAACCTATTTATTAAACAAAGTTGGTGGTTTTTTTTTTCATTTTTACTTAAAATAATATTGAAGTAACGAATCAACTGACTTTCCATAGAATTGTTTTTATTTATTATTGATGCATTTCCTCTTAAGAGGTCTGTCACTTTCGAATTCAAATGCCGTTTCTTCTCAATGTGGTCGAGCTTCAAACTGCCATAACTGAAGAATGGCAAAGACTGTCCCAGGGAACTATAGATAACATCATGCTGAGTATAGAAAAACGAATGGAAGCTTTGATAAGAGCACGGGAGAAACCAGGCGGGATTAAAACGCTGTGTTTGATTTTCTCTTTGTTAAATAATCTTTAACTTAAATTATTCTTAGACGACATAAGATTCCAAAAATTTGCCATTTTATATGGTTACTTCTTTCGATACCGACAATAAAGGTATACCGACTTGTGAACATGTAATTTTAAGTGAATAATTAAATAAGATTATTATTTTCTTGAAATTAAATGGTTTGTTTCATTTTTACAGATATTTTGTATGTTCCGCAAATTCTGCCGGTGTATATATATATATATATATATATATATATATATATATATATAAATTTTAGTGAAGTAGATTTTCGGGTTCTAGAGGCGCCAAAACAAATTTCTACCATAGTCCCAGACCATATTGAGAGCTGCTGTAATAGCTGAATTTCCAGAATGAAAATTCGCTAAAAATAAGCAAGTTTTTGTTTATTTTATTAAATGTCTCTCTACGACCGTAATCCTGATGTGGCTTTTTGTGTGCAAATATTTATATTTGCACGTTTTAAATAATATGACGTGTGAGGCGTTTGCTGATTGGCGTAATTCGAACGGTTGGTGTTGATGTTTTTAACAAAGGCAATAATATCGAGAATTATCGCCAAATAAGGTTTTCTTGTACTAAATTGCTAAATCATCCCTAAACTGATATCAATTCATATATCTAAATAAAATTTGAAAATTTTCTATATTTTACTTTTCACGATTTGTAAAAATTGAAATTATAAGATACGTCTACCTTAAATATTATAACTTTAGGAAAAATTAAGTGAAATAACTCGCCTCCATAATAACCAGTGTATTGTATGTGATACAAAATACGTATAAGAATAATAAAGTATTTTCTCTTAAGAAGCTTCAAATAAATAGAAAATATTGTTTAGAACTTTTCAAAAAAATATAAAATAAACAATATTTTATATTAATATTAAAGTTCCTAAAGGACTGATAAATAAATAGAAAATATTATTATAAAATAGGTATTAAAAAAAAATATAAAATAAGAAATATTTCGTATTAATATTAAGGATCCTTAAGAATCCATAAATAAATAAGAAATATTATTATAAAATATTTAAATAAAAAGATATATATAAAATAGGGAATATTTTATATTAATATATTTTCTAAATAATAAACAAATATTTTACTTCGCAAAAATACCACTTTTATTTTGAAACTGTGACAATATTGTTTCGAAGAATTCTGTTTGAAAATGAACTGACGGTTCGAAACAATATTGTCACAGTTTCAAAATAAAAGTGGTATTTTTGCGAAGTAAAATATTTGTTTATTATTTACAAATATGGAATACCATAAAGTAACGCTCAAATCTATTAATAATATATTTTCTGTTTATTTATGTGTCCTTAAGAGAAAATACTTTACTATTACGTATAATCTAACCCGCTGTGCAGCTCAATATAGCAATTTATTTTAGATAGATATATTCAACTCAACTTTTAAATATTTTTAGTTTAAAACTCTACCTAAAATCAGACAGAATTTTGAAAACTAAATAAAATTAACATTGGCTCTGATTTTCGTCATACAATCCAAATAAAATATACTTAATGAAGTGTTCAGAGTGGTAGCTAAATATTGTTATTCCTGAAAGAGAAAGGAAATTTTGTAAACGGTTTTTGATACCGTTGAAATTTTAAAAATAATTAACGTTCCTTAAAAAATATGTTAAAAGATATTTTAATTAGATTATAAAAATTTATGAAAATGCCGCCCTAAACTTTTGGCGCCCCGGGCAATTGTCCGGTTTGCCCGTGCGGTAGCGCCGGCCCTGCAAGCAGAATATTTTTATTAGGGTGAATGCGGGAGAGATGCCGCACATTTTGAAAACACTTGGTAATTCCTAAAGTATGCACTTAATTGATTTGAAATTTGGTACACAATAAATGTAAACATTGTTCCTTAAAATTATTTATAAATAATTTTAAATTTTGAGTCATAAACGACTCATAATTAACATTTTTGTAAAGCCTGCAAAGCGGCGTCTCTCCCACACCTATGGGAGAGATGCCGCATCAAAGAAGGTGAGACGTCGCATAGTTCATATTAAAAATTTTGTATTTTACACACATCTCCATACATGATGGATGCCATATGTAACCATTTTTGGTACTTTACACATCTTAACCAGTCAACTATTTTTTTGTTTCTGAGTACTTTTCAAAACATTCAATACACAGGCAATCATCATTATTTTCGTTATCTTCACTAATATAAGGGCTCTTCCTGATCCATTAATGGATCTTTTATATTTACGTGGCATAATTTACAGTCCAAAAAAATTGCATAATTAAGGTATATAAGTCTATGTTTTTAACATGTAATACTATGCAGCATGTATACCGACTTCAAATGCGGCATCTCTCCTTTTTGTTGGGATAGATGCCGCATGTTGCTATAGCAAACATAGTGCGGAATTCTAACCTAAAATTGTATACAGTACTTTTAAATATACCTAAATTAATAACAAAACTGATTTTCATTAAAACAATGAAATATATATTTTTAAAGTCTAATGAATTAAATGCTTGATAAAATATTATGTTAAAAAACTTACTTTTCAATAATAAAATGTTGGATAATTACTACACTGATGGACTAATCATAAATGTTACCATATACAACTTAAATAAGTAGCTTATTTTAAAGCTATTATCCATTAATAGCGCTATCTATCAATCAACGGACGAACTATGGCTACTGCGGCATCTCTCCCGCACTTACCCTATATATCTTGGTAATTGTCTCATACAGTAGATAATAAAAAAATTTTTAATTAAAGAACAAATTCTTTAGATAAATTATATCTTTCCTCTTTGCTCTAATTCTACATTTAACATACACAAAATAATATTCCTTTAAAAAATATCAAAATATTCTTTTGAATTCTCTTTACAATACATAAATACAAAAATACTTAACCTGTCTCTATTTTAATCACAAAAGCATCAAAAATTCTGCATAACAAAACCAGGTGAAAAAAATTGGATAAAGGGTTTAACTAGTTTCTATTAAAATATTTGTGCATAAAAATCATCTCAGCTGTTTTTCAAAAGGGTTGAAATTTTAATCAATTACATCAACTGGTCTTTTCGGTCAAATTGCAACAATTTATGCAGTTGATTGATGTAAGTAAAAAAAAAAAATGGTGAATATAATTTTGACACTGGACACTGGTCATTTCAATATGCATCATGCAATTTTTGCGCCCCTCCCGCTAACTAAATGCATAACTAGATTTTTTTTAAAAAAAAGGGGACGAACTTAGGGAGATGTCATTCAAAGACGCAGTTTTGTTTTTTTTTTTTTGGTTGTTTGTCATCGAATAAAATGTTGTAATTTCTATTATTAGAGAAATTATTAACTATTTGGACAATGCAGCATTAGCGAATCTAATTTGAATTGTAGAAATACAGGCATTCTTTGGATTTAAAAGGTAACAATTATTGTAAACTTGTTATTTTGGGAGATAAAATAACATAAAGTAAATGAATTATTTATACATAAATGCTAGAGAAGTATAACGCTAGTTTCAAATTTTCAATTATCAAAAATGGTACAAAATCACAGACCAATTAACATAATATTATATATCATATTATATATTATATTGTATAGACTAATTATATAATTATACGTTATAACTGAGGCAGCCAGACACGGCCAGGATACGACCGGATAGTATTCTGTAATATAGTAATCAATGCAATAACCAGTGGTAACTGTAGTAACGTTTTTAAGTAATTATTGTCAAAATATAATATTGACAATAAAATTTTACTTTTTTGAGAAGAAACTGCAAAATTGAGAGAAAGAGAGTAGTATTCGCTTTATTTTCAAAATACGTACGTATACAAATTATATCCTGCAATATTTATAATCGCATTTGCTCAAAAATGGACAATACATTGTATTCCTTAAATCTCATCCGTCTAACCCTGTTATTTGCTTTGAGGGGGGAGTTCACGCCAGAAACGGCTAATAAACTAATTTTTTTCGAATCTCGTTTTTTGTTTTTATTTCATTCTGTGGTTCTTTACAAACACGGTGATATCAAGTAGAAAAATATTTATTTGTGAGCCGTTGCACAGCCAAGTTGCTGGTCCTTTGCAGATAACGCTCGCCCCCCCCCCCCCTCCGCGCGATTTGATCAGTAATATATAGTTTTGGTGTGTACACGAGTTATAGTATGCACTGAGATAATGTTCTTTTATTTGTATGTCTTTATAGACGTTTTAATAAACAGTGAGTAAATCGTTTCTTTTGTTATTATTAGCGAATTTCCAAAACTGGAAATTCAGCTTTTACGCCAGGTGTCATGATGCGACCTAAGCCCGGGACCATATCAGAAATATGTTTTGAGGTCCCTAGAATACGAAAATGATATTCACTAAAATTTATATATATATATATATATATATATATATATATATATATATATATATATATGTATCCGCGCGATAACTCTCGAATGAAACGTCTAACGCTTATGAAATTTTGTGTGCGGACTGGATTCTGAATTGGCTTGGCTAAGTTCGTTAGCCAGACACGTCGGATGCCCAGAAGTAGGTTTTCTGGCCATTTTTTATCATTCGATCCTATCATAAGGCAGTTCGATTTTTACATCGTTGAAAAGGAAAAAAAAAATTATGAAGAAAATATCCTTATAATTTTCTTTCTATTTTAAGTATTTTTCGAGAAAATGTAAATTTTCACTTTTATTCTTTCTTTGTTAGTCTAATAAGTAATTTATATTTATATCTCAGTTCTTTATAAAGTATAAAAATGTTTCACTTTTTTATTAAAGAATTTTGTGAGAACAAGTGAAAACTATTCACATATATGTGTAATAACACACATACATGTATAGAGTTTTGTTTCTCATTTATTGCATTATAATTAGCATGGTTCTATCCCATGTTAAAAAATGTAAATTAAACAGATTTTCTAAGCTAATGTAATGAAGAATTTTTTTTTTTTTATTGAATTTTTAAGTAAACAAGAAATTGAAGATTATGTTATGATATAAATATTAAATATAAAACAAAACAAAATATGTACAATGTACATATGTATGTACGGAAAAATATTTTGAATCGATTTTGAAAATTTTTCCACTAATAATTAATAATGTTAAAAAATTAAACCATTTCAAATGGATTTAAGGTATTTTATGTGAGGTCAAGATTTTCGGGACCTAAAAAGGCCAGAAATTAATTAACCAATCGATTTTAAAAATTTTTTCACAGTTAGTAAGTTAAAGTATTTGAATTAATTAATTAAATGATGTCCGCAAGAAGCTTACGGACTGCCATAAGTTATATGAGATCCTTAGAACCCTTTTCTTACTGTTAGAGTACTAGATTTGTATGAGTTTCGCCAGGATTTACTGATCCCATAATTGTAAAAAATAAACTAAACGACCAATTTTAAAAATTTCTTCACTGTTACAGAGCTAAACTATTTTAGATAGATTTAGAATACATTATGTAAGGTCCGTCAGGGTCCACAGGACCCAAAAGTGTCAAAAATAAACTAACTGACCGATTTTGAAAATTTTTTCACTGTTACAGAGCTAAACTATCTTAGATAAATATCGATTACGTTATGTAAGGTCCGCCTGGGTCCATAGGACCCAAAAGTGTCAAAAATAAACTGTCTGATCGATTTTGAAAATTTTTTCACTGTTACAGAGCTAAACTGTTTTAGATAAATATAGATTCCGTTATGTAAGGTCTGCCAGGGTCCATAGGATCCAGAAGTGTCAAAAATAAACTAACTGACCGATTTTGAAAATTTTTTCACTGTTACAGAGCTAAACTATTTTAGATAAATATAAATTACGTTATGTAAGGTCCACCAAGGTCCATAGAACCCAAAAGTGTCAAAAATAAACTAACTGACCGATTTTGAAAATTTTTTCACTCTTACAGAGCTAAACTATTTTAGATAAGTATAGATTACGTTATGTAAGGTCTGCCAGGGTCCATAGGATCCAGAAGTGTCAAAAATAAACTAACTGACCGATTTTGAAAATTTTTTCACTGTTGGGGAACTAACTATTTTAGATAGACATACATTACGTTATTTAGAGTCCGCCAGGGTCCATGGGACCCAAAAGTGGTAAGAATAAAATAACCGACCGATTTTGAAAATTTTTTCACTGTTACAGAGCTAAACTATTTTAGATAAATGAGTTTAATGATTTCGTAGTTTAATTAAAACTACGTTGATTATATTTTAGATAAATATAGATTACGTTATGTAAAGTCTGCCAGGGTCCATCGGATCCAAAAGCGTCAAAAATAAACTAGCCGACCGATTTTGAAAATTTTTTCACTGTTGGGGAGCTAAGCTATTTTAGATACATATAGATTACGTTATGTAAGGTCTGAAGTGTCAGTAGGACCTAAAAGTGTCAAAAATAAAATAACTGACCGATTTTGAAACCTTTTTACTATACCGAGGTAAACTATTTTAGATAGGTACAGGTTGTGTTATCTGAGATCCACAACTGTCCTGCGGATGCAAATGCGGCGTAGAATGCTACACAACGGGTTTTGAATATATATATATATATATATATATATATATATATTATTACATAAAGTCCGCCCAGAATATACGGTCGAGCTGATTTTTTAATGAGGTCTACCGGGATCTTGCAAATCCGAAAACGCCAGTAATAAGCTATCGAAAAGATGCTAAAAAATTTCTCACTGCTAGAGAACTAAATTATTTTAGATGGATACAACTATGCTACACAAAATTCGTTCGGGTTCTTGGGTCCCCAAAAATACCAAAACTAATTACCCAGCCGATTTTAAAAATTCTTTTACTCTTAGAAAGCTAAACTATTTTAAATAGGTACAGGTCTTAGATGAGATCCGCCAGTGCCCAAGATTTGGAAATTCGCTATGTTATGCAGATGCTGCGACAGGGGTATTTTTGTTTTTTACAGTTTCCCGAAACTTGTGTTTTTCCCGACAAGGAAAATCATATCTCAAGTTCTAGAAAAGATGGAGACTTAATTTTTTTTTATTTTATTCATAAACAATTGCGCATAAAGTGGAGTATGCTTTTTCCATTTGAACAATTGTAACTATTTTTAAACATTTTTTTTTTTAATAAAAAACTGGGTTTTATAATTTTTAGAACTTTGGGATTACAATTTTATAGTTAATTTTTAAAATTACGTGAAACCCATACTCAGCTTTATGGACAGGCCCTTTAGGAATAAAATAATGAAAAAATATTTAAAAAATATTCATTACTTTTTGAGATATGACGTTCCTTGTAAACGCTTAAAAACTTGTGAAAAAGGGCCCTCTCTCCCCCCACAGGGAAGAGTAATGAATGTTTCAAAAACAAAATTTTCTATTTGAAACCATCCCTAATTTGAAAGAAATTTCAACAAGCAAAATAATCATAAATAAAAAAGTTGCTTTTTTATTTGAACTCCTCCCTTAAGAAAAATGCCTACAAACTGAATTTACGCTTAGTCTAGTAGTATAACATTATAATACTGTTCATTGGTCTGTGGTATCAAAAAATTTTGAATTTATATATACAAATTGATTGAAACCACAGAAATTAATAACATATTTATAACAGGCCAAAATTTTATTTATTTATTTATTAATTTTTTTTGGCTACTGCCTTGGCTAGTATCATTATTTAGGCCTTTTTTAAGTTTTCTAAGCAAACTGGAAGGTTTAGAGTTAGAAAATTCTTAGGAAGTCCTAAGGATCCTTTCCTTAGGAAGTTTCCTTAGGAAATTTCCTAAGGAAACTATTTTCTCGTGGGTTTTATTTATTTTAATTAAGATAGGAGATTATGAAATCTGGAAAGCGTAGAGTCGGGAAACCATAGCAGTAAACCCAGAAAATATGTAATAAAACTCACGAGAAAATAGTTTCCTTAGGAAATTTCCTAAAGGAACTATTTTGTCGTGGGTTTTATTACATATTTTCTTGATTTACTACTTTGATATTCCGACTCCTAGCCTTCCAGTTTTCTTAATACCTATTTTAATTAAAAAGCAACCGCAAGTTCACCGATTAAAAGTTTAGTGAATTAAATTCTTTAATTTTGACTCTGCAGTATTAATAGTTTCCGTAGAGACAAAAAAACTCAATTTAAAAAAAAAAAATCATTTTTTTGACATTTCCTCACAAAAATGTCATATGTCAGACTGTGGAATGTCAACAGATATTGTAGACGTACCATTCGAACCATTTGTGCTAAAGCTTTGACCAAGCTAAAAAGACCTGATAAACGTATAATTTCTGTTACGCAATTATTGTAATTCAAAGTTTATGATTGTCATATTTTTGTTACAGCATGTCCAAAACACATGGATATTGTAACCGGCAAAGAAAAGCGTGAATTATTGGCGCTCGAAAAAACCGATGATCCGTATTACCAAGGACCGCTGACACGACTTAAGGAGAGTACCGAAGAAAAACCAAATCTGGTGCCAAGTGTCAATGACAGTCGAATAATTGGATGCATTTGTGACGAGGACACTGATCGACCATTATACCAATGGATCTATGAGGGAAAACCTCAACGTTGCATGTGCGGCCATTGGTTTCAATTGGTTAAAAAAGATTTACTAGTAAGCAGTGAATTAAGTGGGACAAAATCAGATAAAAAAGTTTGTTAATCTTCAAAAGTGTAATAAAGCTTAAAAAGTTTTAGAATGTAAGACTGATTTACAAGAAAAAAAGTGTGAAAATTTAGCTAACTGTATAAAGTTCAGTAATAAATAATTCAATTTGAAAAATATTTCCAAATAAGCTCTGAAATTTTTGTTTTATTAGAGGCAACTCTCGGTTCTAGTATAAAGAATATGTATGCTTAATATATTCGAACTAATTTTCAAGAAAGTTTGTAACATTCGTATAGTATTTGTTCGCTTTCGGTCTCGTGATTTGAAATATCCACGAGGTCGAAAGCGAACAAAAACAAAATTATTTAAACTTGCAGTTAGGGTTTCCGATCTCTGGCCAAAAAATCGGTCTTGTGGATCGATTCGAATCGTCAAACCAAAGATCCATGCAGGAGAAAATCGGCTTACAAAAGATCGATCTAACAAAATCGATTCAGTTTTTGTACTTACAGAAAATAAAAGAAATACTTATAAAAGTTTTAATTAAGTTTATTTATTAGTAAATCACAAATCAGTTTCAAAAAAATTTCAATTTCCTTTGAAGTTGAATTTCTGAATTTAATATAAGTAAAATATAATTCAAGTGGTTTCCAGTTTGCGCTAAAAATGTCACACGAATCAAAATTTTGACGCAATTTTCTATAAATGAATCATAAAAGTGGTAAAATTATTTGAGAACATAAATAGTTAAAATATATTCTACAATATATTTAAAAAATCATATTTTTACAAAAAATATTCTAATTTAAATTTGAAAAAGATCGATCTCCGATCTCGTAAATTTTTCGCGATCTCTGTATCGATTTGGTCCTCGAAGAATCGATTCAAAAAATCGAAGATCGACCCTCCAAAAATCGATTTTCGATAAAATCAAATCGAGATCGGAAACCCTATTTGCAATATTTCTATGGATTTTATGCAGCTAAAATATTGCGGTTCGATATTTACGTTGATATTATATACTGGTACACTGTTTTGACAACTAATAACACTTTTTATGGATTATTGACGCGGTACAGCGTTGTGTCGTAGTTAATCGGGTTTTTTCTTCACGTCGTACAGCGTCAAATGACTGTGAACCAGTTAATACAGCATTAAATCCAAATAAATATCGACACTTTAGTAAAATTTATCTTAAAAATGGAATTATTGTGGCTTGGAATGACTTCCACGATTTGTTGGAATAACCTTTGGTCGTGTAATATGAAATGTCGTTTTTCGACCACTTGATCTACCATATAATTCAAATAAATATTGACACTTTTTTAAGCGTTAGAGAATTGTTTGGAAGCAATTCCTTAAATATAGATAAAAATTCTTGTAGCCTGGAATCTTTTCCACGGTTTGTTAAAATAACGTTTGGTCGTGTAATATGAAATGTCGTTTTCCGACCATTTGGTTTACCATGTAATTCAGATTAATATCGATGCTTTCTTAAGTACTAGACCTAGAGAAATATTTGAAAGCAATTCTTTAAATTTAAATATGTAAATTAAAAATCACAAAGTCATTGAAAAAATTATCCGGATCGGCCGGGAATCGAACCTAGGATCTCCTGGTAATTAGCCAGCTGTGCTATCCATTACACCATCTATCCTTTGCTCGACAGGGGCCCGATACAGACAACATTCAATCACCTATGTGTATGTACTCTTTATAATGCGAGAAGCAGTTACAATTTTTGCTCGACAGGAGCAAAGAATGGATGGTGTAATGGATAGCACACCTGGCTAGTTACCAGGAGATCCTGGGTTCGATTCCCGGCCGATCCGAATAATTTTTTCAATCACTTAGTGATTTTTGGTCATGTTAACCAAGGAAGTCGAGTGTTTCAAGTTTCAGTTTAGCTGAACGATAAGTGAACATATGAATACTACGTGTGTTTTAAATGCAGACAAAAGTCTGTCATACGTAGTAGTGTTTCACAAGCACTCGATAATATTTGAAATTGAAAAATTTAAATATGTCAAAAGGGAATTAGATGATTTAGTTAGATAATTGAAGGATAAAGTTTTGCAGAAAAATCACCAGCAGTTATGGATATAAAATAAGCATTTATTTGTGACGTTTCGAAAGCATTGAATTTTCATCATTAGGCAAGAATTTTTCTTTTAAAAACTAAATATATGCATAAAATAAATTTATTATTTTAATTAATAAATTTTGCATATATTCCAATTTTGTAATTTTCTTATAATTTATTTTATGTATTTAGTTTTTTAAAAGAAAAATTCTTGCCTGATGATGACAATTTAATATTTTCGAAACGTCCCAAAAAAATACGTATTTTATATCAGTAAGTGTTGGTGATTTTTCTCCAAAACTTTATCCTTCAATTAAATTTAAATAGAATTCTTGTAGTCTGGAACCATTCCCAGCGTTTGTTGGGATAACATTAGGTCGAGTAATATGAAATGCCGTTTTCCGACCACTTGGCCCGATAATGTAATTCAGACAAATACCGACACTTTTTTAAGCATTAGAGATGTGTTTAAAAGCAATGCCCGTGTAAACAAAGCCGTAGACAGAACAAACACTTAAATTTACATATAATTATTTATCTAAATGAACCAGTCAGACGGAAGTAAAACTATTTTTATTAAATATATTTATGTAAATAGATTATTATTTGTGATAAATCAAAAATTTCAAAATATATGAATAGAGAATTAACATATATTTAAAATCTTAATTAAGTGCTAATGCCTGTTCTGTTCTGTTCTCTTTAGTTTTCTAGTTTTGTTCGCAAAAACATTATTGTCTTCAATTTTTGATATAAATTCACTATTTAATAACTTGAGATAATTTTTATGGCATTCCATGCTAGAAAATCAAATGCGTGTTTTGTATGTTTAATATAAAAATTTTAATTACAGTAATAACCTATTCAGATTTGATTATACCAGCTACTTAACATATTTATGTGTTCAACAAAGAGTAATTGTTTCGAATTCAACAGTTAATTTTTACAATATTGCATCCTTATTGGATAAATATTCGTTTTACTGAGCCAGATGTCATTTTTTTCGCTTGATTTTTACTAGTTAATAGTAATTATATTATATTCTGAACATTTTAATAAAGTTTTTGATAATTATCGATATTAAATCGAAGCCATAGGATCAATTTTTCAGTGGATCGATATAGTTTAGTCGATCTCTGTAAAGGCATTAAAAGTCGATCTCTGCAGACTTATGGCTTAGTCTATCTGTAAAAGTGCAACAACTATGTGAATCAACTCGAATTTTAGTCAAAAAAGTCGAATAGCTTTTGACACACACAATCAATTTAATTAATAATCGAGTTCAAACGATTCACGCCAATGATTTTTAACAGACTAAGTAAATTATTTAGTCGATAACCAAACGTTTTTTCATATTGACACAACTAAACAGTTTCGTTGAGGAACAATCGGTTGTGTGGCCGGAGCCTTACGTAACCCATTTCTATTTTTCGTAAAAGAAGGGAAATATAACAAAAATAATAATTATAATAATAATAATATGATAAGATGAAATCATAATTATATTACTAAGACCGGATTCCCATTAACGCTCCGCTCTCGGTACGATATCGCTCCGCTCCCGATTCGATAAAATATTCGTATACACTCATTGTTTCTTGTGTAAGAATATTTTATCGAATCGGGAGCGGAGCGATATCGTACCGAGAGCGGAGCGTTAATGTGGATCGGGCCTTAAATACTATACGTCAGAATTTATTAAATTTATTTTTTAAATCTTCGTAAACAATTAAACAGTTTTTGCAATAACAGTTTTTTTTTTTTATCATTTAATCTTTTGCAGAATGTATATAATTTATTCGATTAAGTGAGGACTTCCGGTGTCGGTTGGGGAATAACCGCATTAGCTGCGTGTTAAAAAATAAATTTTTGCAAATTTTTATCTCACAATCTATATTAGTACATTAGAACTGAGTTTAAATTTTGACATTTTGTGAACTAAATACCGTAAAACAGCTATACCACTTTGCTTATAAGGGCATCCATCTACACGGAAATATCGAAATTAAGAAAAAATATCGAATACTTAGTGTGTAGCAATTGATCACAGACCAAATATTCTAAAATTATTGTTGATTTATACATAGTAAAGATTAAAGTGCCCGCACTAAAAAAATAAAAATTTATTTAATTATTAGTACTGGGACTCTAATCTTTACTGTGTAAGTAAGTCAACAATAATTTTAGAGTATTTGGTCTGTGATCACTTTAATGTGCTACACACTAAATATTCAATATTTTTTCTCTCCGTGTTGCGGACAAACTAATAATAATTCCCCAATAGTTTTTACATACTTCGCTAGGTAGAATGTCACCTGTCACAACTCTTATCAGAATGAATATTCTATCCACACACTTTGATTGTATTTACAGAGCAAATCTTTACATCTTTATTTTTTATAAAATTGTTATTCAGAAAAAGTGCTATTTTGATCTTGAAAGTGCACAAATTTAATACCTATTATGATTTTGAGGTTACTTTTAGAGGAAAAACGGAGTTACACTTTGCATCAGCTCCAAAATGATTTTTTCTACTCCTACTATTAAAAGTAACATTTTGCGCACGGCTAACTATATGTAAAAATTAGCAATAGCCCACACTGTATGGAAATAGGCGTGGGAAATTATTTCACACGGCTTAATATAATAAAAAAGTTGGCTATGTCTGATTTAATATATTATAATGTCATATGTTAATCTAAAAATATACATATGTATGTTGATTATTTATTATTGTTTCCATAGTTTCAAAGTATGCTTTGGCAAAAATTTTAACATCTTAGCACTGACATTATAAATTTAAAAAAGTTTTACTACTTATTTAAATTTTATTTTAATTATTTATGTTAAATTTTACGAGAAAAAATATGCTCGTGGAAAAAGTATAGTGTAAAATACGTGGGAAAAGCTTATTTCTCACTTATTGTAAAATATACTATTGTACCTATAATAGTATATTACGTGATTAAGATTGTAAGCTGCATATTATACACGAGCGAAAAAGTTACGCAAGAGCCGCGCAGCGGTGAGTGCGTAATTGCGCGAGTGTGTAATATGCCTTACAAGCGAGTTCCGTACTGTACTTTATCTACGACTAACATGAAATTCACAATAAACGATAAAAATTTGATACAAATACAATACATTAAAACGTAGAATTCGAAAATTAAAAACATTCTGTTGCTAGGTAAAATTTCTGTACAGATTCTAATATAATATACAATATAAGAATTAGTAAAAGTGTAGTAACCTGTAGTGCTTTACGTATACATGCGTGTAAAGAGCCATTTTTCGTACAGCTGTATGTGAAAACATAGCTTACCTTGATAGTATTTTGTACAATAAACAATTCATGGTAGTCGTAGATAAAATAATTTATTTTCTATAAGAGACATTATTACATAATTTTTATATGTTTATAATAATCCTACATTTTACTTAAGGGGGACCACTAGTGTGACCGCCTTAAAAAAGGTGATTTTTGGTAATTTTTTTAAAGAAAGCTACCATATGGAATGTTTTAATATTTTAAGAATATATTCGCTGATATATAATAAATTCATGATAAAATTTTTGGATCAAAAAATTGAAAATTCAGGGAGTTATTCGCGATCTCCCAAGGCTCCAAAAAAAGTTTCCCCATTGCTGCAGTGATAGCGACCTTCACAGTGCCTGGAATAAAAAAAACCAAAAAGCCTATTAAACTAGAGGGTATTGCCTGTACCGTGAACCTCAATCGAAGAGAAAAAGTTGAAATTTAACAAAATGGCGGAGTTTTTTAAAGAAAGTTTTAAAATTTGCCCGAAAATCTGATGATTTTGGGCCTGAAAAAACTACATTTTTTATTGGATCGGAAAGCTGGAGGTTCATGGTACGGAGAAACATATATAAAAGAAACTGAAATAAGAATCAACTCGATCGGATGGTTTGTCTTCGAGTTATAACTGCAGCAAATATGAAAAATATACTTTTTCTATATTTTATCTCTTAGTTTTAATCACTGAGAATTTTTACTAAAATTATTTACGATGTACTCGCTATAACGGTCATAGCAAAACTAGATGAATCGTTTAAATGTGCCAGGGTCTAGCTTCTCCACAAAATGTTACGGGCAGCCACGTCCAGAAACTCCCAAACTATCAAACCTTTCTCAGTACCTCAAAGTTAACAATGAAAATCAGAATCCGCTTTCGGATGGCTGTAACTCAAAAAATATTTGAAATACACACTTGAAATTTTAATATGTTATTTTTAAAGGTAGAGACTATCGAAACATGTAAAAAAAAATTTGTAATTTTTGGAAAACGTCACACTAGTGTGCCCCCTTAACTTTTATAGCTCCAATATCTTCAGTTTTACCATCTTAAACGCAATTTATTGAACTCAATGAACTCATTATTTTCCCTTGATTTTGAGAAATTTTAAAGTGTTACTGAATGGGTTTTGTTTTGCAAACAAATTATTTATAATCTACAATAAGTTGATATTTCGGGTGGTGCAAAGTAATCCCCGCTCCTATGGTATAGTTTGGACCACTATTTAAAAATTAATAAAAAAAAAAATTAATTGTTAAAAGGGATATGTATGAGTTTAGGCAATAATTTTCAATAATTACATTTTTTTACAAGGCTATGCCGAAAAGCTTCTGAAAGTAGAACAAACTCTATCCGTTTTACGGTACTACAGAATAACATAACCAAAGTTGATTCATTAAACTAAAATGTTAACGAACTTAATAATTATAACTTTATAACATAAATTTTTGTATCGATAGTGGGTTTTAATTGCCGATAATTTTTATTATTGTTATTAAAAAAAAATATAAATCCGAAAAAATGTACTCGTAAATTTCGAACCCCACAAATTGTTTGTAACTTATTATTATTACTAAAAAAAAAAAAAAAATTATATATACTTAACCAATAATTTTTGTAGTTTGGTAAGTAAAGCCAACGGAACGCTAGGTCTATTGTACGATGCGATATGCGGTCATACATACAGCATGCTATTTAAATATAATAGAAACAGTTATCTTCATAATTAATTAGATCAATTAACTTTATCAAATTTATATTTATTTATTATTTACATACATATAATTTATGATTTTTTTTTTGTTTTAATAATCTATAACTTGTAACGAAAAAACGTAAAGATATACCTAGTTAATAAAACTAATTATACACTGATTGGTCTTGTACATTTAAGTGTGTAACCAAAGAATGTAATAAATAAAGTACTTAGAACAAAAAACGGTATTTTTTGCTTTTCATTATGCAACTAGTGCTAAAATGTAATATTTTTTCTATCTCTTAACAATGTAATAAAATAGGCTTTTATGATTCAGTTGTACATAAACACCATTATTTACTTAAATTTTCAAAAATTTTGCCCCGGACTCCCTTTTTTCACTTCGTACCCCTCAAACCACCCGGTTAGGTTGGCTGTCCTATAAGGTCCTAGAAAAGCCTAAAATAGGAATTCTAAATAGGAATGTAACCTAATAAACAAAAACAAAATTGAAAATATAACTATTTGTTATTCAAAAGTTCCTAGGGCCATAAATAAAAATACGCGGGTTAACCTGTACCATCAAAATTACAGCTTCAATCATGTCATATCACAGTAATAATAAATCTACTTTTTATTCTCGTATCACTCCGATACTATACCATATGCGACAATTAAACGTTTATACTACTGTAATCAATGTAATTTAAAAGCTATATAAATTTTATGCATTTTTTTTTACGAAAAATCTAATAAAATAAAATTATTATAAATAATTATTATACAAATAAGATAAAATGTAATAGCCTATTTAAATTTGTTTCTCGATATTTTTAACGTCCCCATTTAATGGATTTCTTAACAAGTTCATTAATATATTAAGTAGTGACCGGAAGATACTAAAGCGAAGTATATTATTGTAAGTATGTTTGTAACGCTAGTTTACATTTATCTATCACTACAGTATAATCTTTTATAAGTTTATATTCATACTATCTATTTATTAGGAATTCGTAGGTCCAAGAACCAAATCCTTATAAATTCGCAATTTCTTTCATCGTATCCGATGTTCTACCCGCACTTGACCACTTTGTAACAGTCATGTTGTCATGAAATGACAGCTCATTTGGCGTGTAAGGTAATTTGCGTGTCTTGTGGGCAATTTTGGTGTTGTATTGTATTGATGTAATATAGATTTAGATCCATGATTTCTTCTCTTTGATATGTAACGCGCAAACTCGAGAAAGGGACATATAGCTTTCCTTATCGTTGTTTTAATTTTAAAAAGTCAGTTAATAGACAGATAATATACACATACGTTTAAGTATTAATTCAGTAATCAGTTCCAAGTAGCCAGTATAAATATTTCTTTAAAATTAGATAATTAAATAGTCGGTTTAAATATATTTTGTTGGCATGTATAGATTATAAAAATTTAGTAGGAAACTGTTTTAATTCGCGACACAATTTAATACGCCCATTAATATATTGAATGTGTACATCATATAGCGTGTCGTTTACTGCTTAAAACGACGATACATGAGTGTTTACCTTTGGCAATATGGGGAAGTGAGATATACGTGTTGCCTTGTTCGCTCGTAGTAGTTTGGGTAATATAATAATCCTTTATATATATTTTTAATATTTCTTTTTTTAATAAATTTTATATGGCTGACCTTTTAATGTCAGCCATATCACATTTTCATTGAAACGTTGTAGTGTTTCAAAGTTAAAGGTATCACCTCGTCAATAAGTGTTAATCTATCATTATTGTTAGAAATACTGTGATACGGATATTTATATTTAAAATGCATACTTAATTATATTATTTTATTAAGAAATTTCATTTGTTGCTAATATAAATTTCTCCTTTTATTGTAAATCGATTACGTCTGTGCTGACGTCATTTTGGTCTTGAAATATGTTACTAAATTATTAAATTATTAAACTATTACGTAAATTGTTTGTTAACTTGCGTTCTTTTAATTCAAGTTTAGTTTTCTTGATATTCTATAATATTGTTAACTTTCCATTCAACGTTAATATTGTTAAGTGTCAATTTGTTAACTTAATGACAAAAATTATTTAAATATAAATAAATTTAGATTTAACCTATTTGATACTTCTTTTTCTGCATGCACGCCATATATACAGAATATTCCCGTTATTTTTCAGAATTAACGCCTTTTGTAAAAGTACATTTATATAAGATTCTTTCCAAAACCATATTTAAATTTATATCGGCCTTATCTCCTGGTGTACATGGACCCGCACCAATGTTGTTATAATTATCCGCACGCACCCACTGTCATTATTAAAATTTTACACAATTACAATTACAATTATAATAACCTCCGGGCATCGACCTTAGTACAGGAGCCGAACATTCTTGTAGTCGAAGAGCCCCGGCCTCTTGAAATTTAAATTCCTTTAAATTTTTATTTTAATTTAATTTCCAATGTCACAATCAATTAATTAATTTTTCTACCATTTAGTATTTTTATTTTATTTTTACTTTTATTTTATTTTATTTTTTTTTTTATTGTGACAATGTGTCGGATCTTACGCAATTTAAGTGTCTTTTGTTGAAAACTATATTGAAGTTTTTTTAACTAGCATAGAAACTAAAAGGCTTAGATAATCATATTTTGTTACCACATTAAAGGCCAATTTTGACATTAGCTAAAAACAATAAATATTTTGAATTCCAATAACTGCGAAAAACTACGAAATCCTAACTTAATGAGTGTCTAACATGCACCTGCCGAATTTTTTTGTATTTACACTTAAGTGTTATTACTGAAATATTGTTGGATAATTAGCAATGTAATTATAATAATAATTTCGGTTTCCTCAACGTAGACATCAGTGATAAATTAATTAAAATGACGAACTTCGAACTTCTTATCAAGGATGTAAATAAGTAAAAAACAAAAAAATACAGTTTTTCGAAAATATCTTGAAAAATGTTAGTTTTATGACAATAAGTGTAATAATCAAATTTGTAGCGGGTAAAATTTTCTACAAAAAAGATTCTGTCACCTTTTTCCGCAAAGTTAACCATTTTGGAGATATTTACCAGTTTTTGGAGGACTTGCATATATGAAATAAAAATCTAGATTTTCCAAGATATTGGCAGTAACTTTGAGGCTTGAAGAAAGGGCTTTAAGTTTTGTTTAAAGACTAAGGATAGTATTAGGGGCTGAAACTGCTTTTCCGCAGCTTCTTTCTGGTTTGTTTTGTACATTTTCATAAAAATTAAGAAAATTTGCAACATAATACAGAGTCTAACATAAAATTCGCAGCAGAGACGTTTTTTTATGGCAAAATTACAAAACTGTGTCCGTATTTTGATGATAATTTGTGATTTTATGAATAAGCAAATTTCAAAGAATGGTATACTTAGTATTTACTTTTTTACTACATAATTCATAAACCTATACTTATTTAGAATTTAGTGCAACTTCTGAGTCGTATTTTGGAAAAGTGGATTTTTGAGAATGCAGGTAGAGATATTATATCAAAATTTTTTGAAAAATTGATCAACAATTTTCATATTATTATGACTTTTTATAATCTTTTCGGATTTTCACCAAATAGTAAACGGCGGATAAGATGTTTTTAGCTAGTTTTTTCTTTCCAACCGATTTCCTCGCACGGGGTTCCTAGCAAAATTTAATAAATATGTGAACAAGATTATTTCTCCCGACCAGTATTCTTTGGTTGAATCACCGAATCATTTTCGACGCACTAAAGAAAAGGATGATGTAAAAAATTAAGTGGTAAAAAATATCAAAAAATTTTTTCCTTACAAAATATCTGGTGTAACGTGTTAATATTATGTTTGTTTAAAAACATTTTTATATGAAATATTTGTTTCTTATTAAAATAATTTGCAAATATAATTACCTACTAGTGTGGTCGAATGGTATTTTTAGCACATGAGAATTCTAATTTGCATTATTAATGGATATTTATTATCTATTTGACAAAACATTTTTAGAACAAAAAAAAGAAAAAAGAAAAAAATTAATAAAATTGTCTGTTCGCACAGTTGAAGAATACCTGCAGACAATTCTATTTTAAATATCATTTTAGTTGAGACTTACTTAGAGTTCCATTCACACTATGATCAGTTATTGAAACATTAAGACACGTGTAACCTGATTTCTGATAGCAAATTTAAATAAATTGTAGTTTGACAAAAACTAATCAACTTTGAATTTGAAGTTAAATAAAAAAACATATCGATCACTACTGCTTACACTATACATACTGATTTTCATCGAAAATAAATCTTTTATATAGTGAAAACCTCTCTTAACCGAACAGTATTTTCACGCAAAAATTTCCTTAAAATCAAATATTCTACTATTCCACTCAGACTCGGTTATTTTGTAACATTTCACTTCGTTCTCAAGACTCAAAATTAGCCATTTTCATACTTCACTAGTAATTTTCACGTGAAACTGCTGTCCGGTTACGAAAGGTTCCACTGTATTCATTCAATAAATTAGTAATTATTCTAAAATAAGCCAACAACTCAGTCCCGTCGCATTTTTATATTTTGAAACCTGCTGAATGGGTGGGGGGAGGTATTGGGTACAGTAGCTAGTCAAGGATGGTTGTATAAACATTTATTAATAGTAGCCACACAGAGTAAAAATTCATATAAAAATTACTGTGCTCAGCACTACAATCGACGTGTAAAAGGCGAACATATTCAATTTTGTACGGTAAAAATATAAAAATTATAATTAATCATAGAAAATTTAAAGGATAGAATGTTCTTTCCGTAATATTAGCTCCGTAAAATTTGTAAAACATCACAGTAAAAAGTTCCATTGCCGACTGTTTAATTGTTTTTCTTACAAAAATTACCACGCTGTCTTAAAATAGAAGAAAAGTAGAAAAGAATAAAAAAAGCTAATAGTAGAAAGAAAGTAAGAGAAGGTATCAACGCTGTCACATAGCGAGGCAAGTTGCAGTAAGTATCAACACAATCATATATGAAGGTCACATAGCAGGACTGGTGGTGTTGCAAGTAGCTGGTTAGCTGGTGTGGTGTCGTGTGGTGTCGAAGCAGTGTTCATTAGAATGTCTTGACGGATGGTCATCGTTTAATTCATCATTTTGTTACTCCACTATCTTCAGTATTAGAATATATTGTTGCCAATCATTTTTGTATGGATCATAAAGAATCAAAGTTCGGAAAAGATCGGGCATCTTCGAAGCTTTTACAGGTACAGTCGAAGCAACATAAGGTTGCGGGTCAGATGGGCAAATGAAAGTATACGACAACAAGAATTAAACTATAACAATATATATATGCATAAGAGTGTGATAGAAGTTGTGTTACCACATTAAATTTTACCATGCTATATTTTTTACTTTGGTCGTCGATCGCGCACGCATTAAATGAGAGCGTGGTAATTTTTCTGCAATTTTATCTACAAAAATTATATGATTTTTCTCTCCGTGCAGAAACCTCAATTAAAAGGACCTATTCACTCAAAGATTATCAAGAATTAAAAATTATTTTGCAATTTTGAAGGTAGATACATTTGTAAGAACAGTTGTCGGAAACTGGAGTCGCTGTAAACTAAATTTTTCTAAAATTTATATTCCCAGGAGAGAAAGTTCATATTACAGGTCATCTTAGCTCACTATGACACTATTTAAAAAAAAAAAATTGACTTCCAATTGGAAGTAGGCTACAATTTCTACATTGCTGCAAAATTTCAAAAATTTGCCTCCGATAAAGAAGATACCTAAAGGTTTTGGAAAAACAGACACAAATAAATTAAAATTCTCCTAAGTCACGTCCTTCATGGGAAAAATTTGTCCCTGAAACCATTTGGAACTTTTATTACAGGTACATTTCAGCAATCGGTAAATCGGCAAAAACCAAAATTTTTTGATTTTTCCAAAGCGTTAAAAAAAGCGACAATTCCAGAAACACCGACCCAATTATATCAAAATTTTATTCCAATTAATGCCCCAATGCCCCATACTTAAAATTGTTTTGAGCTTGGCTTCAGTTTTCTATTCTTGAGTTCAAGCCCTAGTAATTATAACTGGAGCAACTTAGACGCTAAAATATGTCCGGAAAAAAGTCTAAAAGTAAAATTTAAAAAAGGTAGTCAATATTTTTTATCAATGTGGATCTGCCTTACGTAACAAAAATAAAAATAAAAATTTTTACTCTACATTAAAACAATTTTTTTTTCTGTCTAACGAAAAAAAAATTAATTAAAAATTTTGACGAGGCAAAAAAACGTAATTATTTCTTGTACTTGTCGCGTTTTCAATTCATTCGCTTGCAATATCATTATAGGTAACCACTGGTAACAATTAACGTGCAATTAACTAATCAATTAATCATCTCATTCCCTTAATTCAATAACAATCCAACTCCCAATTCAAAAATTTCCAAACATCTAAATTATTTTTAATCCACATAACGCTCCTTTCACATTATACGATTTTTGCCGTACGGCAAAAAACCGTACGGTCGCATTTTTTTAGTGGAGTGAAGAAGAGCATTGGACCTTTCACATTACACGGTCTCGGCAAAATGCCGTTGCCGTGCCGCGTAGCAGCCGTCTCTTGTCACTGGACTTCACGGTTGCCGTACGGCGTTTTTAGCTCAGTAGTGTCTGTAATTACATGGATGCTTTCACATTAGACGGTTTTCAACGTACGGCATTTACAATATTTTGTTGAATTTCATGTTAATTATTAATTTTATTTGTGAAATGGATGAAACTAATGTTGAATGTAATAACCAGTCTTTTAATAGATTGTATGTAATTTCGAAATTGAGTGTTTTGATGTTAAGTTCGCCAAGAAATTAATCAAAACAGTCTGTAAAC
This sequence comes from Brachynemurus nebulosus, assembly GCA_035578155.1. Taxonomy (NCBI): domain Eukaryota; kingdom Metazoa; phylum Arthropoda; class Insecta; order Neuroptera; family Myrmeleontidae; genus Brachynemurus; species Brachynemurus nebulosus. Next base: position 3,900,110 of record JAPWDM010000019.1, on the reverse strand, counting down.
ATCCTTGACAACATGTAGGAGTCTGAAAAACTTATTTTCGTCATTTTTCAGGTCTTCAACACACTTGTTACTTGTACACTAGCGGAAATAATTAATTAAAGGATAAAAAAAAAAATTCCAAATTTTTAGCGATTTTTCAAATGGCTGTATCTTCGTGAAAAATGGTCGTATTGGAGTCGTAAGTAAAGCAATTTAAAGCTGGAAGTTTCTAGTTTCGAGATCTTGCGATAAAAAAATGTTCAAAGCAACATGTGTGGCGCAATCCTAATAAATACACTAAAAAAAAAAAAAAATTTCGAAATTTTTTCGGTTTTTTTTTTTTTTTGGTCCACGGACTTGAAAAAAATATTTCCGACTTAACCACCATATGGACCGGATAACTTGTTCATTCAGCTTTAATTTGCTTTTTTATAGACTTTTATGCGACCATTTCTCGCTGAGATATCAGACTTTGAATGGAAACGGATCATTTCGTCTTTGACCATCGATATCTCAGCAACCAATGATCACACGGAAAATTGAACGGGTGTTTTAAAAACTCGAATAAATTCTCTACAAGGATTAGCAATTGTTTCTTCAGAAAAAAACTTTTTTGCATACTTTACATGAATTTGAAAAATCAAGAAAAAAAGAGCTTTTGGTGGCTCTTTGGAAAATCAAGCGCTGAATTAAAAACTTCGAGAAAACCACTAATGATAAGTGTGCCTTTTAAAGTTCGATATACCCACAAAAACCCCACCGAGTTTCAGTTTAATCCATCCAGCCATTTTTGTGTTTCATTCGATTAAATTTTTGAAAAAATTAAAGGATCATTTTTTTGATCTTAAACTTTCATAATCTTCAACCAAATAAAAAAAAATTTTCTCAGCTTCTTTCACATTTTTATCAATAACAGTATTTAAACTTATAAAAAAAAGAAAATTTCTTAGAAAATTTTCAAAAAAAAAATTTTTTTTTGAATTTTTCGAAAAAATTTTTCAAAAATTTTTTTGAAAAATTTTAGCTTTGAAAATTTTTTTATCGCAAGATCTTTTTTTCACGACCATTTTTCACGAAGATACAGCCATTCGAAAAATCGCTAAAAATTTGGAATTTTTTTTTTTTGGTCCTTTAATTATTTTCGCTAGTGTATGATGTTGCAAATCAAATGAAGATATTCAGTTTATAACGGTAAAAAACCGTTCAACGTGAAAGCAACAATATCACGGCAAAAAGTCGTACGGTTTTTTCCCGTACGGCGAAAACAGTACAATGTGAAAGGAGCGTAATACAATTGTAAGTATGCGGTTAACCTAATCGCCTAAAGGTGCACATAATATCATTTCAATCGGCAAAAAAAAAAACCGTTAACGAGTAAGATCAAGAAATTAACACACTAAATACTTACCCAACAAAGTTTATTTTTAATCATAAAATGAACAAACTCTTTTTGCGCCAAACAAAAAAGGAATTAATCTTTTTAAATGTTAATATCTTTAAATATCATACATGTAAGTAAGTAAAGTAGTCAGTCAATAGAATTGACAAACAAAACTGGCTGAGTGCAAAAAGTCTACAAACGACAAACGATCTCGTTGCGTTATCAATTGCTTTTCGTAAACAAAACAACTCCTTTACAGCTTAATTTGATTCTTAATTCAAATTCTTTACTTCACAGCTTTAAATTTTGTTTATCAATTTTTGATAAAACTTATCACAAATGGATTCATTGGTTCAAGTCTCTTTAAACAACCAGGTTTGTAAATGTTCAATTATTACTCTGAAATGTTTTTTTGATATTTATCTTTTTTTGAATAAGAGATTTTTTTTGGATTTATTTTGTGCAGCAAAAAAATCCTGAAGGGTTTTATTAAGTAAATATTTTTATGTTCAACACAATAATAAAATTAAAATGGAGCAAAAAAAAAAATCTGCTAAAACTAACTTTATTTCGGGACTACTATAGGATGTGATGCGCCTACTCCGATCGTACAATTCGAGAGTACTTGGGGTAATCAATATATTTAGGAGGCTATAGTCAAAATTTGAAGTTAATTCTAAGCTAAAAGGTCGTGTAAAATTTCAAAACGTGTTTGTAATTTTTATATGAAATATTGAAATCCTTCTGTCTCAATTTTGGTCTTTGGGCGCAGCGACTTTTTGGAACGGTTGGGAAAATAAAAAAAATAATAATGAGTAGCATTACTCGTTAAGATGTGACAAAAATTTTTAATCTAAGTTTGCTTGGCGGAAGAATAGCTCTTTAGCATATAGTATAGCGAAACTTATTCGAAAAAAAGGATACTCAAACCAATTCATCAGACCAATTTGAGCATATGTTGTTTTTACCGGCTTTCAACTTTTGGGGCCTAAGGGATAAAGAAAACTACAAATGTAGATGAAAATTTCCCTGACCCGGACCTTTTTCTGACCTTTGGACATATTTTGGCGTCCAAGTTAATGAATATCTCCAGATCTACTGGGGCTAGAGAAATGAAAGTAGGCTAAAAATTAAGTAGAGTTAAAAGGTTCCAGTTATGTCACATGGACATGACTTTTTCAAAAGCTTCTCTTCCTTATAGTGATAAGCAAAATTATCACCGTAAAGATAATTAATACCGTAAAGAGAGAAAATTCTGATTTTAGAAGGAAAAAATTCGCTAATAAAAAAGTGCAAGAAAGTGCAAGATTCTTTAGTAATACAGAGACCAAGACCAAGACTGCATTTTGCAAGACCAAGACCAAGACTCAAACTTCTCTAGCAAGACCAAGACCAAGATTCTTAATGCAAGAACAAGACCAAGACTGCCAAGTCTTGCATTTGCTCATCACTACTTTCTTATTTCAGAACTGAAAATTCTTTGGAATTTTGTGACAAGTTAGAAGGTGTTTTCAAATAATCTTATAAAATACAATTTATAGAAATTTAAATTTGCTTCCGACAACTTTCCTCAAAACTGCGACTACCTTCCCCTAAAATCGTCAGAAAATTTTGATTGTTTAAAACCTTTGAACGGAATGGTCTTTTCCATTGAGATTTTTTTGACTGTCAATCTCTTATCAGTTATTGACCCCATCCTCCTCAGCAGGTTTAAAAAAACGAAAACAGGGCGAAAAAGTCCTGTAACTACGTCGTCAGTTTTCTACCTTTTTAGCCAGACATGAGTTTCGAAAAGATAAAATTTCGATAGATCGCGTACTATAGTAGCACGCACTGTTATCCCATTCCATTAACAATCAGCAATGATTGGACAAAACTAGTCTATCGTGTCCATACATTTGGACCACTATATTATGGATGGACATCAACCCTTCTATAAATAATCTAACTGTTCCTTTGCCAAATTTAACACACACACATGTGAAGCTAGTTGAATACCTCCTATTCCCTCCTGTACAATATACACAAAACACCCATTCGTTACGCAAATAATAAAGATGTACGGTGTATCTATTTCACTTTGTATAGTATACACCTATGTGATGTGCTACAGATGCATAGGTATGGATTAAATAATTCTACATTATATTATGATGAACGAACTCTAATGTACACAGTGTTTCAAAAGTTTTCCCGAAAACAGGTCAAATTACAATTTTCGTTCACGATCTGCTTTCGATCAAAGAATTTCGATAATGAAAAGTATAATTTATTTAGCATGTGTGATATATTTGGAAGAGTACTTCCTTTCCTTGTATCATCCAATTTTTTTTAAATATTGTTACCTTTGATATCGATAATTTTCGATAACGAAAACTACGTTTTGATAGTCGTAACATAATTGGAATGCTTGAAACTTGCTTCCCTGAAAACCTTCAAAAATTTAGTTATTGTTTGCTGCGCCGCGCCGCACCGTTTACGAGATATTCACGATCAAATGTTTACGATAACGAAAAGTATCATTTAAAAACATAATAAAAACTTTACATACGACAGTCCAACTTTATAAGCACTTATTGTGACATTATTACCCACCAGTTGAATTCGAGAATTTCATTCCTACGTTATTCTAATTATCGTAATATATTTTTCATGAAGAATAAGTTCTTGAATTATTCAAATAGTACGATTATGTCGATAGAGTCACCTCCTAGTTAACTACCCCTAGACTTAAGATTAGGAAGTTCAGCAACCATAAGTCAATTAGACTTGTGTACGTAGATTTTAAATATGCAAACAAAATTTTAATATATTTTATTTTTTACCCCCTTTTTGCAAAATAAATTCCTAAATTTTAACCTCCAACCACCCCTGTTGATGTAATTTACGCAAATTGCATATCAAAAGATAGCTCTTTAACAAAATAGCAATATTGGTTATTTAAATTTTTGCTCCAGCTCTTACCGCTTATCGAGATATTTGAAAAATGTAAAATGGATTCCAGGGGGGGGGGGGGGGCAAAGGGTGAAATGTGAACTTCCGGAGAAAATTTCGGAACATTTCTTTTCGATCTTTTTTTCCCCCACAAATTGCGGGGCCCATACTGTATATAACCCACAAAAAATAACATTAACAACGTCGTTTTGCTCTCTTCGAACTCGTTTTTTTAAATTTTCTTCCAATCCTGGCTAGCTAGGGGGGGATGCCCCCCTTACCCATAGGGATGGGCACCCATGGTGATTTCATCCGTTCAGACCGCTCCTCGGCAGACATAAAAAATATGTGTCGCTTATTTTTCAGTGTTTTTTCTACAACATATTTAAATTTCATTAAAATCCATAGCTCCGACCTCGAGACGTTTACTAGTCAATGTTCCGTTATACAATTTTAATTCCGTTTTCTTCCATACATAGAAAATAACTTACGATTTCCCTAGAAATTGACTTTCTAAATAAAAGAAAGGAATAATGTACGCATGGAAACATTTTTGAATATTTTATTTAATTTTTATACGAGTATTGTTTGCAAGACTTGCAATAAATTGAATGACGCAATAATTTTTTTATTGACGCAACGATTTTCACTATCGAAACTGAATAGAAAATCATATTTTGCAGTTGTATCTGTCACTTTATTGAAATTTAAAATAACTCTGTTTACAAATACCGTCTACTAACCCAGAAAACACGCGCATTTATTATTATTTATCATACAAAAATTTCCTAATCATAAACACAACAAAAACAAATGCATTACGCAATATCACTTACCTGTCCAATGCACTTAAGTCAGTCACATGGACATGCGTACATATCGTAGTAACTTATGAAACGTTGTGTCCGTGGCTGAATGGTGAAAAGAAGTGCTAAAGCACGTGAGGAGAGTCTGTACGTATATGTATGTGCATAGTATATGGCCGAGTATCCTCTGCGCGATAGATGAAGATCACATATCACATTTGAATGTGTCAGAGTGGGATGGACAGACACATTCGCGTGTTGGTCATTTCTTCTATTGAAAAACTCAACATTTCAACCACAACCACACACTAGAGTGTGGAGTATCGAGCAAGCATGTATGAGAGCCAGCAAGAGCAAAGCTATGTATGCTATTTTGCTTGAGTTTTAGATGTGTGTGTGTGTGTATGTATTGCACGGGTACATACACCGTGTATATTAGGTGGTTTGAACTAAAATATTTCGCGACTATAGACTTATAGTTCTGATAGACTGGTTTTCACGGTTTCGTAAATTTATTGTTTTCAAAGAACAATAGGAATTTTATTAAGAGCGCTGAAGAGAACCATTATTAGGTATAATTTCCACCTATCTGTGTATAGATATTTGAATATTTTCTGCAGACTCACTCGAAATTCGTTCCAGCTACTAGGAGTCAACGTTTATAAAAAAAATTTCTAATTTTTAGGGTTTTGTATAGTGATGAGCTAATGTAAGACCAAGACCAAGACTTGGCAGTCTTGGTCTTGGTCTTTGTCTTGCGTTAAGAATCTTTGTCTTGGTCTTGCTAGAGCAGTTTGAGTCTCGGTCTTGGTCTTGGTCTTGCAAAATGCAGTCTTGGTATTGGTCTTGGTCTTGGTATTGCTAAAAATCTTGCACTTTTCTTGCATTTTTTTATTAGCGAATTTTTTCCTTCTAAACTCAGAATTTTCTCTCTTTACGGTATTAATTATACTTTCAAACTATTTAAATAGTTTAGCAAGAGTCTTGCTTTTTTCTTGCTTTTGTCTTGGTCTTGCTCACTTGAGTCTTGGTATTGGTCTTGCAGCCATACCTATAGTCTTGGTCTTGGTCTCGCTCTTGATATACATAGTCTTGGTCTTGGTCTTGCAAAAAATGCAAGACCAAGAGAAGACTGCAAGACCAAGACTAATTTTGCTCAACACTATTTTTGTACCTTAACAAGACCGAATCCTTATAAGATCACTATCGAAAAGCATAGTTAGGTCTTAATAACTCACATATTATACTAGTTAGCGATTCGAAAAAATTTACTTTGGATAAAATAGCGAGTCAGTTTGGTCCAAGAAAGGGTTTAAATTAATATAATTATATCGGGGTCAGGTGAGGTATTATTTGAAAAAGCTATCTTTAGGAATTCTAAAAATATTTTTTTCTTATAATTTCTGGTCCAGTAGTTTAATGATATAAGTGTCTTAAAATTTGCTAGAAATGGATATCCTCTCCCTACGATCTTATAGGGTTCTAAAGTTAAAATGCAAATAGATCTTGAGCCACAGATTACAGAAAAACAACGGGTCTTTTCGAGAATGTAACAGTCACTACAAAAAAAATTATGTAACAAAGGGAAACCCAATAATAGACAAGATATTTACTGCTATTTCAATACAGTGTGGGACAATTTTTCAGTTATCATAAACAAATTTGGGTAAGATTTAAATACAGGTACTTACGTAAATAAAAGATATATAGAAATAAAAGAAATACGCCCTTAGTAGTATTCAAAATAATTTAGGCGTTCTAGCTTTTGCAATAAATCATAAACTTCTTGTAAAACGTTTAATGATATCAACATCAAAGTTGACTAAGGTCTAAGCTTCTGTAACTATTTTATTGAATTAGGACGAATTAAGGAAGCGTTTTATACTTTTTTTTTTCAATTTAAAAATTATAATTTTTATCCTGAAAATTGCGCTCCATTAACGAAGCTTCAAGATCAGTTTTTCGGTTTCAGTTACCTCAATTACAGTTCTTATTACGTCAAAAACTTTAGTATATGCCTACTCCATAATACGTTTATAAAATCAATATTTTCATTTTCTTAAATTCAACATTATAAAAACAACTTATTTTCGGTAAATCGAAGGTGAATGTAACTGAGCAAGAAATAAAAAAACACCGAATTAAATTTTAAAATTATTTCCAGTTTACAAAATCCGGACCATCCGGGACACATTGCACTTATTCCGGAACTACCTATTTTAACAAAAATCTCAATCCAAGGCAGCTATTGCTTTTACGGTACTGTTAAACAGAATCTGGGACGACTGACCGTCTAAGTGTACGTGCACACAGAAAGCGAGTAATAGCAGAGCGATGCCGAGCGAGTACATGCTATTTTGTTAAACACATACATTTTAATGTACACGTTCAAACACATGGCCGATTCAAACCGTTGCCGAGCGATCCGATGCGAGTCCGGACCGAACTGATTTGCTAATGTCAAACAAGTTTGATATTTTTCAAGCATTTTGAAACTGATTTCGTTTGTTGTGTTTTCTGTGGTGTGTTTTGTCGTCTTTATCGTTTTTGTCCATTGTTGCTGCGTCGTAATATATAAATATATAATATTTCCTTTGTACTATTTAAAACATATAACACATATAATAAGATAAGAATGGACATCGAATTATTAATAAATGAAATTTATTTACGCCAAGCATTATTGTGAGATCAAAAACATAGGAATTACCACAACCGAGATTTTGTTGCCAGATTATGGCAGTATATTTCAGAAAAAATAAATTTAGATGGTTTAATGATTAAATTAAAATATAAACCCTCAAAAATTTTTATGGATCTTGTCGTAGCTGAGGTAGAAAATGATAAAATTCACCATGTTCGTACCTATTTTTATTTATTTCATGGATCCAGTGCAAAAGATTTCTAAAAAGTCTTTTTTGTCTTAAACGTAATCATATATTACTTTCTAAAAAATAAGTACCTATATAAAATAAGATTATTCATTTTGTTTGCCCTATTACAGAAACGTTCATGTACAAAAAATTATTCTTTATAATAAAATTTCGATGTGTATAATAATGTATAAATAATAATTATGGAAAATAAACTGACAATTGCAGTGATCTATCAAATTCAGCAAATTGAAAACAGCACAAAACAGCAAGCAGTATGAACACTAGCCAGATTCAGACTCGCTCGGTCTCGCTCGGTACGGTAACGCTCGGTCCAGTATCGCACGCAGTGTGGACGACTACTAAAGCATAAAGATTTCGTTGCTTAGTGGATCATCAAAATCACCAAATACAAATTTAGTTACATTCATACTCAATCATTGAAATCACCACCGCACACAAATGTGTTATTCTATCCACTCATTCAAATCACTCCAATTTCATATAGAACTCTATGGAAAATTGTTACAGTATTACACATATACATACGTAATAATAACAAGTATTAGAGGAGATAGCAGCCTTAGGTATGTAAGTTCATACATACATACATACATACATACAGTAAATACAACTAAAACATGTATTTATTTTAAATACACCAAGAGATAGAGTCTCCGTTGAGAATACACGAGAGTGCGACTATGATGATGTTGTGTAGAGGTGGTTGGTGATCTGGTGAAGAACCAGTTCTTGTTATTCTTCCACGCCGTGTAACTAACTTACTACTAACCAGTGGATAAAACTCTCCACAACAAGTAAACAGTTGCTCGCGAAACTAAACTCGGCCAGTGTCCATCCGCTAAACATTCCGCTAATAGCTATTAAGACCTTACCAACAGCCATTTCGATAAGACACTTTATAATCACCATTTACATCAAATCGCCAAAAGATCAAATTGTGTGGTGATTAATTTTTTTTTCATAAATGCCTTACCAAAAAATTTTTTTACCCGAATGCCATTGTGAAATGTCAACGAATGATACACGTGACAGACAAAACTTGCGGCCCGTGAGTTCGATCCAAATTATAGATTTGAGCAGTAATAGTAGTGATATGCGCCGTAATATTGGACGTGCAAAAATTTGCCAAAAAGAGAGTGTTCGCCCCGTCGTTGATCTTTGAGTGCGTTTATTTCCGTTTTTGGGTTTTGTTGTGCAATAATTCCAGTGAGTGATTTTTTTGAGTTTTTGAGCCAATGTTGTTGTATCAAAGTGTGTTTTTCGTAAATGCGGAAATTGGTAAGTTTCATAAATTATAGTTGCTTCTTTTTTCGCATTTTAAAATAATTTATATGTTAATTTTTTTAACATCCTTCTGAGAATTTGCAACATTTTCTTAGAGTTCTGCACCAATTAGACCCCGCTAATATCTTATAAAATTGTCTTAAAATTTTGATAGGATTCGTAATGAATCTGCGTCGTATTACAAAATAATTACCTTGTCAACAGGAAATATCGTTAAATATTTATTTTTAACTAAAAATCCCAATTACAATATTTTTTTGTAAAAATATAATTTCTGAAAGGTCATACTTCCATGCCTCCGGGGTATGTGTATGTCAATAAAAGGTCACATTTTGATTTTCATTAATTTTTTTTTTTGTGCCAACCTTGCGAAATATATGCGCAAAAATTTGTTATAATTGATTCGGTACTCACACAATCAGATACAAAAAATTTGGTACGAAATACGAATTTGATTGACCAAAGAACCCTAAAGCGACATTCTTGATTATTTACTTTAACTAAAATTTACGCTTATTTTAACTAATAATAATCAGCGTCAGCTTCAACACTAATGAAATTTAAATGAAAAATAAAGGCTTAAAGTGAATTTGAAAAGGGCTTTTATATATTTGGACCACAAAAATCTCTGACTTTTGACAGTGTCTTCGCGACGACATTGGACGACATTAGCGATAACACGCGGGATAAAATGGTCATTGAACCCACAACCATTAAGTTCAAAATACTGATATATTAGCTAGACAATAGGCGATTGAACTTTTGTTGAAAATTATCGAAATTCTTGCAAATTTTTTTTTTTTTAAATTATTACAATAAATCGCATTAAAAAATATATTTCAAAATATTATTAATTTTTTTTTTGGTTCTGTTCGTAAAAAAAGAACTGTATATTAAAATTGCCAAACATTAAATGAATCACCTGCGGGACAAGTAATTTAAAATTAGATTTAATAGCATCTTCCTTCGGTCATTAGATTTTAATTTAGCTGATGTGTAAATGTTGTTACGTAAAAATTTAAATGAGATCTTGTAAGCGATAACGGCGCGAAAATATTCAGCATAGTCAGAGGAGTCATATAAATAAATTATAATAATATCTCCACTATTATATAGGTGCATTGTACTGGTTTGTTTGAAAATAAAAATCAGTTTTTATCTTTAATATAATGTGTGTTTAGATTATTTGTAATAAAATTTTATCTTTCGAAAATTGAAATATTATTTCAATTAGATAAATATTTCAATGTGTGTTATAAATCTATCGTCGTTCCAATTAGCAAATTTTAATATTTTATGTTGTCAATAATGTTTTTTAACCGACACTTCAAAAACGAGGAGGTTCCAATTCAACCCGTATGTTTTTTTTTTTAATGTATGTACACCGATTTCTCCCACATTTCTGAACCAATTTGCGCCATTCTTATTTTTGGTTAGTAGATAAAGCTCTCCAGATGGTCCCATAAAAATTTTATTGACATTGGTTAAGTAATTTTTTAACCATCTTCAATAATATGAATAATTATGGCAATTTTAAAATTTGTATATGTAAAATTATTTACTTTAAAAACTATAGTAACATATTTTTTTAAGTCTTGTTGATCCAATTATCCTAAATAGTATTTTACAATATAAGTTCGGTAAGTTGCGTTTACTGATCGAGAAAATGTTGCAAAAACGAGACCCGCAGGGTCGAGTTTTTGCAATTTTCGAGATCAGTAAATGCACTTAACGCATCGTGTATTGTATAATATTTTTTGCACGATCGATTTAAAATAATTACAGAATAAAAATATGTTAAATAAAAAATAAATTTCGGATAATATAGGTGAAATTTATATTTCTATGTTATGACATAGAATGCCATGAATAAATATTATAAATATTCATAACAACTAATACGAATCTCTGTAGTGACAATTGACAACTATATTTGTAAATAAAAAATTAAGTGTCAATATTTCACTGGCGTGAATATCTTTTTTGAATTTTCTATTAAAAAAATTGACGAAAATAGTTTATTAAACTATAATATTAGTGAGAATAATGAAACTGATGAAGCATTTTATTTTTGGCTGCAAATTTATTCTCGTAAAATGAAAAGAAGATCATGAAAACCACAGAAAATTTTAATGATTGAACGACCTTTTGAAATATCAATAAAATAAGAAGATTAATGCCAACAATAATAATAATAATGTGCAAACTAGTGAAAATTTTCATATTAATCGATATATTTTCCCAATTGTTCAAATTGTACTTTTAATTTCAATATAAATAAATAATTACAATCATTTTTGAGCTAATTTCACTTACCACACTCCTATTCACTTACCACGCATCTATTTCACTTACCGCACTGTTATTTTTTGGTTTCCATGGATATAAAAAAACGTTCGGGAAATGTAACTTACCAGCATTGTCAACAGCATCGGTAAATGCATGAAAATACACGATCGTGCAAAATAGTATTTTACAATATAAGTTCGGTAAGTTGCTTTTACTGATCGAGAAAATGTTGCGAAAACGAGACCCGCAGGGTCGAGTTTTTGCAATTTTCGAGATCAGTAAATGCACTTAACGCATCGTGTATTGTATAATATTTTTTGCACGATTGATTTAAAATAATTAAAGATTAAAAATGTGTTAAATAAAAAATAAAATTCAGATAATATAGATGAAATTTATATTTCTATGTTATGACATAGAATGCCATGAATAAATATTATAAATATTCATAACAACTAATATGAATCTTTGTAGTGACAATTGACAACTATATTTGTAAATAAAAAATTAAGTGTCAATATTTCACTGGCGTGAATATTTTTTTTGAATTTTCTATTAAAAAAAATTGAGGAAAATAGTTTGTTAAACTATATTATTAGTGAGAATAATGAAATTGATGAAGCATTTTATTTTTGACTGCAAATTTATTCTCGTAAAATGAAAGGAAGATTATGAAAGCCACAGAAAATCTTAATGATTGAACGACCTTTTGAAATGTCAATAAAATAAGAAGACTGATGCCAACAATAATAATAATAATAATGTGCAAACTAGTGAAAATTTTCATATTATTAATGGATTTATTTTCCTAATTGTTCAAATTGTACTTTTAATTTCAATATAAATAAATAAATACAATCATTTTTGAGCTAATTTAACTTACCACACTCTTATTTACTTACCACGCATCTATTTCACTTACCGCACTGTTATTTTTTGGTTTCCATGGATATAAACAAACGTTCGGGAAATGTAACTTACCAGTATTGTCAACAGCATCGGTAAATGCATGAAAATACACGATCGTGCAAAAAATAATTTTCTGTCAGTAACTAGCTAGTTTAAAAAAAATTCTTTGATGACTTGAAAAATTGGTTGATTTTCATCATTTTCCATTTTCCTAGTAATTACTAGATATCGGACATTTTTCGGATTTATCAGCATTCGTGTTTTATGTACGCAGGTATATCGCACTTGATGTGATTAATGTGAATAAAAACGAATAAATATTTTGATAAAACATACATATATAAGTATACAACTCATACATATTATCTGTTTATCTGCCAGCATATTCAAAACGCGATGTTGTTTGATCCGAAAAATGTCCGATACCTAGTAATTACTACTTTAAACACTAGGTATATTCCAAATTTCAAAGCAAAGTCAGTGAGTGCTCAAAATTACGATTTTTTGACACTGGTATTTTGGAATCTTATTCCATCGAAACGTATGAAATTTGGAATTTAAGAAAATAAATTTAAAAACCAAATAGAATATTGCAATAGGGTGGGTTGATAAACATTGTCATTAAAAGGTATAAAATAAAAGCTTTTTTAAAAAACCAACTTCAAAGAGTACCTAATAAATAATTAAATAGCACGTGTTTTGAAGTCAGGCGTAAAAGCGTAGTATAAAAATGTAGATCCACAAGAATTCATTAATTTTGCAGGCACATCCGATCGTATCTTTTTATACTACGCCACGCTTGACTTCAAAATACTTGCTATTAATTATTTATAACTTTTTGAAGTTGGTTTTTTAAAAAAGCTTTTATTTGGTGCTGTTATAATATACGGTCTTCGGACTTGTTTCAAATATAGCTACTTATGGAACGGTTGCAGAATGTGGTGTTTTACTAGACGGATAGATAGAGTCTAGCATGAGTCTCCAAGTTTGTGGGTCTAGTAAAACTGTTTTCAAACAAGTGGCATACAAAAATGTTCCTACGGTAGTGTTAGTCTTTAACGCATGGGTTCCCAAAGTGAGACACGCGGGCAAAATGTAACCTGGAACTCCAAAAATGTGACGCGCGATGCCTGAACGTCTCCAATCTCGAATTCGTAAAACTTATTTCTATCTACAGTTTTTAAAAATTGGAAAATAGTAAATTTTATATCGAATTTACGTTTTTATTACATTGATTTTATATATCAGTGGCGTTCAACCTTTCTTTTCTATGCGAGTTAGGTACTTTTCTTTTATAATTTATTCGGTACTTTTCCATAAATCAGGCTCTTAGGTCAGAAAAACCAAATTTGCTCAGAAAATCTGATGTAATTTCCGGGAGAGATTTTTCTGTTGTCTTTACAATTTTAATTTTGCGAAAAATAAAAAAAAAACCATTGATAACCTATGATCAACTTCAAATTTGTGTCAAAGTTTCGTTTTCCTCTACTCCTATAAAAATAACCAAATTGGTTCAGAAAAAGTCATTTATTTTTGGGATGTGATTTTTTGTTAAGATGTACTTCCATTTCCTAAATTAGAATAGGAGATTGATCAAATTCGCTCTGCGTCGACGGGTTTGGAATGGAATGAAAGAGAATAGGGTCGGAAAGACGTCCGTCGCACGTAGGCCACTGTATTGGACCTTTTGTGTCCTTTGAATACAAAGAAGGAAGACCCAAAGGAAGTCTTGCCCCTTAATAAAGGAAAGCAAGCACTTCACGCTGGTCCCCCTGATAAGTTCTGGGGTCAGGTGGCTGAACCCCAGATGTCGATACCTTAACCGTGACAAGGCGTCACAGCTTCAAAATACATTTTGTTCACCAAAACAATGGAGTTTTTGGTGAATAAATGAAGTGAATAAATGAGAACAAAGGAAACGTATTTTTTTGTGTCTTTTCGTATTGTAAAAATTTTTCTTAAACCGCCGAATATTTTGATATTAACAATTTGGCCTGGTGACGCAAAACTTTGGAAACCCCTACTTAAAGGATTATTCAGCTAAAATAGTAAGGAGCAAAATTAGTCTCAGTCTTGAATTTTTTGCAAAATTAAGACTAAGACCTCTACTATGCATAATGTAGTAAGATCATAAGAATGTCAAGACTCAAGTGAATAAGATTAAGAAAAAGCAAGATTAACTATTTCAGTTAAATTTAACCATACTTCATTACTTATGAATTTAAATAATTTCCGTTTTCTTGGCTTTATCTCTTTCATTATTGCATTTACGTAAATTTTAAATTTGCAGCTTGTTTTTAGAAAAGAATAGAAGCTTGATTTGTTTCGAATATAAGAATTATTTAATGCTTGCTTAATAAGTCTGAAAATTTTTTAAAAATTTTCATGGCAACACAAGAATTCTGGGGATTATAAATCAGTTTTGCTCTGTCAATATTTTTGAACAAGACTAAAATCGAAATGACTTCTAAACGGCAACTTGGAGTGGTTGAAAACGTTCAAAAACACCGCTTTGCCTCGCGGAGTTTCTCAATTTAGTTCATAGGTTAATCTTGGGATCTTGAGAATGTTCCTAGTTACTTGAAACATCCTGTATATAGAGACTAAGTGTCTATTACATGTGCTACTTTATAACAATAATAATTATTTTTCTATTAACTCAAAGGAATATAACAAATTAAATAAAAAATAATTAATTAAAATGGTTTTTATTGACAGTATGATTTTTTAAATAAAAATAATTTGCATTTTTTTAAAAAAATAAATGGCTGGAACGCACGAACACACTTTTTTTTAAATTTTGTATTTTACATTAACTAATTTATATTATTAATATATATGTATTTAATTAAGAATTAATATATTGGAAAAACTTTTATAGTTTTTATTCATTATGAAATAAAAGAGCAGAAAATTTTACAGTGTCTGAGGTAAATCCACGTTTTCGTGCCAGTGATATAGAAATAACTGCTTACGAGTCTGTACTTAAAATATTTTCCGTTATTTTTAAGAACCGGAAAACTTTAGTGATCTTCACTGGAAACTTCAGAGATGAAATAAAAACTTAATAACAAAATGGCGAAACAATAACCCTAGTAAAACAAATACATTTAAGGGACGGAAATCTGATTGTTTTGCGAGCACTACTGCGTCGAATATTTTAAAAATACGTTAAAAAAATTTTTTTGGGCTTTAAGGTTTATACTTTTTTGTGGACGAAACAGAAAGTATGTCAATAAATCGCTTCACTTCTTTCAAAAGAAGTTTGAGAATTCTTTAGAAAATGTTAGATTAAGACAATAGATTTACTCACATAAGATTTTCTATTTTATCATTTTTACGATTTAAGCATTGATTTATCAATCTATGGCGAGTTTTGTTAACAAAAGACTGAATGCGACGGAAGTTTATTCTGTCAAGTTTTCAAAAAAAAAAATAAATAAATAAATAAATAAATAAAATAAATAAATAAAACTAAATGGGCATCTCTAGAAGACAGATTTTTACAATAGAAAGCTACAATAGCTATTGTAGTTTCTAGGGTTCCACCAAAAAATTTTGGAACCCTTATAATTTCAACATGTCTGTCTGTTACACATTTTTGCCACTCCCCCCCATTACGCCGTAAAATCAGAGAAAATAGCAGGTAGTATTTTTTAGTAGGAACTTTTAATTAAAAAATTATTTCGGGAAATTTTCATCAGTTATTCTAGAAGTTGCAAAAAGTTAAATTTTACATTATTGTTTAGATACGTAGGATATTAAATCCCTCACTGCAGTTTCGTGGTAGAGTTCTAGGCTGGTAAACGAGGGTACTGGGTTCAATCCTTAGTTATTCCGTTTAATTATTTGTTTCTTTTGGCTTACACAAGGGGTCGGCAACCTGCGGCCCGCGGGACGCATGCGGCCCGCCAAGCAATATAACTTTTCGAACAATTTGCTCTGCCTATGCAGAGTTGAGCATACTTTATACTTTTTTTGTTCTCCGATGTTTTATAACATGTAAATAAAACTGTTACTAAAAATTTTTCCTCATGTTGATTGTTAATAATATTTATATTAATTTGTGTTAAAAAAAATAAAATACTCCTATCGCAGTATCCTGCATAATATAGCGAATTTCCGTTTACAAAAATTAGTTTTTCTCGGAAACTACTTGACATATTTCAATTGAATTATTTTTCAAAAATCCTTTTTATGTGATTATTTTCTATTCTTTCAAACGGTGTAAGAAAATATGGCAAAAACTTGAGGAAATTTGAACAAAAAACTTACTTTTTCCACAAAAATTTTTTAGGCAAAAATGCCTAAAAATCCATTCCGGGCATCGAACGTGTCTGACTTTTTGGACTTCAAATATTTTTATTAAATTTCGTAAAGGCAGGATTTGTCGTTTGAGAGTTATATAAATTTTAATGAATGTCATTTTGGGCTTCTAGAGACTTCAAAATAAATTATTTCTATCATAGTTCCGGGCTCAAGTAGCATCAAGACATTGACTGTAGTAGCTAAATTTTCGATTCAGAAATTCGTTAAGAAAAAACCTACTTAAGCCACATACTACATTAAAAAATATTTGACTGTGCGGCTCGCTAAAAATTATTTTTTTAAAAATGGCCCGCCATCCAAAAAAGGTTGCCGATCCCTGGCTTATACAGTTAACTCAATAAATAAATTTATATGTAATATGATTTAGTTTAAATAATTTCATTTTAAAGGGTATAAATGGTTTTTTTAAACTTGCTGGTCCAAATCATATTTATTTTTAAGGTACCATCACAGTGTAATCGGCCGAAAAATAGTCAATTTCCCTGATTTATTTTCGGATGAATAAGATGGAAGAATGGAATTGAATTTCTTTTACGATTATTATCACTATTTAACAATACAAAAGTTTTTTTTTTCATTTTTATTTATTTTTATAATTATTATAATTTTTTGAAAAAAGTGTCTTATAAAAAGTACAAAATTTTTTATATTTTTTGTGTAAAAAATAGGAAGATTTCAAAATAAAAAAAGCTGCCATAAGAACATAGCGGCTTATCTGCAGATTTATAATCTCTTTGATTTTTTTTCGATTAAAACTGCGGCCGCAATCGTGGGCACCGATTTTCGCCCTTTTTTAAAGACACTTTCTTCAAAAAATTATAATAATTATAAAAATAAATAAAAATGAGTAAAAAAAATACTTTTGTATTGTTAAATAGTGATATTAATCGTAAAAAAAAATTCAATCCCATTCCACCATCCTATTCATCCAAAAAGAAATCAGGAAAATTGACTATTTTTCGGCCGATTACATTGTGATGGTACCTTAAGATATCTTGGAAAATAAGTAGGTATAAAAGTTTCTGTTGCTGAAAAGTTATTCCTTAAAAGAGCTATCCATTCCTGTGGCTTAGGCCAAGGCTGGGTTAAGAATGTGGACTGAGAAGGAGAAAAAATTAGGGTATATATATACTTGTAGGTACACAATAAAAAAATTTGTGTTCTGCGTAAAAAAAAACTAGTGTTTAAAATTTTTTTGTTAAATAAGTAACACAACCCTGCGTTAATGTAACATTTCGTGTTTGTGTTAAATGAAAATATTAACACAAATTTCGATTTAACAGAATAAAAATGTTAACCTGTTTTGAACAACAAAGAAGTAACACAATATTTGTGTAGAGCAAAAGAATGTTATAAGTACGTAAGTGACATTAGAATATATATCTACCAAAATATATATAATAAAAAAGATAAGAGTAGTTCTTATTATTAAACAAAACCGTTTTTTCAGTTATTGACGAATATAGTTTTATTAAACGTTTAAAAATGAAACAATTTTCTTACATTTTAAGGTTATTTTGTTTCAGATTCAGTTTAAAAAAATCATGTAAGCTTACTAGAGATTGTATATTATAATATTAATAATAATTTTATAATATAAATATTATAATATACAATCTCAAGTAAGCTTATATGACTTTTTGTAACTGAATCTTGTAACAAAATAACCTTAAAATGTAAAAAAATTGTTTCATTTTTAAATGTTTAATAAAACTATATTCACCAATAACTGAAAAAACTTATAATTTTTCGGTTTGGTTTAATAATAAGAACTACTCTTATCTTTTTTAACATACATATTTTGGTAGATATATATGGAAACAAGTAAGAATTTTTACAAACGACTGACTTACTTTGCGTTCTTTGAGTCTCATTTATAATAATATATGAACAAAATCCTTATAATTTTTAACGATTTCCAAATATCTTAAGCTGCAGTGGAAGTAACATATTGAATAAAAAAGTTTAACAACTAACCTCTGATAAATCTGAAAAATTAAAAGAAAATGTATTCCCTCTTGTGTGTTGAATCATTGACACAAATCTTGTGTAAAGATTTGACACATATGCTTTGTGTTAAAATAACACAAAAAATTGAGTGAACCGTTCTGGACATGTGAAATGTGTTAATTTTAATGCAAATTTTTTGACTGTGTACAACACAAATGCTTTATTGAATCAATTTGTTGCGGTCATTATTGGAATGACCATATTTTCAACTGCCGTAAAGTTACCCAGGGGTAAAATAAACTATTTCTTAAAGCACTTTTGCATGCCCAACGCCTACTTGGTAATTTTTTTTAAATTCTATAGTTTATTTATACCTACCGTAATTTTATTGAATAAATCATGTAGGCTAAATTTTTTGTGTTATTTTCATTGAAAAAAAGTTGTTTGTCTTTGAATACCTATCATTAATATTGTTATTTTCACCTTACATAATCTGCATACACTATAATTAAAACTGCATTTGTTTCATAGAATGTAAATTGAAATGAAAATCAACTAAAAAAAACTGTTATTTTCATAGAAGTGTTATTTTAATTACATGTTTTTCAAATTAGCTAAAGAAATTTTAATGTATTATTTTTAAATGAGATTTTTTTTTATAACCAAAAAAACCATCTCTTAGAGTAAATTTTTCATATAAAAACATTTAATTTAAATATTCTAAATAGCTGTAGTGAATAAATTAACAAAGTATTAAATGAATTTTTGTCGTCTTAATATTTCTTCAAAAGAAACGATTGTGGCCTAATACTTCAAATCAGTTTAATATAGGTTAATGCCATTGCTGACACAGGGGAATTACTTCGGAATGTAATTTTTAATATATCTAGCGGAAAAGGCAAAGTTCCAATTTTTTTTTATGAATGAAATGTTGAAAATTGTTAGGAAGCCATAAATTTTGAGGTTGTGATGTTGCGATTCAATTAGCATATCCGGTTTGGTTTTTTTTTGGGAAAAAAATTAAAATTAAAAGTAATGGTTATATACCTATGTATACTGTATAGATATTTGAGAATTTTGGTTTATGGTAAAATTAAATGAGTTTTAGCAATAGCTTTTAAATTTTGGATTATTGACAGTATTGATTCCATATTATTCAACATCCATTTGTAATTAATTATTATTTTGGATCACTTGAAACACTAGATGTTAGCGAACCTATGTAATTCTCTTTATTGTGAGGTAGGTTTATAATTTTTGAATAATTTTAATTTTGGTCCGTCGGTTCGTGAGACTTATATGCATATAAGTCTCATGCATATATGCATATAAGCCCATGCACATTTTAATTATTTTAAATTCCTTTTTAAATCGTAAATGGAACAAAAATGTTATCTATAGTTAGAAATATTTTCCACTTTTCTGTCAGCGAATTTTCGAATCGAAAAGTCAGCTGTTACAGCCACTGTCATGACGCGATTTTAATATGTAGGTACGATAACTTTCGAACGAAATATTCTATTTTTACGAAATTTGATAAAAACGTTGGAAGTCCAAGGATCTTGGATGAATTCTTTAAGTAGACTTGTTTGATGCCCGGAATATGGTTTTTTTAGACATTTTTTGTGAAAAAAATAAATTTTTTGTGAAAATTTCCCCAAATTTCCCTAATCTGGTTTCCGATAAAAATTAATTTTTTTTTAACAGAAACTCACTATGTTATGCACACGGAGAGAAAAATTATATAATTTTTCTAGATAAAATTTCAGAAAAATTACCATTCTCTCTTATAATGCGTGCGCGATCGACGACCAAAGTAAAAAATATTTTACGATCATGTAAATATTATTAAATTGAAACGTAAAAAGTATTAATCATGGCTTCATAAAAATTGTTGTGCTAGCATGGTAAAATTTAATGTGCTAACATGTGCTAACACAACTTCTATCACACTCTTATGCATATATGTATGTTATAGTTTAATTCTTGTTGTCGTATTCTTTCATTTGCGCATCTGACCCGCAACCTTATGTTGGTTGGGCTGTACGCACTGAGGAACAATATACGTATTCAAACCTGCTTCGAAAAACTTCGAAGATGCCCGAACTTTTCCGACCTTCGATTCTTTATGATGCACACGAAAATGATTGGCGACAATATATTCTAATACTGAAGATAGTGAAGTAACAAAATGATGAATTAAACAGTGACAGTCCGTCCTGTAAAACAGTGTAATGAATACTGATTGCTGCTTGTAAGACAGTCTAATGAATCAAGGTGCTTGGTTCGACCTTGTAATTATATCCTTTAAATTTTCTATGATTAATTATAATTTTTATATTTTTACCGTACAAAATTGAATATGTTCACCTTTTACGCGTCGGTTGTAGTGCTGAGCACAGTAATTTTTCTATGAATTTTCTCTCCGTGCAGGATGCTGGAAACGGGGTATTTTTTATTTCAGTGTCAGGATTTAGGCATAAAAACTTTTATGGTTTGTTTCGCAATTTTTAGTAATAATTTTAGATTTTTTTGGGACCACATTATTAAATGTATTGCAAAAATTGTTCTCATAAAAATTATTCAACAAAAATGTAAAAAATATTATTTCATATTATGAAGATACTTTTCTGTGATTTGTGTCTGTTAAACGGATATGATATATAAATTTTCCAATTTAATTTTTGTCGTTAAAATAATATATATGACATGTTATAAATTATATTTTATTTATTTTAAATTAAAAATCAAGATTAATTTTTGTTTAATAAAAAACAGATTTGTTGCATAAATTAACAGTTTGCAAGGTTAGAAAAAAATTGCCAAAAAAAAAATGGAATTGCTATTTTTTTATTTAATTATGCAATCTATTTTTAATTGTAAATTTTTAACACTGTCTATTACGCAAAAGTGAAATATAGTCTAAAAAGTTTTAATATGAAATATTCACATTTGAAGTCGTTTGTTTTTCGCAGAAACTTATTGCAGAGCGTTTGCAGATGTATTTAATGAAATAGGGTGGGGCGGGGTAAAAAAAAGAATCTTTTCATTTTTCATGTAGAAAATATTTGAATTTTTAGATAAAAAAATACTGTATGATGTTAAATTGTTTGTATTTTGAGATTTTGCATGTTTTTTCACTCAAGCTAATGACATAAATCTATAAAAAATAAAAACCTTGTCTTTTTTTTACCCGCCAAATGGAGTAAAAAAAGACAGTAGAGGGTAAATAAAAGACAGCACTCTAACTAATGGGATACTGCAAGTACATGATTGGAAGGGTAAAAAATAGACAGCTTGGGTAATTAACACTGTTTATTTCACAACTCTATCTCTACTACAAAATTTTTTATAGATATATTTAGATTTTACGTATTTTATCAAAAACTTTAGCTATAAGATTAAGCAGTAACAAAAGCCAGAAGAATTTAACTGATGCAAAAGCTTGGCTCATAGGAAATTTCTTTGGACTTTAAATATTAAAATAGTTTTTATTCATTTTATTTTTCAATTTATTCACCATTTTTTCGGTTGAAAAAATAATTTACTCATACTCGACCGTAAGTTTATTTTTGTGGCCATGGATGCTTAAGAATCCTCGGTTTTCAGCTTCAAATTCTCAAACAGCATAACACTTACGGTCTTCGTTAAGTAATATACTATTAGTGCCTTTCGTTACCAGAAACATATAGTTTAATAAAAAAAAAAAAATTGACGGTTATCTTTATAAATATTCCCGAATAATTTATTTCAAAATAATTATTTATTCATACCGAGAACTTATGAATACAAAATTATTCAGCAAGCTAATAAAAAAAAAATTTTTTCTTTGCAAAATTCCATTACTTAATAATATTCCGTTCCTTCAAAAGTCACTATGAATAAAATTAGTTTCAAAAATAAAATTATGTATAGTCGATCATAAATCATATCGACATTCTTGCAAACACAAAGCCAAAATTTTTTTTGCACTTCTCATATTCAAATTCGCACATGCAATAAAAATTCGCACAACAGTAGTCGCGAAACTGGTAACAATTTATATTACCGAACGTGTAGTATAATGTTAATTTATTATCCTTTTTTGCGTTACGATACAATAAGCAAAGAGAATTGAAAGGAAAAAAAAAGAACAGCTTACTTGGCATCGCAACCCTTTTACCCATTACTTATATACATGATCCTGATAATATATTATAATCGGATTTCATATACAATTATAACACATATTTATGAATATTAATATTATTTTATTAATAATACGTATGGTAACATACAGTAGCCGACAAAATAACTGAAACACCAGAATAATAAAAATGGAATTATGTGAAAGATTTGTGTTTTGCTATGTACATTTTCTTGAGTGAATACTGAAAGAATTTTATTTGAATTCTCACTTCCCAAGTAAGAAATTTGAACCCTATTTTTAACACAAAAGTAACCATAAATGGTCTGGCTTACTTTTTTTCGAAATAATTTAGAATTTAAATAGGAGTAAAAAAATACAAATACTATTAAGTATTTATTTTTTTTTATAAATTCTTCAGTGTTTGACAAACATTCGTATTCATACTAAAATATCAACTTTAGTTTTTTTCTTTCTCTAAAATATGCGTTAGGTACATTCATTTTTATCTGAATCAATGATTTTTACTGACCTGTTAGGTTTATCAATTTTATCATATTATTTAGGGTAACAATATTTTTTATGATATACGACAGGGCCTGGTAATAAAACATAGTATTTGGAAGCATTGTGATCACTTTTTAAAAAAATAAAAAATTCTTTCCTTCAAAATAAAATTTTTTACACACATTTTACGTTTTAGAGCTTCCTGGACAATTTTGGTTTGGTGTCCGTCCGTCCGTCAGTCTGTCTCTCCGTCTGTGTGTCGTCAGTTTACACCAAGTGGCATAACTTCTGAACTATTCAATTCTTCTTTATGAAATTGTCAGAAATTATGCGGTATGGTTTCTAGATGGTTCCCTACAAATTTCATTGCATTCGGAGTAATATTATCCACGGCGCTACCATGAAATCCCATTAAATGTCAATATCTTATAGCTAGTCCCACTTCGCTCAATTTTTTTTTGAATCGTTTTGTTTATTTATCTTTATTTATTTTGTACACCTATATAAAATTATACAAAGAGATATTGGACATTAAATTACCAAGGTGCTTATTTTACGAATACGAGGAAGCTGTGTGCCACACCCCACTGGCGGCGTATTTAATCATTTTTAAATCAAGTTTAAAAATGATAAACTAATTATTAACTTAAAATTTGGTAATATCTGGCAACGTTGCAATAAACGAGGCGTGGCGGAAAATTAAAGAATAAAATGAGGTCATTATATAACCTAAAAATAATGTCGCCATATTTTCTTCAGTTAAAATCCAACTGTAACCTTTTAGCGAATTTCCAGAATGGAATTCAGCTATTACAGCCACTGTCATGACGCCACTTGAGCCCGAGACTATGGCAGAAATTTGTTTTGAGGTCCCTAGAAACCGAAAATAATATTCATTAAAATATATATATATATATATATATATATATATATATATATATATATATATATATATATATATATATATATATATCCGTACGATAACTCTCGAACGAAATGTCCTCGGTTTACGAAATTTGGTGAAAATGTTGGAAATGCCAAACCGTTGCACAAGTTCGTTAGCCAGACACGTCGGATGCCAGGAATATACTTTTTGTTCTTGCAAAAAATTAGTTTACTGCCAAAATTTCTACTTATCAATAATGTTTGCGAAATTTTTTTACACCATTTGAAAGAGGAGCAAAAATTATATAAAAAAAGCTCCTTAAACTATTGTTCTATGTCAACTAGTTGCCGAGAAAAACTAATTTTTATAAACGGAAATTCGCTATGTTATGCAGGATGCTGCGACAGGGGTATTAGATATTACAAACGTTTTTGAAGCTTATATTACCGTCGTTACTATTAAAGTCGCTACGATTGATTAAAATCTTGAAATTGTTACAGTAGAATTTTCACGAGTTATGATTTTTATGTACACCACTGTATTGAATATATACCTATATGGAAAATGATGAAAGTCGAGAGTCACAAGTTCGGCGTACAACAGAAAAAAAGAAAACTGGATGCAATAAATATCTCATTTTTAACTTATTAAAAAAGAATTTAACATTTTTTTAACCTGTGTATATGTATTTTATGCTACAAATCTATTCATTCATCGGTTATTAAAGCTTTTTAGTAAATACTGGGTAACGGACACTCCAGTAACTAACAACGAAGTACGTTAAACGTGTACTTGAGTATTTTAAAGTTAAAAAGTTTGGTATTTATGCTGAAGGGTACTTAATTAAAAATCAATTATATTTGGTTACGGTTTTTCAAAAAAAGCAACATTTCAAAAAGATTTATTTTTTATTTGTTAAGTGCATGATATATGCTTGTAGAGACTTTTGTAATTGGTGTTTAATTTATACCTATTATTGATAAATATAATACGAGTTCTTGGGTTCTCCCGCAGTCAAGAGAGAAAATATGCAAGGGGATATTATGACAAAAATTGATCTACAGTCGATTAACATCAGCCATAAGGAGAAGTTTCTAGTGCAATGTAAAAGCTAGATTACAGAAATTAGTAAAATTATCTTAAGTGTAATAATTTTTATGTTGACAATTTAACTCATGTGTATCAAGTCCTATAAGAATATTATAGTTTTAGTGAATTTCCAGAATGGAATTCAGCTATTACAGCCACTGTCATGACGCAACCTGAGCTCAGTCTCTAATTGCGTCAATGACGGAAGTTTTTTTGCGAGATTTTTATACGTCTACCATTTTATCAACAAACGAAATAAATTTATAGTTGAAGATAGAAAAAGACGTGTAGCCTGGCTATAGAGCTATTCAGAAAATTTTATTTTTATTTAATTTACTTGCAAACATCCATTTTTATAGCACTTTTAAGATGTTATAGTTTTATTTTTTAAGTATATTTCGTAGATAAATATCAACGTTTGTTGTTTGTTTGTTGTAATAAAATTGTAAACAGTTATCATAAAAATGTTTTAAACAAACTATTTGAGATAAAATAATATAATTAAATGGACGTAAAAAAAATATAACTTTATGAATAGTATGTTTAGTATGTATATATATGTTAATAAATATTAATAAATAAATTACTATTTTTTTTAATTGATTAATTATAACTCAATTAATTGGTATTTAAATGAATAAAAAACAATTAAAAAAGTACCTATTGATTGAATTAACGGTGTGACAAATTATTAAACTAGTCAGGTACTAATCAGAGCTGTGCCTGTAATTTACTTCGAATGAATTACATAAGTAGTTTTTTACAAATAAAAAACTTTGTAATTTACACATACTTGTTTTGATAAAAAAACTGTAAAAAATTGGAAAAATGTAAAAAACTAATTTTTTTATATTTAATAGATGTAAGCGTTACTGATGGTATTCCATATTTGCTATTGAAGTATTTGCTATATTTGCAAAGTAAAACTTAATAATTAAGTAATTTGAAAATTAAAAACAGGTATAAATGGGTACAAACAGAAAAAAGAAGGAATAGTTTTTATAGAAAAGTTTATTTAAGAATTCAATATTAAAAAGATTTTTGTTTATTCAGTTAAATTTTATTAAAGGTATCAACCATCTTCATCATCACTATCATCATTGATTTTATTGTTATCATAATTAAAAGAGAGATAAACATGTATTTAGTTTTTTTGATCTGTCAAAACTCAATTTGTTAATTTGGAAATTTAAAGCTTTGGGGTCAGTTGTGGATGGCCTTTCACCAGCAGAAAAACATTTTTCTGTGGACATTTTATTTACACGTTTTTCCATGTGAACTTATAAACAAGTAATAACGGACAAAATAAAGTTTTTGTCTGTGAAATGACAAATTATTTAAATATTTTACATTTTTTACAATTTTCTGCAATTTTTTACGGTTTTTTACATATTTTACAATTTTTTACATAAAAATGTAAAAAACTGGTTTTTTACATCACATGGTACAACTCTGGTACTAACTAATAAATTCCAATCTTAAGAATTTTGTCTGCATACGACTCGAATTATTAAGTTTTAGCTCATGAGTAAATTACACAGCAGTACAAGGTTTTACAGCTTGGAAAATTGTAGGATAAGATTTGCTTTCGGTATTTTCGTTATTGGCTTCGCACGCTCATCATAATTGCTACTCATTCAATAAGGTCCTATTCATAGAATATACCTTTCTGTTACTTTCAGTCGGTTACGAGGTCACCATAGAAGTTTTTACTTCAGTTGTGTATTCAGAATAAGATGTGGTACTCTCTTTTAAAATAGTAGCAACGTTTAAATTAAAAAATCGAATAGCATAAAATAAGACACGTTTACATTTAACAAAGACGCAACAAATTGAGTTATAACAATTTGAGTTAAAAACCGATTGAACCGCAAAATATAATTTATCATCAAAAACTAGAACCAAATAAAAAAAAATTCTGAAAATATTAGATTTATAAACATATATAAATAACCACTTCCTTCAGAATTAATTAACAAAATAATTAAAAAAGTATGTTATAAATCAAAGTCTGTGTAGTCCTCTATAAATTATTACCGAAATCATGTTTGCGTAGCTTCCACTACAAATTATCACAAAATTCACATTTTTAGTGTTCAGCTTTGATAGCAAAAGGAAATTCTTGTTCCAATTAAAAAAACCGCTTGTTCGTGTCAAAATTACAAATGTTTGACTAATTTTGAAAAACAACTTGAGAAGTTCTGGGCACATCCAAGATAGGTGCATTAATTTCATACTATTGCCAAAGTAGGTAGGCTATAAATGTCTGTTACAGTTCTATATCCAGTTTTCTTGCGACAGTTTACGAAGACTAAATCATTTTCATAATCACTGATCGTAAAAGTCATGGAGCTGACAGTATTGTTTTTATTTTTTTAAGGTATTAAAAATTGTTTATTCTTTTTAGATAAAACATTTTGATGCGATTTTAGAAATAAATAATAGGTACATGATTGTCTACACCTATTATGAGTATACCGTTTTATATCCGTATATGTATGCATACATTTCTTGTCAAGACTTGTTTATGTAACTTTAATTCAAATAGATACATATTATGTATTGTGTAAGGTATTCTTTGATGTTACAAATAAATGGTTTATATGTATCAATTGTCTTTTTTCTTCCAGTATAATGTAAGAGAGACAACACATTGTTTTGTTATCGTAAAAATATTTTTTTAAATGACAACTTATTTTTTTATTAACAAGTTTTAAGTTACAGTCAGTCGGTAAAATTTTCAACAATTTTAATTTAAAAAAAAGTTAAAATTTTTGTAATTTTTTCAAATAAAGCGATTTAGTTGCTTTAAACTAATTTTTATTAATAGCTAAAGGTTCATAGAGAATATATTATATCGATATAAATTGTTTTCTTAAAAATGTATCTATTTACCTACACCCATTTAGGTATTAGTGTTTTAAATTTTTAAAGTATAAGTGCGGTCCTGTCAGCACCGTAAGCTTGAGAAGTACGTTCATAAATACAATAGTAGATCTAAAACAATTTTTTTTTTTTTTTTTTTTTTTTTTTTGATTCAATAAAAGTCCAATAAATTTTTAATTTTTGAACAAAAAAATCGCTTTGAGAATGATGTTATAATATTTAAACAGGATTTAGACGATAGATTTGTTCGTTTGTATGTATGAAGTAAACTCAAAAATTACTAGACCGACTTTGAAAAATTTTCAACCGTTACAAAGATAAACTATTGCAACTTTTATATGAAACTGTTTAATACTTTTTGTACAACAGTGTACACTTATTTATTTATAAAATATTTTGTTTTTGCAAATACTCATTTGTAGAAAGATTAATTTAATTTAATGTAAAACGTAAATTAAAAAAATTAGTTTTTTGGTTTTGGAATATATTAACACACCTGGTTTTATTTCTGTGTGTATTTTTCGATTAAAATTTGTAATAATATTTATTAAAATTATTATAATTTTTAGAGCAATAATTTTTTTTTAATATACTTTTAATTATTATTATTAATAATGTTCAAAACCAAAGTTATTTACTGTGATGATTTCAGATTTTTCGAAAATTGATAAATTTTTTACACTGCTTTTTATGTCCCGAACTAACTTCGTGTTAGTTCGGGACATATTAAAATTCTTGAGTGATCGAAAATTTGAGAGAGGTGGTAAATAATTATAGAGTTTTACATTCTTATATTGAATAAACGCAAGAGGGCTGTATTGCTTGTGTATTGTATATATTTTATGTATCTGTGAACTCTATGGTTTGGTAAGAAAACGATTAAGACGCCATTCAGTAGCAAGTAGTGACTTTGTGTATTTATTATATAGTATAGCATTACGTCAAGTTACTAACTGTTGTGCTAGATGGCATTAAATGTATTAAATTAACAAATTATGGTATATTTATCTACCATCTGTTTTCCTACATTAATTTGTATGTATTTGTGTGTTAGGTGTGTGTATGTATTACGTATATGTGTACGTATGTGTCCGGACTGTTATATTTTAAGAAGTTTTAGTTATGACCACTGAGTGAGGGACATTACTTAGTGCGTGTCAAACACGCACTTGACGAATTTTTTTCATTACCTAAACATAGATAATATGATAAAGAAGTCAAGATTGTATGTTGGTTAGTTTATAATTCAGTCAAAATAGAAATACAATTTCGGGAAAACTTACAGAGAACTATAAATTGGTACAAACTTTATAAACACATTGTAAATAAAATATCAAAAGATCGGATCGATTTCATTTGTGCTAAAAATTTTATTCAAGGTCAAACGTTAGGTCAAGAGCAAAAATAGTAAATTATGCAACTTTTTACAAAAATTCTTGTATAGGTTTTTTTCTTATGAGCTATCACTATAGAGATATCGCAATTTACAAAATTCGAAAATGAATATTATGCAAAATATGTATTTTTTCTTTGCCATCGTCGAAGTAAAGTACTTTACTCATTTTTTTTTCGGGATTTGTCCTTGAATAAATGACTGTATAAATGGCTGAACGACCCCCAGAAGGAAAGAAGGAGGGCCAAAATAAACAGTTGGATAGATTGATCAATTTTTTTTTCAAATTCTAATGAGAATCCGGATAAACTGAAAAAGTGGGATTAAAATTATTCCTCAGTGTCTTGGTATCTTAAAAAAGAATCCAAAATCAAGGTGCTCCTAAATTAGACAGACTATTGAAATATAAATATGAACAAAAAGGAACTAATTTTGTACAAAACTTTGGTTGAATTTTACGCGAGTGAAACCGCGAGCACAACTAGAAATACAATATTTGAGAGTCATGCAGTTAAAGTAACTTATGTTAAACAATTTTAAGTTCATGCGAAGTACCCTGTTCAGGGACACCCTGTAACAACGTAATGATGTAAGATCCAACAGTGATCTAGCTCTCTCTCTATGCAGATACTCTGTAACTGTATTTTAAATTAATAATCAAAATGAAACAACATAAATGCTGAGTCATTAAAATAATACCATTTCGCTATATATGGTGGCGAGCTAAATGAAAATTTAACCAAAACAAAAAGAGAAAAAAATATTAAAAAAATTGTTGCATTTTTAATTAATTAAAGTGAAATGAAAAATATTCCTTTGCTAATTTAACATTTTATAATTGTACTAAAACCATTTTTCTTTTACATTTTTTTCTTTGGTATTTGAATATACGAAATCATTCCTAAAGTTTAATGTTTTTTGTACAGAATGTGTCGTGTAAACACTTCAACATTTCAAATTACGGGTAGGTATCGACCAAGATGTATGTCAAGGTAAATATTTTAGAAAGAAAAGACGAAAACGGATAAAAAGAAGCTTGCTTGATAGAAAAATTGTTACTGAATTCCTTTATCGATTGTCTATACGCTTTAAGTCACTTTAATCATCTATTGTATTAGTAATATTGCATATTTTTAACAACGAAATCCTTATGAATTTCTCATTTTTTGTGATGGCATTACGTGATTTACCCACACTTGACCAAACTATAATAGTTAGTGTTGAACCTTACACAATCTAAAAGACTTGTCGTTTTCTAAAAACTATTATTAAAATTTTTTGAAAGCAATAAATATTTTATCCCTAGAATTGTAGTTACTGAACTACGAAATCATGGTTTAATGCATGTCGAACACACCTATACCTAATTCTAGAAATACTGTGAGGAGTGTTTTATCTACAATTACAAAGCCCAATTCCCTAAATACTCAGGAGCGGATCCACCTCTCTCATTAAAAGGGGATCATATTAAATTTATTTAAAAACTTCAGCATATAAGCCATTGCTTGACTGATAAAATTGTAGGTACTTTTGCACCAGTGGTCGGACACACGCTGTAAGTATGTGGATGGACTCGCGTCTCATCTTCTGCTGACTGATTTCAAACGAGAGGTACAAAAAATTCTCCCCTGCTGATAAAAGAAGTTCAAACAAACGTCAGCCAACTGGATAGATATCAGAGTTAAGTAGTCAGTCATTCAACGAGACAGCATTATTTAAAATCTAGGATAACATTTGCAACCAAGTATAGTTTCAAACTGTTTTATTGTACATTTAAACATAAGAGATCTTATATAATTATGTTTATTATGAATTGGTTTGTATATTGTTAGATTTAAACGTAGCCTGTGTCCATCTGAAGTAGTTTAGTTTTCTATCTTTTGTGCGATAAGAATAATATTTTCTTGCTCACTTTTGCCGTAAAAAAAAAATTGACTGATTTTTACAGCGAAAAAAATGGTCAAAGACATTTCATTGGTCATTTCATTGTAGGTAAACACGATTAAAACGGTACAAAAATTCGTATTGGTAAATTTAACTGATTTCAGAACCATAATAACAATGTATGTGTTTAATAATAATATGAATTTATTCGTTAAATTGTCTTATCGTATTACACTTGAGTTTTATATTTTTTCTGGATAAATTTGTGTTTTCTACAACTCAAATTTCTTGCCTGAAACCAATTTAACGAGAAGAACTGTCAAACAAAAAATGCTTCGTTGTCGCGTTTTTGTTAGTTGACAGTTCTTCTCGTTAAAAATTGCTAGGCAACAAATTTAGTCGAAAAAATACAAACCCCTCGTGTAAATAATAAGTGAAATAATTTTTAAATCCAATTATGTTTTTAGTTTATATTTACACATATTCAAACAGTCTCATCCAGTGTAATAGAAATCCCATGTTTTTGATTCACGCTGTACATTTGATTTATACTAATGAGATATGTACCCTACCTACCTACTATAATACAAGTGAATCTATTGTTGTTACTGTGGTGGTCGCAGTTATAATCAATTTTTGAATTAATTAATTTCAGTATTTATTAAGAATACAATTATTTATT
The DNA here is from genome assembly GCA_035578155.1 of Brachynemurus nebulosus. Classification (NCBI taxonomy): domain Eukaryota; kingdom Metazoa; phylum Arthropoda; class Insecta; order Neuroptera; family Myrmeleontidae; genus Brachynemurus; species Brachynemurus nebulosus. The sequence continues at coordinate 3,867,899 of JAPWDM010000019.1, read as the reverse complement.
AATGTGATTCGTAGAATACTCTTATATGTATTTACATATTTACTTATAAGTAAGTACATTTTATAACAAGATGCAGTATTATTAATTAAAAGTAGATATTTAAAGCTCGACTTTTTAATTGTGATTTATGATAGTATAAGTATCGAAACTGTTTTCAAAAGAATTCTTTTTCACATAATGACTAGCCATTGTTAAATTTTAAAATTCTATTGAGATCCGTGAAGTTTGTACACCCCATCATTCAATACTAGAGCATTAATTGAGATGGAGGGAGAATGGAGTTTTTCAGTTAGTTCAGTCGTATAGGATTTTTGTCTATCGTGAAGTTGCACCCTCCCCCTCATTCTATATGATCTATAATCATGAAAGTTAGTACCGTCAAACGGGCCTATTTGAAAACGGTGGGACTACAGTATAGCACCGATAATGGAAACATCAGTTTTGAAAATTTTTTGAGAGCATCAAATTAGTCAAAATCACTTTTGGAAAGTTGCACCAAAAATGTCAAGTACATAAATATTAAATCCATGTGCAATAGAACATGACGCATGATTTTATCAAAAGAAACAAATAAGTATACCGCTAATAGTAGTGACAAACAACAATAGACCTCAAAGCGTGGGAATGTAGATTTTAATTATTGTACATAGAATGCTTATCTATATGCATTCTGTTCTGTGGCGTTTTTATCATACGTAAAATGTAAACAAAATTATTTCAAAGCAAATTAATAAAACGACAAATGAAAAAATATTTTCTGAGATTAATAATTTTTAATTCTTCACTTCTTTTTTTCTTTTATTAGTATTTAAATAAAACATAATTTTAATTCAAAACATAATCTTACGATATTTGTGAATCGCCCCTGATCAAAAAGCATCACTTTTGTCAAGCACCACTTTTGGAGACTACTTTTTCTTGACAAAACTGGTGCTCTACTGTATTTGGAACAAAAAAAAGAAAAAGATCTAAGCTCTTATATCTGTTTGATTTCTGAACGATTCATAACATTAATGCGTCTTTAATAAGGGATGTTCTTTTAGAGTTTAAATCTTTTTTAAACTCTTTTTTAAGAGTTTAATTTTTTTTTGTTCGAAATAGCCCCACCGTTTTCAAATAGCCCCGTTTGACGGTATTTAAACCGTCCAGATCTTGGAGTCAAAAATATATCGAACGCAATTCAACAACAGTAACCGAATATTAGGATCAAGCCGAGTAATTTCTATATAAGTATTATCTCTTTTCAGAGCTGGATCATCACATAGATAAAACTGACAAATATTTAGGGTCCGGTTTTTCGAAGGATCCGGTCAAACTGTCTATTTTGAATATTTATAACAATAGGGGCTCCCACAAAATCAAAACCTTTTTATTTTTTTCTCGTCGGCTTTATTTTTCGGAGAAATTTTGATAAAAGACGAAAGTTTTTTTTGCTCCGCAGGTTTAGTTTTCTTCTTTTCGGGAACATTTCGACAAAGGACGAACTTACTAAGATGAATAAAATATTGGCCCAGGACTTCTCAAAGACAAATTCGATACTGGGGAGAGAGAGAGAGACGGCTTGATCACAAAGTGGGTTAATTCGGCTCTGTCTACTTTTATATATATAATACTAAATTCGGTATCAACACATCTATCAAATTAAGATATTAGGTATGTGTATAATTGTATAATTCAGAAACATTTTAGAACAAAATTTACTGTTATATCAAAAAGAATTTTTATGAAATAAATTACGATTAAGTAAACAAAAAATTAAAATACTCAGGATTTTAAGCGATTTTTAGCGAACTGATGCGTCTACACGTTTACTTACCTTCAATTATCTACGCGAAAATATTTCATATTTTTAAACTTCACATGAAGTTGGCAAATCTTCTCAAAATTGCTTAGCTATAAAATTTTTATCGTTAGTACTGACATGGAGAAGTCTAACTTCACACACCTATCCTATGGATTATTCCTATACTGTAATACAAATTATTCCACTAAACTATTTACTACTTTAATTTTTTTGTTGTACTGAGGAAAAAATTTAATACTATTACACGAGAGGTTTGTATTTTTTCGAATAAATTAATGGCTTTGTTTAACGAAAATTTGCTGCCTAGCAATTTAAGGAGAAGAACTGTCAGCTAACAAAAACGCGACAGCGTAGTTGAAGCGTTTTTGGGTTGACAGTTCTTCTCGTTAAACTGCTGTTAGGCAAGAAATTTGAATTGTAGTAAACACAAATTTATGTAGAAAAAATATAAAACTCAATTGCAATAAGGTAGGACAATTTAACGAATAAAATAAATTAGTATAATTCATATTATTAATTAATACATTGTTACTATGGTTCTGAAATCAGTTAAATTTACAATACAATTGTTTGTTTCGTTTTTATCGTGTTTACCTATAATTTTTCGCTGTAAAAATCTGTCCTAACGTTTTTTCCATGGTAAAACTGAAAAAACTACAATATTCTTATGGAACTTAATACATATGAGTTAAATTGTCGTCTCTATATTATTTTGACTTGAATTTTGGTTACATAGGTATGTTTTCGGTATCGGTATACCTATTCAATTTTTTTTTTTTTTTTTGATTGATGAAGAATTTTTTAGTAAGCGATAATTAGTTATACATGTAATTGATTAACACTACCGTCCGTAATAAATCATTATTGAAACTGGGTTTTGATTAATTATTCAAATCACAATTTAATAAATATTAATTCCTTTTTATTGGGTAATGACTTAGTTTTTTCAATTATCAAATAGAATCCGTTACAAAAGGTTACTTACTATGTCGTTTTGTTTTGGATAACATTTTTTTACGGAGTGAGAAAAGTAAATTAAAAGTTTGTTTACATCAATTTTTAAATATTAATTATTTTAATCTTTTATAAAAATCATTTTTAACCTATACGATTAAGATTTTAAATTTATAGTGTCTAGTCCTATTGGGACATGTAAGTATACAAAGTTGTGAATCAATATTGTGTAATATATGAGTATGAGAGTGGTGATCAGCATCATACAACAACCTTCAACATAATAACGAATACGTATCTACATGCAATATGTATACGTATCTTAGAAACGTATACATATTGCATGTAGATACGTATCTTAGAAAAATACGTATACGTATCTTAGAAACCAAACAGTGAATCGTCTGCAAATTGTGTGGAGCTTTTATTTCCGAGAATAGCTACAGTCTATCTAAATCTATTTTAATTGCATTGTAAAGAGAAGAAGGAAGAAGGGAATACGCTAATTACAATAGTAAGCAGTTCCGAACAAAGTAGGTACACGCTATAGTACACAGTAGGTGTTAAAAAGAGACAAAACGTAATATTGTACCAATTTTTTCCGTAATGTAAACATAGGATGTAGGTAATCTTAAACAAGCACTCTTGAGAAATTATTAACATGTTTAGTTTATTTTTATTTTCTTCTGTTTCGAATTTGGATTTCTTCGAATTATGGCTCAAGATATTTGTATTAGTGTTGTCAGATGATTAATCGATTAGTCGGTTTAGTCGACTAATTTTGTTTACATTGAGTCGTATTTTAGTCGACAATTTTACCTTTGATTAAATGATTAAAATAACTAATTTTTGTTTAAATGACTCAAAACAACTAATTTAACAATTTTTCTGTATTATTTATTGGACTTCAAAAAATGAAAACTAAAAAGTTATCTATTTGTATGATGATTCGCTTTTATGTTGTTAATATGTTGTGATATTTCATATTTTTCTTTTTCTTAAAAGAAAAATATTAAAAGTCCAAAATTAAATTCAAAAGAAAACCTCGTTTTTGAAAGAAAACCTCGGTTACCTTATTCATGAATTCGACTAATAATTTAGTTGATTAGCCGACTACTCTATGCTCGATATTTTCGACTAATGACTAATTTTATCTGAAAAACAATTTTAGTCGATTAATCGACTAACTGCTTCTCGGCCCGACATCAGTAATTTTTATTTTTATCTACTATTGTCGAAATTTGGTAATATATTATTCGCCGTAACTTATTCGATGTAGTATTGCTTGTATTACAACTCACGGTAGCGGGTAGTCTTAAAAGGGAATAATCTCACTTATCAGGTCAGTCCATAAGTTCGTGCGTATTTTTTTTTGGTAAATTTTTAAATAATATAAAAAAAAAACACAGTTAAACACAATTCATCCTTTCTGCGATCTGGTCCACTGTTAATTGTGGCTCTGAATCCACAAGATTTCGAAGAATGTCATCATCAAAATTAACAGGACGTCCTAAACGGGGTTCATCATCAATGCTGCTTTCTCCAACTTTAAATTTTTTAAACCATTTCTGGGCAGTCCTCACACTAATAGTGTGTTCACCATGTACACTGTTAATTTTTATCGCTGCAGACCTGGCAGATTCACCATACGAAAATAAAAATTGTAGCACAGCACGTTTGTACTGATTATCTGTATTCATCTTCTATGAGTACTAAAATGCGTTCGATATTTACGAAAGTTGGTGATGAACTGAATAATATGTCAGTCAAACGATGACAAGTTTCGACAAGTTCAAAATGTATTGGTTTAGTAAATGAATCATAGTGAATTCCATGCATGCTATTAATACGCACGAACTTACTATAGTTACTGAACTCAGTAATTAAGCAATAGTTACTGAATTTCTTTTTTTTCAGGTGAATCACTTTTGTTGTTGATTTTTTTTACATTTTTTGTAAATAATTGCTTATTAAATTTCAACATTATTTTTTCATCTTTTTAGGTAAAAATTAATTGAAAATAAATTATAGCGTATAAAATCTAAATTTTAATAAAAATTTATTTTTTTTTATTATGAACCAAAAAAAAAAAAAAATTGGAAAATTGATTTATGGAAAAATTAAATAATTTTGACAGTGATTAATTGTGTTTTTTGTATACAAAGAAGAAAATGTTTTTTTCTTCAAGTCCATATTTGCCAGAACAAAAAAAAAAAAAATGAAAAGAATATTGAACTATAATCGAGGTAAATTAATGCAAATTGCAATATTATTGATAGAAAAATTTTTTGTATAATTTATTTAAATTACATACATACAAAGTTGCATAAGATCTGATCTAGTTCGGTTGAAATTGATTGATCAGTATTTTGCAAAACGTGTAGAAAAATTAATACAAGATAATTTTTGTCAAAATAAAAAATAAATGCATAAAAAAATGGGATATTGTTTTTAACGAAGTGCTAAAGTACAGTGTCGGGAAGAAATATGTTTGTAAAAATTTGAAATTAGCTATAAAAATTTTGTATTTCGGCAAGGACGTTACAATGTTTTCAACTCATTAGATCTGAATCACAGTGGCAACAAAATTTTATCCGTTACTTTACCAGAAAAGAAGAAGCAACACAAAATTATTAACAACCCAAAATGATAAATACTTATGTCTACATAATTGATCAAAATCATATGACCTTAGCTGTTTTATTTCATTTTAATATCCGCAGTTTTAGTTTTAATTAACGGCTTCCTGAAAACTCGTTTAAACGATACTAGCAGGGTTAGTTGGGGTATTTTGGGTATATAATTTAACTATTTTTAAAATTATTGCCTTCTAGTTACGTCTCATATGATAAGATTTTTACTGGTTTTGATATACAGGGTATTAGTGAATAAGTGCGAAAGATTTTAAGAGTTGAAGGTATTTAATGAGTCAGGTACAAAAGTATAGCTCAGCGAAAAATATTTTTTTTATCAAAAATTATATACCTATAATGTACTAATTAATATTCTTCAGTTATTATATTTGTATACCACTTTTTTTTTTTTAATTCCCGCGCGCTTATCTTCTAGTAATATAAAAGCATTGTTGAAAAAGCGTTGTAAAAACGCTGTAAAATGATGTTTATAAATTATATTTCAAAAACGGCAAGGTCAATAATTTTTATTGGTTATTAATTATGGTTTGTAACTTTGTATTTTATAACATATTAAATTTTTATCAAATTCCTTTGACACGTTTTTATTTTTTTAAAAAAAAAAAGAGTTTTTCCATAAGAGCCCGTGTTAAAATTACAAAACTTTGAAATCGTTTTTCTCAAAATTGGGTAGGTCAATTTTAATCGAAATAGGCTTATATTATTGGTATTGAATTAAATAAAAAATTCGTTAAGTGCGTGTTTTTGATACGCAATAAGTAATGTCAGCTCAGTGAAAGTGTTAATTTATGATTTTTTGTTAACTCTATAGTTGTTAACTCTACAGCCCTTTTGCGTTTATTCAATATGGATGTACAACTCTATAATTATTAAATATGGATATACAACTCCATAATAATGTTTCCCCCACTATGATCACACAACGATATTAATATGTCATCCTTCGATGACATAATATCTAGAAAAGTTTTGTTAAAATCCTTTGAAAAAATCGTTTTATCGACCAATTACCTTAAATAAATCTCCCCTTCTAAACCTATTTAAGAAATTTTTTAGCGGGCTTTATTTAGTTTAGTGATTCTAAGCTTATAATTTACATTATCCATAAAATTGCCCAGTCAAACATAAGCACTTAATTCAATATTTAAGTACCTAGTCATTTATTGATTCAGTGATTTGCGGCTTAATTAGCGGCAATAAAAAAAAATGCTAATTTACCATTCATATATGGCTACCGTCGTCAGTACGAAATTGCTGTATACAAGAGGTGAAAGCGCTCATAGTAGTTGGTAGATATAATCGTTTGTAATTTTACTATGCAAATCACAAATAAACTTTAAAAAAAAATAATTATCAATTATTTTCAGTTATAAAACTTATTTAGTCTAGGTACTTAATAATTTGCATATATTAAAACAATTTCAAATATTTTTTATGCATTCATGATTAAAATGTGTTGCACTCTAATCATACACGTAGGAATCATAATAGGTGGTCGTGACGTAAAGTCTTAATTGCATTCTGACACAAATTATGTAAAATATTTGCATAATATTTCTTTTTTTCTAATTAATAATTTATTATGATTTTTTAATCTTAGTTGAAAAATAATTAAAGTTAAGAATATGTCATATTAACATGACCGTTGTCAAAAACCGTAACAGTTAACTTAAAATTATATTGGGAACAATTTTGGCCACTCTATTTTTAAACAAGTTTTGCGTAGGATGTGAGTCTGACTCGCGTACCGAGGGTTTCGTATAATATCTCTAATATATTATCCGTATAAAAAGAACACAGGGCTCAATATCAAAAATTCAGTATCTTATAAATATTTTATTTGAGTCTAAGCATTCATTATGTAATATAACATTGTCGACAATTTTTATTTCTCTAAAGAATTGTGATAAATTTATTTTTTTCTATATTACCTATGGAATTTACTGGCATTTTTGAAATTCAAATCATTTTTAAGTAAGCGATGCTAGTAACGACACCCTGTACTGCCTACGTCATTTATGCCTTAAGCCAGGGCTTCTTAAACTTTTTTCAATCGCGACCTCAAATAGAGATATATAAGTACTAGCCATATGCCCGATGCGATTTCCCATCGGCAACATTTTTTTATTAGGTACTGACTTTCTGCTCACTTCTAATGTTTTTCAAAAGCCTAAATCAATATCCACGTTTCTAACTTCAAAAATGATGAACTTCCCATACGAACTTTCATTTTCTGTTTTAACCTCTTATGGAATATATTTCCAGAAACAACTGACTGTTATTTATAAATAGAAGCCTAAACGCCAATTTTCATAATTCCTGTGCTTAATTTTGTCCTTCTAAACCCAACAATTTAGGTTAAAGATTCAGTCAAAGTTAAAGATTCATTAGATATTGTTTATTTTAATAGCCATAGTAACATATTTTTATACATATACCACTAACTTCAAAAATAACGAATTTACATACAAATTTTCATCCCTTATTAAACTCACTTAGGGGACAAATTTTCAAAAATCCTTTCTTAGTGCTCACCTACGTTACATAGGGAATTTATTGATTAGGTAACAAGGTATACACATATAAAAAAATTTTCGCTATGACCCCAAGATTTCGCTAAGCGACCCCAAATGTGGTCGCGACCCATAGTTTAAGAAGTCCTGCATTAAACAGTAAGTATTGGTTATCATCGACACATACATCTTTGACCAAACTAACAACATTATACTTTAACTTTTGTGATATTTTGTTTACATTCGTTTAAATAATGAACGCATTTCAATTTAATGCTTTTTACACATTTTTAAATAATAAATAGACCATTGTTATCTTTAAAATTGTATATTATTTAAATTTTAATTATATTTAACTTCTATTTACAATATTTTTAAAAGAAAAAAAAAACGTTTTTGTTAGAATTTTTTTTAAATTGTTGTTTCCGAAAATTAAATATTTATAACGACTGTAAACAAACTAAATTTGTAGTAGAAGAATGGAATAGTCACAACATTTGGTCTCGGGTATACAAAATTTATACCTATAACTTACCTATTATATTGGTACATTACCTATATACAAAAATTATACATATAACTTACCTATTACCTAATAGTCTGAAAATTTGTTATTCCTCTATAAATTTCAATCTTTTAAAAAAAATATCAGTCACAAGAACGCTTATGGTCACTTTTTGTTAAAAATAGGGTTAAGTCTAGGGTATAGAATTTTTCATGTATGTGGATGTTGCAAAAACCTCTGAACTGAAATTTTGATAAAATTTTTCAAATTTATTCCGTTTAAGAGGCTTAGCCAACATCACCAATCAGAAATATTATCACAATACTCTTCATGAGAATTAAAATATTATACAGCCGACTCTCGTTAATTCAAACCTGCGATAATTCCAAACTCTCTATAATTCAAAGTTATCACAAGTTCCCTACAAAACCTCTTAATAATATAATTCGTAATATTTTAAGAGTCCCTCGAGTTTCGAAATAACGAAAGTCGGCTGTATATGAAAGGAATATTTTACTTTACAAAATATGCCTATTGTATACGCATATACATATAGGGGCGACTGGGGTAAAGTGGCAACTCTAAGACAAAATGTTGTTTAGTTTGTTTGTTTGAAAAGAAATACAAATTAATAAGTATTTAGCATATAGTTGCTTTAGTGCAGAACCAATAACCATTAATATATCAGCAATATCTTGAAAGGTATTTTTGCAACTTTTGTTTTTCGCAACATGTGCAAAGTGACCACTTTACGCCACTATGTTGGGTAAAGTAGCCAGGGGTACCCATTTTAACCCAAAAAGGAATTTTGAAGTAATAAACATGTGTATATACAAAATCAAACTATGTTTGTATCATTAATTATTATATATATATCAACGAACGGACGGACGAACGGACATTGAAGTCTCATCATAAGGGTTCTTTTTTCAAATTTTTTCTCAGAATCCTAAAAACTGATTTCAGGCAATTCTTTTGTTTATAAAATATAAAGAACTAAATAAAAGTTCTGAATTTAATGTAATTTGTTAAAATATTCTAAGAATTCAACTTGAGTAGCGATCGGAAACACTGACCACTTTGTACCAATATAACTCTGGCCACTTTACCCCGTTAGACGCCATTTCGGCAAACAACAATTAATTTCAAGAAAGAATTTTCTGATTCATCGATAACTATATTATTTTAAAGGTAAATAGATAGAGTCTTCAGCTATCTCAATACTTTGTTTTTGTAATTAATAAAAAAATAATGAGAATGCAACTTAAAACTTACTTTACATCAACACTTGCAAATTCAGAAAATTCGTTATAATTCATATAATCTAGGGAACTGATCATTGACGTTTCAATAGGATACTAATGGCTTGTCTAGAAGCTAGTATTCAGCTTCGCCACAAGATTGCAGTAGTTTCCGGTGAGTAAAGGCCAATGGTCACTTTACCCCAGTCTCCTCTACCTATGTGATTATAATATTGAAAATGGTATTTTAAGTAAAAAAAAAGAGACTGTGTTTAATCTTAACGTACAGGTGTACATTTTGCATCACCTCCAGCTACTTTTTAACCAATAATAGCATATTTCATATACGACTAAATATTATAAAATAAAATTACATAAAATATATGTCTAGCACTCAGATCGTATGCGCAGATAGTTCTAGTTATAGTTGTTGTAAATAAATAGAAAATACATTGAAAATGGAGAGTGGCACACAGCTTTCTCGTACTCGTAACAAACTTAATTATCTTGTGCTTAAACTGCATTTTGCCTATTCTCAAATTAAAATCGGTTGAATAGTTCCGAAGTGATGTCACTTGGTGTGATTTTCAAACCCACAACCGAACGAACCAACAGACAGACCCAAAACCAAAAATGTTCAGTAAGCTCTAAAATGTAAAATGAGCAAAAAAAAATTTTCATATCTTCAAAGAGATTAGAGTACTTTCGCTGCACTATATTAGTCTCGAAAGCAAAATTACTGTTCTATAACTTTTACATAAAGTATCATCAAAATAAAAATTAATTAACAGAAAATTTAACTCTTAAAAAGTCTCAAATTCAGTAATTTATAATCAAATCCGAGTTTATATTATACAAACAAGAGTAGCTATATTTATATAATAATATAATAATCTACTCAAACAATTTGAGAATATATAATTGATTATTTGAAGATATGTTGAAAGAAATTATTAATTTAATATTTCATTAAGAGAAACATCCAGAAAAAGAATTATATAATAATACCTATACCCTAAAGCTATAACAGCAATACCACTAATCGTTTAGTAAAGATGATTAATTAATTAAATTTTGCAAAATATAAATTAAATAATTATTTTAGTACAAATGAAAAAAAAAAAGAAAAAAGATATTAAGAACATCTTTGAAACGGAAAGACATTTAACTATGTTATGGCAGAATCAAATGTCTGGCCGTCTTTAATTTTTTTTTTTTTTTTTTTTTTTGTAAATCGGTAGGGTCGGATAAAAAAAAAAGATATCGCTACTAGCTCAATCAAGAAAAGAGGAAGAACAGAATTAAGAGTTCTTATAATTTGATCGGGTATCATAATCTAATCAAACATAACTAAGTACTGAATCAGGGGCGTAGCTACCGCCGTATCAGCAGTATCAATGATACGGTGCCCCCGGGCTACAGAGGCCCGTAACGTGTGTAAGCAAAAATTAGTAAAATGTTATCGACAATGTCACTTAATCTCGTGCTTCCCGGGAAAAAAACATTTAAAAAAAACTGTCATACGTGCCTATAATAGAGTTTTCACTTCAGAAATGACAAAAGTCAAAAAGCAACCCCTTTTGTTCCCGGGTTAAGCGGGGGCCCAAAAGCTGGCAACATGGGTAACTTCAAAAATGAGACTTCGATGGGGTAGAAACGGCTATCAAACTTGTCACTATTGTCTATAGAGGCAGAAATTTTAGAAAAACTGAAACCGTCTTTAGTTATAGATAATTTAATAGTTCAATTTGCCGGAAAAAAGGCAAGAAAAGTGTATATTTGACTTGAATTGTTTGGCTAGGCTCAATTTCTAGGAGGAAGCGATAACTTATAATCAATAAATATTTATTTTAATTTAATGCAAGCATTTTTGTTTCTTTTGTGAGAAATCTTTACCCTTCATTTGGGCCCCCCAACTAATTTTGATACAGGACCCCTCCAAGGCACGCTACACCACTGTACGGAATCAACCCAAATTTAATTAATCCCAAAAGATAACAACTTATTTTCCTAGTTATAAGAAAAATAAGTTTTTTCTCAGTTACAAAACACCTGTTGCTATTTAGAGAATGTGACATAACTGACGCTAATAGTTGTTTTATTTGCATAAATTTTTAAAATCAATTTTTTAAACGATTTTCGGCATTATTTTCATAAACGAAAAGTTAGAAAAATATCTACATACATAAGGTATACGAGTATTTTAACATAATTTTCCAAAATTAGTCAAGTGCCCTATACTAAGATCTTGTTTCTGTTTTTGAAGTACAGTATACACAAGGCATTTACTTAAAATTAGGGTTTTAACTGCCTGGCTTTGTCCTTTGGCTGAAAACTACAAAACCAATTTTTTCACATTGCTTTATTATAGCGTATTAAAAACAGAAAAAATGGACATAACTGACACCTAAAAATCACGTTGACCGATCTAATCTGTCCAATCTATCTTTGTTCTAAAATAAGAAAATACACATTGTTTCAACTACAAAAAATCTCTCGCAATTCTTAAAGGTCAGTCTGGCTCCAAAAATATTACAAAAATCTATTCAATTTCAAAAAAAAAATCAAACCATATTTGAAACAACTACAAAAAATTTTGAAATTCATCATACGATTGGATGTTGTAATCGCATTGTCTTGTCTACACGTCGGGCAATTAATATTCGTTAAAAACAAATCGCTCGTTAAAACCTTAATTCAATTACATTTCAACAAACAAATTAAAATCAATCTTAATTTCGATTACGGCGTTCTTAATTTTATTTGAAACTAACCCAAAAATTACCTTCAACAATTCTGACCTGAATATTAAAAATTCAAAACATCAATAATACAACCTGTAATAAATTAATCAAATTTAATTTTAGTTGTGTTCCGTTAAATTAAAAAAATATATAAAAAAAAATTTCATGCCAAAAAATGTATACGTCAAAATAGTTTTATATTATGAGTAATGAGCTCCATTTGATTAGAAATATTTCATAAAAATTGCTGCACTGACCAGCCAGACTGATGTCTTAACTTTTATTTTAATAAATAAAGTACGTACAGATGGAGAGAAAATTGTTTGAACGGTACGAAATTATATTTTAGAAAAATTTAAGAAAATTGTTTTGAGTACAAGCTGTTCCGTCCATGTGATTTCTTCCCTTTTTTTTTTAAATAATGTCCAGATTTGATATCAATCATTCAGCTCCGTTTTTTCAAAGATTTTTAGTAACGTTCCTTATAATTCTTATCAACTATACTGTCTGTTTTTTTCGTCCGTGTGCAATAACTTGTATCCCATTTCAAACAATACTTACCTACTTATTTACAAACAGGATAGAAAAATGAAGGACCTCGACGGGGACAAATCGGGTTTCTTGTCAAAAAAGCGACAAATGGCGTATTATTAATCAATTCAGTCGATGGCAAAGCTAGCCTAGTATACAGGATCGGGTTCCTTTTGGAACCTCGACCCAGGATTACAAATCCGGTTACCCTCTCTGCCGTCGGGTCTGGTTACAGTATTTATGTTAGTTATGTCAGAAAAAATTTGTAAGAAGAATTATAAGAAGATTTGGTGACTTTTTGAAAAAAAGTGCATTCGAAAGTGGGCATTGAAAAACAATATTAGGGGAAGGTCGCCCAAAGCGAGTAAGCTAAGATTAAACGCCCAAAAAAGTGACTTTTGACTTCGATAAGCAGATCTTTTTTATATTATCAGATAGAATAGTTATCGAACTTTAAAATAAAACTTCGCTTAAGAAATGTTTATACGATATTTATTTTTAATAAAGAAAATACAAAACCTCTATAAAAACCCGCTTTGCCCGTATAGGTATCCTAAAGCGGGTAACCCTCTTTGGGCAAAGCGGGTAAGTACATTATGTATTTAAATACTGTTATTATTTTTTAATATAAACTTTCTTAATTATATAGAACTTAACAATGATAATAATTAAGTAAAAAAAATTGAAAAAAGGCAAAAATAATAAATTTATAACAATTGACTGTAACTTTCTTTACAACCTCCATGTTGGAATATATTACTTCAGGTGATTCTACATCAAAATCACCACAAACAAGGCAGAAATATTTTTTTTAAGCTTTTTCCTTCATTCCATCGTAAAAATAAGATTATTTATTTTTTTCCCCTTCCAACAGTTTTTTCCATTAAGATGCTTCTATTTTGTCTACCCGCTTTGCCTAAAAAGACTTAATTTTCTTAACTTAGAATAATTTCAAAATGAAAGCCGGTACATGTCTACCTTTTTCTACATTAAAAGTCAAATGATGATAACATAATATGGTAATACCAAAAAGATTACAAATAAAAAGGTTTGTGACTAGTCACGGAATATTTATCGTCAAAAATTTTAACAAAACCAACAAAAAAATTTGATGAAGCTTAACTAGGACATTAAACGACACAAGCGTTCAAGTGCAACTGATTGACATTGGTTGATATTCGGTTAATCTCGGTATACACACGACCTGACAAAAACATTCGATACAACGATATACAAGCGCTTACCCGCTTTAAGAGGGTACCCGCTTTGGGCGACCATCCCCTACATAGACATATAACTTTTTCTTGACAAAATGTCGCAAAAATGGACACAAGACTCCACTGCTATTGTAATATTATGTTATTCGAAGAAACATCTCGGAATCTATAGAGATACTACTTCAAGTTTAAATCCAAATCATTAAACAAAATGTTAGAATATGGGCAAAGTTTCCGTTTTTGGTAAGTAACTTCAGAAATAATTTCAAGGGGGTATCGTTAGAAAGTTCTATTAAAATAAAGTTGAGAGTCTTTTTAAATACCATTCATTTTTAAGCGTCCTGTGTGAAATATTGAATTTCGAAATTTGTGTTTTCTACTAAACGAGTTATCGGCGAGTTAAACTTTAAGGCTTTTGTCAAAATTTGTGTTCGCTGTTTGGCCATTTTTATGGTGCAGTGTACACAAGTATTGTATAAGCACACCTTAATTGAAATCAGTTGGTTCAATTAATAATTTTTTCTGGCTTTTATAGATAAACAGGAAATTCAAATCAAAAAAATGATATGACACTTTTTTTTCTCAACTGTATATTTAAAATATAAATATAATTTCGTTATGCATAAAACGCTAAAATGGCGTTTAACAAGTTTTTTTTTTGAACGGTTTGTGTGTTTTTTTGTTTTAATCTTTCTTCGTTGACTTTTAGAAACAGTTATTTATAAATAATTATAAACAATTTTTTTGATATAATTAATGTATAATTGGTAAATATTAAAAATTATCAAATTAATCTTTTTTAATTTATTAGTAGCTATAAATAATTTGATGGTTAAATTTTAGAATAATTTGTAAAATTTAAAGGGAAAAAATACTTTTTGACAGGCGAAAGGCAAAAGGCAATTTCGGGAATTTTTTTTAACAAGGGAAAAGATCGTGGGGAAAAGTGGCGGGCCCCGGGAATAAAGCACATCTCTTGAAAATTTCTCCCCGAAAAAATAAGTGACGAACAAAAACAAAATAAGTTTTCATTTTTTCGCGGGCTCCTATACCGACCGCTACGGACCCCCTCTTCGCGCTTGGGCTTCGGGGCTACATAACCCTGGCTATCCCATCCTCTCGTCGGAGTGCCGAATCTACCTAAAACTACTACAACATACTTTTCTTTTTAAATCACTCTGAATCGTAATATATTTTCTATAACACCCGCTTCTAAAGTTCAATATTCGAGCGTTGTCTAGTGGGCGTAAAGAGCAATTTTCATATCATTGTAAAACAAACGACAGTAACTGTGCGCGAAAGTACAACTGTGCGTGAAACTAGCTAAAACTATACGAGAAAATAATGATATTCGTTTGTCAATGATAATCGTGTTCAAAGTAAATATGGAAACGATCAACAAATTAATAAAAAAAAATAAAAACGATCTACAAATTAATAAAATTTTTTTTTCATATAACCTTATAAAATAAAATATTTTTTAAAATTACTTAAAAATAATTAATTTTTTTCTCTCTATTAAACTTTAGAAGCCGTCGTTATAACAAATTATGTTCTATACGTATACGTAAAGTGAGGTATCCAATAGGCTTAAACTGGGGCACTCGCTAAAGGGACTGACGCATACACAACGAGATCTCGTGCGCTTACCCTCTAGAGCGCACTCGATCTCGTTGTGTATACGTCAGTCTCTTAGACTCATGCCCCAATTTAAGCCTACTCTTTACGCATATGTATCGAAAATAACTACACGGAGAGAAAATTCCTATAAAAATTTCTGTGCTCATACTACAATCGACGTGTAACAGGCGAACATATCCAATTTTTGTACGGTAAAATTATAAAAATTACAATAATATATAACTATAATTTTTATAATTTTACCGTACAAAAATTGGATATGTTCGCCTGTTACACGTCGATTGTAGTATGAGCACAGTAATTTTTATAGGAATTTTCTCTCCGTGTATTTGAAACGTTTTATTAAAAAAAAATTCTTTTTAGTACGAAAGGTATTTTACACACCTTTAACATTTCCTTTCTGTACGTATTTTAAAAGCAGTATTCCATCAATTTCTTGAAAACATTTCATAAAAAAAGCGAAAAACACTTTTTTCCTCAAAAACATTAACATTGAATAATTCTTCGAACATTTAATGAATGTGTTTGTTCAGTTCTTTCGTCGCTAGAAAAACTTTTTTTAAATTTAATTGAAAGTCCATGTAATAAAAAGTGGTCAATCTCACTCACTCAATGGTAGATATCAACATAGTTTGTAATAGCATCCGCGCGAAATTTAATCAGTTTTCAGTCACGCTTCACTGTACGTCAATACTCAATATATACATATACATAAGCATCTTCACATACAAGATACGGATGTCGCCCAATCGATCTTCAAGACATCTTCGTTCATTATACCCATCCATTCATAATGAGATATCATACCCAATACAAGAAATACATAATATATAATACAGAGGACTTCAATAGATTGAATACATATAGGAATTTGATATTTCTTCTAGTGTTTTGTTGATGCTTTTGTTTCAGTAGTGTATAAGGATTAGAGTAGATAATGGTATAGTTTTCTGGCGCTGTAATGAAATGTTTTTAATATTTTATTAACTTTTCAGTAAAAAAGTTATGGGCCCGATTTTTGAAAGTTCCAATTTTGAGGGCCCTAGAGTACTGTATACTATCGTTTTTAAGATTATTTCTCTTTTTCTGTGGGTGTACATTCGTGGAATTTTTTTTTTCGTATATTTTCCGGAGAAAGAAAATTGATAAAATGAAGACTATTTTTACTTTACTAACACTACTTTATTTAAAGTTTTAAATGTCTGTGACATGTTTCGGCCCGTATGGCCATTAACAAACAGTAACTTATATTTAGCAAGCTATTTACTTATATATATATATATATATATATATATATATATATATATATATATATATATATATATATATATATATAAGTAAGTAGCTTGCTAAATATAATTTACTATCCGTTAATACATAGTCTTTATTCAATGCGTTATTACATAATAGACACCTGATTAGAGTTTTAGGAGATTTGGATACCTATATATTTTTTTATTTATGACAAAAAAGGCTTATTGACAAAATTTTTAAATTGATAATCGTACTCTATTTTAACGATATATTTGCGGATTACTTCAACGAATTGATAACGCGACAAATCCTAAGGTAGCAACATTCGGAAAATTCAAATTTCGTGAATCTACCAAAACTGGATCTGGCTTTCACTTCAAACACTTATTTTATTTATTCTATTTTGCATCTCCGCCATAAGCATTTTCTCATTCTACGGGAGTCTTTAAAGTTTTTGAGATATTTTAAGTGTAAAATAATCGTGTCTGTAGATATACTAGACGTTGAATATTGTTTTGGGAATATTATGCCCATATTGTGGTTTCTTATGTAGCCAGTTTGGTGACAAAACGTGTTTTATTTCAATTGAAATGATATAATGGTTAAGAAATCAGATAGTAACACAATTTCAATAAATGAAATATATTCTTTTTCCTTCGAGTTCACTACAGCAGCTGCAATTCAATTATTCTATGATAATAACTTCGTCATTTTCATTCTTCAAAACTTCTTTTAATAAAATGTATCGTCTAACGAATAAAATTATAGGAAAAGTACAAAAATTTTTATTAACTTTTGAGTCAGTTTTAGACCCTGTTATTAGTAAAATAATTATTAGTAAATATTTATTGTAAAAAACTCTTTTTGACTGTAGAATCCAATTTATTTTTGTGAGGTCCCTGGACACATTTCATGCGGAGGCCACTTGTAAAACGGTCAATGGTATGTTACTAATTTTTAGAAATTATTCATAATCTATTTAATAATCTATCAAAACCAGAAAATTGTTTAGAATCGACATCCACATTGTTTAGAATGTACATGTGAAATAATTTACAAAAAAAGCAATGTACAAGTACGTCTTAACTTATGACACTTTTTATTAGGGCTATTAACTTTTTGCATTCAACCGAATTTAAAATTTTGTACAATTTATTAATATCTGATTGACATCTGCTTGGCTATAAAAAAATATAACAAGCTTAGACGCATCTTAATCGACCTGTTGTAGATGAGCAACAAATCCAAATACTTGACGGATTAATTTTTATTTTTTTTTTTGATTATATAATTTCAGTTGTGGAGGCCTGGGGGCATGATGTACCCTTAGGGCCGTGGACAGAAACGACAGGTCCCGGAGACAAACCGTCAGATTTTTCAAAACCTTTTCCTCAAAATTATAGATTTTTTCCGGGTGCCGAGGGCCCTCTTTTCAAACCCGGCCTCTGAGACTACAATTCTGGTTGCCTCCCAGCTAGATTTTTCAAAACCTTTTCCTCAAAAATATAGATTTTTTCGAATGCCTACCAACACTTCCGGACCCTCTTTACAGCCCCCAGGGCTACAATCCTGATTACCTCCCCGCTCGTCGAGCCCACGAGCCCTAGGTACCCCTCTCTCATGTAAATCCGGCTCTGATCCCAAGTATATGTTTAAGTAAATTCATTTCTACTTGAGTGGTTTTCTTCATTACAATAATATATAAGAACATTTTACAACGTTATCTCCGATTGGATTACCATTTGTAACACCTAATTTTTTTTTCTTGTACCAAATTGTTCGTCATAAAATTTTACAATTATTACATATTTATCTAATCTCCGCTGCAAATATTTTAAATGAAACGTAGTCAAGTTTAATGATCATACCTTTTAAATGTGATTTCTTCATTAGAGTGAAAATTCCAATTTAATTCTTCTAACCTGTGCAGTGATATCTTAAATAGTTCTGTACATTTTGTTGCCATGTCACTTGCAAGTAGGCGAGAAATTATGATACTATTAAATTTTATTTATATCGTTATTAGTGGACAAACGTTTGCACAAAGTACATAATATAGGCACCTTCCAAAGAGATTCATTTCCAGCGCAGTGCAACATTTTCAATTAGACAAGATAATTTCTCGTCCAGCATCACTGATAAATTTTTTTCTTGATCCTAATTACTAGTTTTGTCGTGACACAAAATATTCAAAACAAAATATTTCATGTCTCTGTGGAGTAAACCAGTGGCGGATATCAATCAAATTTGACGGTTAATTGTCCTATTTTTAACAAGATATATTTTTTAATATGCCCAGTAGTAAGAATCGTTCGTTCGTTCGAATAAATGATTGGCATATTATATATGCGAAATGTTTGTCTATCTGTCTGTTTAAATGGTTAAATATCACTTGTTAGTGTCTTATTATTATAAAAGATGGATAGAAATCTATCATTTAAGTACCGTAAAACCGTCTAGACCCGGGCACTTTACACCAATCTTCAAAGTAAATACTACTTGTCTATGAGACGACGATCTGTAATAGCAGGACGAAGGGAAGAGGAGAATTGACACGAACTGTTATGCTAAAAAGAGACAGACGGAATACATATTAGGTATGCTAAAAAGAGACAGATCACAATGACGGCAACGACGGCGTCAGAGATCATCGTCTCATAGACAAGTTTAGTTTCTACATTAACCTGCTACAATAAACATTTGTTCTTGACGTCATTAGAGAGAGAAAAACATCCTGTAAACAGCTGTACCAATAAAACCTACGGATTCCAACTGTTACTATCTCATTTTACAGGATTACTATTCTTCAGTTTGTCAAAGAAATAAAATGTATGTCTAACTTACAATTAGACATGTAATTTTCGTCATAATTGTCACATTGTTTTAATTTTGATATGTATGTGTTCAGAATTTTATCGCGCATCATTTAATGATCTTTGAAGTTATATTCGATGTATATATAAAAAAAAAATACATGCTATATATGTATATCCGTTTAGACCCGGACACATCAGTTTATTACACTATGAGCGCGATTCGTACTGGCTGTAACTTCCACTATCTATACGCTATATTTCCGCCAGAATTACGCGGCTTATGCCACCTTCTGGTGTCATATCGTATGTTTACTTCATAGAGAGGCATACTATGTATTAACCCTTCTCCCTTCGCACAAAATGTTTTGAAGCCTTTGACAGGTTCAAAGACATCAGACGATATAAAACACTGTCCTAACCCCGACGGGAGAGGTTAGTTTGCATGTTATTACATTATTTAAGTAAGTGTCCGGGTCAAGATAGATTTGGGGTGTAGACCCGGACACTTACTAATTATTTTTTATTTTTACTTATAATGAAACAAATGGGTCAGGGATATAACAAATAATATACGCTCTTTCTAATTGTAATACTTTTATTGGTGATATCTATGAAGGAAACATGTATAAACATAAAATTATACCAAAAAATGTAAAAAAGTGTCCGGGTCTAGACGGTTTTACGGTAGTATATTACTGACCTAAATTTTTTTCACATGTGCCAGTCACGAGTTTACATACATAGATAAATGGTATAGTATATAGCGAGGCCTGTTAGCGTTATTTTTGTGGCCTCGGATGCAGTTTGCGAAAATAAAAGGCTAAAAATCAAAGACTCTTAAGTATCCTTATGTTCCAGATAAAAAAAAAAAATTATGAATAAATTGGAAAAAAATTTTTTTAGTAGAAACAATATGTAATTTAGTCACGCTTAACCTAAAGTAATATTTTGTTGTAGATCCGTAAAAACTTTGGTATTTTTCCAAACTGACAGTCTTGACCCAAGTCAAATGACGATATAGTAATTTGACTCTTGTGAAGTTTCCATTTAATTGAAGTTTACTACATAGATATTTCTAACGAAATTAAGTAAGAAAATTTTCTTCGTAGCACGGAAAAATATTGGTATTTTGCTTATAGTTAAATAGGTACGCATAAAGACAACAACAAACACTAGCTATTTACCTGGCTTCCTCACTTACCTATTATCTACGTCCAAAATCTACCAACGAAAATATTAAATGCTATTTAAGATGGAATAATAATATGACATCAAGTATACTCTGGCAAAATTAAATAAACTAGACAATATATATAGTATAATTATTTGCCTTTATCTTTAAATAGTTCATTATCTAGTAACGTTAAAAAAATTTTATATTGTATATAATAGTTTTTTACTGAGCAGCCGCTTCAAGGCGCATACTTAAACTTTTTTTTGTTTGCCACTCTAAATTTTTGGGAAAAGGTTGACGCCCAGGGGGGAAGGCGCTTTGTAAAAGTCTGAAACTCTGTTCTGTATTCGATTGTATGTAGAACGTCACATTTTTTTATATCAATTCTATAGATTTCCAATTTTAAACGTCACAAATATTTTGAACTGTACCCCAACCCAGTCTTAAAAATTCTTTTGATATTTCGATAATATTACAGTTCCGTATGTAATCATTCGATAACAATTTACGTTTACATCGTGCGCCTTCAAAAAGTTGAGTGTTTCTCTGACAATTTTTAAATCGTTCCGCGGACCGACTATATTTATATAGGTACTTTGCACAAGCAAACGTCCAAACTGAATTATTTCCATAAAAAGGTACATTATTACGCGCGTCAAAAAATTTTACCACATAAAATTTATCTCTAAGTTGACCTCTAACACGAATTACGTGAAACCATTAAATAATTTCCAGTGAGAATACCGCCAAAAAACACAAAACATACGATACCATTGACTTTCTTCTCAAATATAAAGCAGCAGCAGCAGAAAATAAAGAAGCATGACGGACGACGATTTCTCAGCTCACATATCAAAGACAAGAAGGCGTGTTGTACGTACATATGTTTACTTTTTTATCGTCTCGTGTAAATACAACATTTTTTTATTCTCAAATTAATCTTCCAAAATATTATTTATGTGTGTGGGATATTGTGTTACTATATTTGGTTCGTGTTTGAATTCTTTTTTTCATATTTGGGTATAACACAAAAAAAAAAAAAACTGTACAGAGTAAAAATAAGGTGTATGACCTTCTAGTAAATAAGTAAATTGTCAAAATCATTTTTTTCCACTGAAATATATATACATACTTTGAAATGAAAAAATAAATATAAAAAAAATAATAGGGTAAGAGCCCCGTTTGTGGAACGCGATCCAATAGAAAAACAGTTTTGACATTTATATCTTAATGAAGTTATTTCTGAAAGAAACGTCTGATAACAAAAATTATTATTAATAGAATGATTGTTTTTCAATTTAAATTCATCTCACATTTAATGTTTCTTTACTTAATTAAAGAAATACATATATATATATATATATATATATATATATATATATATATATATATATATATATATATATATATATATATATATTAAACAGTTTTTGCTGAATGTGTCTCTTTTGCGTTTGATCAATGCTTATTTATAGAAACACGTGCCTTATAAATTTCAACATTTTCCAGTTAATTTTCGAAGTTAGCGCAATAAAACTATACAAATAATTTTTATTAGTCCAGTTAAGAGATTATAAGAGCTAAATCATCTTTTTATTCAGTTTAAATGTAATTTATGCATGTGTGTATTTCCTTCAGTACACATATAACCTCTGTATTTAACTAAAATCATGTACGTAAAATAACTAAAAATTTATATTATAAATAGTTTTAATTTCTTTTTGAGTCTAAAATATTTACTTACTGCTTTAAAATCTTAAAATTTTTAATATTTTTTTTTATTTCGGAGCGTATCGTCAATTGATAAATAAAAAAATATTGATTTAAAGTTGCAAAATTTTATTAATAATGAAAAATTGTCGCCATTTTGATAAGTTAGTTTAGAATTAATTAGAACTTTACCAAAATACATAGATGGCGAAACAAAATATAGTATTTTGGTATATTCTGTGATTTTGGTCGTTTATTTTATCGAATATTTAAACCATTCTATATTTTTTAATTTGACATTCTATTTACTACTAGATGTCACTCTATGTCATAGAGTGAAAAGATGGCAAAAGATGTATGTGATGTATCTCATGTTCGTACATACGTGTTCTTTTTTAGGTGTCAATGTGCTGATTTTTTAAAGGGTGTTAATATATTCTGTCCGTTTTTTTTATAGATGTCAACAAATTATAAAACAAAACATTAATAAATCAAAATTTTTGGGTTTCTTAAAAACATATTCATTGGATTAAAAAAACTTGGTTTCATGCTTATTAAGAAAAAAAAATGGGTGTTTAATTCATTTATTAATTTTTGTAAGCAAGTTTGATGAAATACCTACAAATAGTGTTCCACAATCGGGGCTTTTACCCTATAAAAAATTATTTAAAACGAAATTAAATTTCTTTTTAACGATACCTTTTGCAATTCTTAGAGATCATGGTGGTTGGCAAGCTTAGAGATTTGGATATTACGTCGTTAGAGATTGTAAATTTACTGGTATTTCGAGAAGTACCTACTAGTGATGTTGAGCTAACGAGTAGTTAGTCGACTAATGGACTAAAGTTGTTCTTCAGACAAAATTAGACATTAATCGGAAATATCGAGCGAACAATGGTCGACTAATAGACTAAATTTTCAACTGAATTCATGAATAGGATAACCAATGTAACCTTTTCAAAAACGGCGTTTTCTTTTAAGTATATTTAATTACTGACAAGTAAAGGTCCCGAGGCCGGACCTATCGATTTCGATGAAACTTAAATATATTGTAGAACACTAAAAACTAAGGGACACGTATTTTTTTTTATCTGCGGAAAAACGGTTTGAAGGGGTGAAATCGCCCTCCAAAAATTGGGGTAAAAATTTAATTTTTCAAATATCTCGAAAACAGTAAGAGATAGAGCAAAAGTTTAAATTGGCAATATTCCTCTTTTTTAAAGAGCTATCTATTGATATGCAATTTGTTCATATTACATCAACAGGGGTGGTTAGGGGTTAAATTTGGGGGTTAATTTTGCAAAAAGGGGGTGAAAAATAAACAATATGAAAATTTTGTTTACAGATTTGAAATCTACGTCAAAAAATCTAATTGACCTGTTTTTGCTCAATGCCCTAATATTAAGTCTAGGGGTAGTTAACTAGAGGGTGACTATATCGAATAGTCGTACAATTTGGATATTTCAAGAAGTTCTTCTTCATGGAAAATAGCTTAAGACAATTAGAGTAACGTAGAAATGAAATTCTCGAATTCAAAATTGAGTTTGACCAACATTGGAGAGGGGGTGAGTCACCCTTTTAAATTACATACTAGTTTATATACACTAATTTTTGCTATTAACACACTGATTGTGGGTAAAATAATGTCACAATAAGTGGTTCTGAAGTTGGACTGTCATATGTAAGGTCTTTATTAGGTTTGTTTTTTAATGGATATTATAGTTTTCCTTATCGAAAATTATCGATACCGAAAATTACATAACCTAACCTAAAATAACGAAACCTAATAAAAACCTTACATACGATAGTCTAACTTCAGAACCATCTATTGTGACATTATTACCCCCTGTGAGTGTGTTAATTGCAAAAACTAGTGTATGTAAATAAGTATGTAATTTAAGAGGGTGACTCACCCCCTCTCCAATGTTGCTCAAACTCAATTTTGAATTCGAGAATTTCATTTCTACGTTATTCTAATTGTCTTAAGCTATTTTCCATGAAGAAGAATTTCTTGAAATACCCAAATAGTACGATTATTCGACATAGTCACCCTCTAGTTAACTACCCCTAGACTTAATATTAGGATATTGAGCAAAAACAGGTCAATTAGATTTTTTGACGTAGATTTCAAATCTGTAAACAAAATTTTTATATTGTTTATTTTTTACCCCCTTTTTGCAAAATTAACCCCCAAATTTTAACCCCCAACCACCCCTGTTGATGTAATTTGAACAAATTGCATATCAATAGATAGCTCTTTAAAGAAGAGTAATATCGCCAATTTAAACTTTTGCTCTATCTCTTACTGTTTTTGAGATATTTGAAAAATTAAATTTTTACCCCAATTTTTGGAGGGCGATTTCACCCCTTCAAACCGTTTTTCCGCAGATAAAAAAAAATACGTGTCCCTTAGTTTTTAGTGTTCTACAATATATTTAAGTTTCATCGAAATCGATAGGTCCGGCCTCGGGACCTTTACTTGTGAGTTTTAATAAATTTTTTAAGAAAAAGAAAGTTATGAGATATTATAATGTGTTAATCACATAAAAGTGAAAAATCATACAAATAGATAATATTTTAGTTTTTAATTTTTGAAGTCCAACAAATTTAATAGTACAGAAAAATTAATAAATTAGTCGTTTTTAATCATTTTAAAAAAAATGATTACATTAGTCATTTAGTCGAAGTTAAAATAGTCGATTAAAAATGACCAAATGTAAACAAAATTAGTCGACTAAACCGATTAATCGATTAGTTATCCGACATCACTAGTACCTACTGGATGGGCACAATTTCTTCGATGCATTTTCGAATATGTGCTGCCTTATGGTTATATGGAAAATTCAAGAATTAGTTTTCGGTTATTTTCTCTATTTGATTTGTAGTAACTTTATAAATGCTATATACAGCTTTCCACGTAAAAATATACCGCCCATTATTATTGTTTATTCAAAAAATGATTTGAAATTTTGTTAAAGAGTCATAAATTATTGATATACATAAATACCTGTAAAAAAATTTATTTATTCTTAAACTTAGAAAAATTCTCAAATATATTACTTTGTATTTTTCCAGTTAGCACCGGTAGAAAATTTGCGAATTACCGGTAAAAATTTTAGGGAATTTTTGTGTTTTATCGGTATTTGAACCCTTAGACGTGATCTGTCAACAATTTTAACATGGTGACGATCATGAAGTAGATCTCGGTGACCGCGATGTACTCCATGCGGAGTTTATGTGTTCATTTTATGACACCTTGGGGAGATGAAATATTATATTTAACTGACCATCGGCTGTAATTTGGGTTTTGAAAAAAATGAAGCTACCAAAGGAAATTTTTAGTTATACTAACAATTTGGTTTATAAATTTGACTCTGTTACAGCTAGCACACCTCTCTCCTATTTAGAAAATCGAGACCCATCAGTAGACCGTATAGTATAATAACACCATTATTTTTTACACACAGATTCATTTAAAAAAAGTAAATAAATTATTTCAAACAAAATTAAAATTTGTAAACGATAATTTTTTCATTGAAAAATATATTTTAAATTAACAAGATTCAGATCAGATAAGATATCAACACTAAAGTCTGTATACTAGCCTCTGTGATACTAGCGTTGTATTCCAACCGTTTCATACATGTAAATCGGATGTTGACATGTTAGATGTAATTTAAAACTCAAGTGTTAACGATCAAAAAAAAGAAAAATATTGAAATTATTATTAGGTAGTTTGATTTTTATATTTTGATTTCTTACATTTAGCAACGAGGAAACGAGATTATAAATTTAGCATTCCAATATTATGTACTGTGTACCTATCATTTATAAATAGAGAAATTTGCATTATCTGTTTAAAAGTGTTGACAAATTAGTAAATGTTTGCTTCCCGTTATGAAACTGCTTCTAAACTGAAGTTGAAAATCTCTATTTAGGAGGAAAGAGAAG
The DNA here is from genome assembly GCA_035578155.1 of Brachynemurus nebulosus. NCBI lineage: Eukaryota > Metazoa > Arthropoda > Insecta > Neuroptera > Myrmeleontidae > Brachynemurus > Brachynemurus nebulosus. The sequence continues at coordinate 3,841,190 of JAPWDM010000019.1, read as the reverse complement.
CCATTTAGTTACACTGATTGTCAAGAAAGGCTTTACTCTCACTGAAAAGTTTAGTTTTAAAAGGACTTACAAAAATTGAAATTGATAACTTTTTTAATAGAGGTTATAAAAGTTATTTATTTTTAGTAAGGGTGGATAGTATAAAGCAGTGTTTTTCAACCTGTGGGTAGCGACCAACTGGGGGGTCGCAGTTACTTTATCAATAAAACCACTCTAGTTAAATACTATAATATTTAACAGAGGAAAGGTTAATTAAAGGTTACATAAATGTGATGGTTCCATACTTTCGTTTGATAAAATTTCAAAACGAATAAATGCGGCTTATTTTCAATAACAATAAATCCGAATTCTATAGTACATTGTGCAATAAGTGCGGGCAATCGACACTCCCGCACAAGTTGCACATACTATTTTTTATTACAAATTTCACTTACTTTTTTCTATTATTATCACTATTTTTGACATTTTTATTACTTTTTAAAATAACATTTTTGAGTGTTCGTCTTTTTTTTCTGAATTAAATACTGTTTAAATTACTTTGTTGGTGGTTTCTGTAGAAATAATTATGAAATATTTATTAAATGAAAAATCAAGAGGCGGCTTTGCGTGTTTTATTGTCAATTTGCGTCTTGAAAGTTTACTTTCCGTACGCAAAAAAAATGTGGAAAGAGTACAGTGGGTAAACAGCTATTTTGCGTATACAGAAATGTGTGCACCAAGTTAGTACTTCTCCCGCATGAGTAATAAAAAATAATTGTCGTCATATAGACGCTTTTTCTTTACTTTTGTTTCATTACACTCATTGGAACTTGAAGTTGACGGTTGTGTATGTCTATCCAGAAATTCATCCATTTTCAATAATTACAATGAGCGCAGAATTTTGGATATTAAACAATAAAAGACAGTGAGCAACTACTAAATAAACAACAAGTCAATTCAATAAATTTAAACACAATTCAAAGCGAATTCACAACTCAAAGAATTCAAAAGTGTCATTCTTTACTCGCGTGATTCTCCACGCAGCGCTGATCGCGTTGCACTATGTCTCGCTCACACAAGTCACGCGCGCGTTCAGAAGCTAGTATAAATCGTCAACTTCGATGTCGATATAAAAATATCTTTGTTTAAAATCCTTTGTTACGCATATATTTAATTGACACCTAACTGAAAACTATCACTAATGATAAACGGATTCGATATATTTATAATATAAAATAAAATAAAAGTTAAAGGTAGCAGAGGCTAGGGGTCGCGAAATATTTTTCCAAACTAGGGGGGTCGCGCCATGAAAAAGGTTGAAAAACACTGGTATAAGGTATTCGAGTATTTTACAATTAAATTTTTGAACATTAAATGAGTAAAATTTGTAAAAAAAATTTTATTTAAATATTTTAAATACCTACACTCTGAAACCGATTTCTTTGTTCAAAAATTAAAAATTTCTTTGATGTTGTTCTCTTTGAATCAAAAAAATATTATATTTAAGTATCCCTCAATAAAAAAATATATTTTTTTTGAAATGACGAAATATTTTTTTGTCAAAGAAATGTTTCTATAAATTAAAATACCCCTGTCACAGAATCCTGCATAACATAGCGAATTTCCGTTTATAAAAGCTAGTTTTTCTCGGAAACTAGTTGACCTAGAACAATAGTTTAAAGACCTTTTTTATGTAATTTTTTCTCCTCTTTTAAAAGGTGTAAAAAAATTTCGCAAAAATTGTTGATTAAGTGGAAATTTTGGCAAAAAACTAATTTTTTGCAAGAACAAAAACCATGTCCCTGGCATCCGACGTGTCTGGTTAACGAACTCGTCCAACGGTTTGGGACTTCTAATATTGTCACCAAATTTCGTAAACCTAGGACATTCCGTTCGAGTTATCGTGCGGACACATATATATATATATATATATATATATATATATATATATATATATATATATATATATATATATATACATATACACACATATACATATATATATATATATATATATATATATATATATATATAAATTTTAGCGAATATTATTTTCGGTTTCTAGAAACCTCAAAACAAATTTCTGCCATGGTCCCGGGCTCAGGTCGCGTTATGACAGTGGCTGTAATAGCTGAATTCCATTCTGGAAATTCGCTAAAATGTTTCTTTGAATAAAAAAAAATTATTTATTTTTTTGAAATAAAGAAATGTTTGTTTCACTTTTGTTTCAGTAATTAAAGAAATATTTTTTTTGAATCAAAAAAATATTTCCTTTGATTCAAAGAAAAAACAAATTAATCTTCCGATAAAGAAACCGTTTCTGAGCGTGTAGTATTAGCAAATATAATAAAATTGTAGTTTGGTTTTCTAAATATTAAATTCCGATTTTTATTGCTTCAAATATTTTAATACCCATGATGACATCATCAAGTTAAAATTTTGAATTTGATTTCAATCAAACATTACTAGAATAATTTTTTAGTAAAATTTGGGCAATTTCCATGGTGGATGCTTATATAATTTTTTTTCAAATTATGAAATTTATTCAAGAAACATATAGAAACACTTATAGACAATAAACCTACACGGAGAGAAAATTCCTATAAAAATTACTGTGCTCAATACTACAATCGACGTGTAACACGTGTAACATATTCAACTTTGTATGGAAAAAATTATAAAAATTATAATTTTTTCCGTACAAAATTGAATATGTTCGCCTGTTACACGTCGATTGTAGTGTTGAGCCCAGTAATTTGTATAGGAATTTTTTTTCTCTCCGTGTAAGATACTACTAATTAGACTTTTGTTTTTTAAAAATTGTTCTTTCGGAGTTAGACCTGTAGAGGCGTCGCTGTAGCTTTCTGTATGAGCTTACGTAGAACCCGTAGCTTCCTACGGCTCGAAGCTCTTAAAAATTACAACAAATAGTTTTAAAAAATTAATGCTTTGATAATCTTACTTATTTATTCAGATAATTTAACATAAAGTACTTTTTCTTTACCTCCAAAATTATCAAATTCTTTCGAGAAAAATAATATACCTAACGAAAGACGTTTAAACCTTTAAATTCTAGAGCTGTTGAATACATTATTGTATTTATGTTAGGTACTACTGTGGTACCGTAGGTAGTAAAACTCACATATTAGCATTTAACAGCGCATGTGTAACACTTGCTCAGTTACATATTTTATTGCAATGACATCTTTTAATTTCCAATTATATAAAATAATAATCAAAATAAATTGTGAAACGAAAATTATAATATATAAATAATTTCCAACAATTTAATAAATTCAAATATTTTATTTACTATTCCATTTCGAACATTGTAATAAATTGAATTTTAAAATAATAATTGTTTGAGTACACACAATCGTTCGCAGCACTATAAGGTCTTCCAATAATGGTTGTTTATATGTACAAACAAAGCACTCTTTGATATTGCCTACAAATGTTATATGTATATTATGCTACGTTATGAGAGAAACACAAAAATTTTACCATATTGTAATAATAAATATTAATAATAAAAAGTTATGTACACTATAAAATTGTTAACACCTTGTCCATGTAAATGTTGCCATTTTTTTCGCATTTTGTAAACCTACACCTTTTCGAAAATGAGTGTAATATGGACTTATTTGTTTATTATGGCATTTAAAAAACGTTTAAACGGATTCGTGGGTATGTATTTTATTAAAAATTATTCAAATGTATTTTAGAAATTTTCTGGTAGTAGCTGTTGAAAATTCGAAGCCGATTTTTTCTTAAAACTTATAAAAACAAAAGACATCATTGACATTAAATATATTTGATAATATCCGACAATCTTTAGACCATTTGTTGATGGTTTGCTTCTAATTTTGCGGAAAATTTTTAATGTCTGTTAAAACAATTTGAGGTGAATAACCTCAATATTTATGCGGCAAAAATGACATCCAGCAATCAATTTCCTCGTTAATTTCCTAATAGGAAGTTACTATAATACGCCCGATTTTGAAAAGTTCCAATTTTGACATATTTTTAGGTACGTTTTGAGGACTCTAGAGTTGTATACTATCTATCGTATGTTTGTGAAAAACTTTTCGATCGAATATCTGGAGAAAAAAAATGATATTAACTCATCAGGTTTCATTAAACGTAATCACACAACAAATTCCTGACTAAATTTTCATAAAATTTGGACGATTAATATTTTGTTTATAACAAAATAACTGATGTAAGAACAAACAACAAACTGGCGTAATTTTGAAATTGATCCTTTTTGACTACCATGTGAGTTTTTTCAGTTTTCCATTTCTATTGCAACCAAATTTTTATGACAGAAATGGTAGTAGAAAAGGTTCTTTTCTTGGATGTAATGGAAATGTAACCAAGAAAAACACTATCGGTTGAAGTAGCCTCAAGTACATATGCATATTTTTACCGCCTAACTTGTAAAATAAAGAAAAATTAAAAAATTAAACTTGGGTAAAAAGTTTTTTTTGCTCATATATGTTGTTAATTAATGCATTAGATCAGTTTTATCGAATAATTAATATATAGTCTCATTTAAAAATCTAGGGTGAATGCGGGAGAGATGCCGCACATTTTGAAAACACTCGATAATTCTTAAAGTAAGCATTTAATTGATTTGGAATTTGGGACACAATAAATATAAACATTGTTCTTTAAAATTATTTATAAATAAGTTTAAATTTTGAGTCATAAAGGATTCATAATTAACATTTTTGTAGAGCCTGCAAAGCGGCGTCTCTCCCACACCTATGGGAGAGATGCCGCATCAAAGAAAGTGAGGCGCCGCATAGTTCATATTAAAAATTTTGTATTTTACACACATCTTCATACATGATGCATGCCATATGTAACCATTTTTGGCACTTTATGCATCTTAACCAGTCAAATTTTTATTTGTTTCTGAGTACCTTTCAAAACATTCAATACACAGGCAGTCATCATTATTTTCGTTATCTTCACTAATATGAGAGCTCTTCCTGATCCATTAATGGATCTTTTATATTTACGTGGCATAATTTACAGTCCAAAAAAAAAAATTGCATAATTAAGGTATGTAAGGCTATGTTTTTAATATGTAATATGATGCGGCATCTATACCAACTTTAAATGCGGCGTCTCTCCTTTTTGTTGGGATAGATGCCGCATGTTGCTATAGCAAGCATAGTGCGGAATTTCAACCTAAAATTTTATACAGTACTTTTAAAATATACCTAAATTAATAACAAAACTCATTTTCATTAAAACAATGAAATATATATTCTTAAATTCTAATGAATTAAATGGTTGATAAAATATTATGTTAAAAAACTTACTTTTCAATAATATAAAGTTGTATAATTACTAAACTGATGGACTAATCGTAAATGTTACCATATACAGCTTAAATAAGTAACTTATTTTAAACATATAATCCATCAATAGCACTATCTATCAATCTACGGACGAACTATGGCTACTGCGGCATCTCTCCCGTAGTTACCCTATAAGTTTGAATCATAGCTCGAAAACCATAAGAGCTATAAAGCTCCTGACTATAGCAATCGGTTGCACCCGTCGATATCTACAACTCTTACTTGAACAATTTTTCGATTTCAACGGTTTGGTTATAATCAAAATGGCAACTCTCGAAAAACTCACACAGTATATCCTATTAACTGTATATAACTATATTAATTATGTGCCAAATTAACTAGATAACTACTGGGAAGTTTGTAATGGGTCACAGCCATATCACTTTTTCGTCAAGAAAATCTGTGTGTAAAATATTTAAAAAAAAAAAAATTAAATTAAAAATGAAAAATTATCAGAATATGTTTTGTTTAAATTTTATGACCCCGTGGTTAAAAGTTAAAATTTATTTTGGCTCCTATCATACAAAATCTTGCCCATCTTTACATTACAGGATTCTATTTTCGTCACAGATAGCACGAAATATCACCTTTCTTTTACTAAACTTCTTTTTTGAATGTACTTAAGTTTAGAAATGTGTTAATATAACCTTAAAACTCTATCAATAGGTACTCGTAATTAATTAATTCAAATTATTCCAAAACAATTCAATATTACATAAAATTTAATTATTTTTAAAGTGTTCCTTCCAAAAATCAAAATATTCCTGTCGAATTAAACCTTTATTGAACTTAACTCTACCAAAATACTAACAATGCCATCAATGCATTTAGATCGATATAATTATTCTTTATACCCATAATTTAATTATTTATTAACCAATAAAAGATAATTACTTATTGAAATTTATAAAACCGTAATCTTAAATGATACTCCTTCGTTCAAATTATCCAAAAATATATTCAGCGGTTTCCAAACACAACGCAACTTGGATATCTAAATAATCATATTTATTTCTAAATTCAAAAAAAAAAACCACAAACCTAATTCAACTTTTAATACTTACATTTAAATATCACCAACAGAAAAATTAAAAAAAATAAAAAATGTTCTAATTTATGTAGAGTACAAAATTATGTAATCTCAAACGATGATAAGAGGTAAGATTATTGAGTTTTTTTTTCTTGCCGATTGAACTCTGGTTGGCGATAGTAAGAGAGAATCTTCTGCCTTATAGAACATGAATAAACATTAATTTACAACGTCATAAATTGGAATAAACATATGTATTTGTACATTTTCAATAGCCATTTCTTGTTGTTAACAGTTAATTTGAATATTGTCGTATATGTAGAATAATTAAAATATTTGTTCTAATACTGAATCCAATTTTACCTACTCAAGCCCTCGCCATAGATTGATAATTAGATTGAGTTCTTTTTATACCCTTTAACTTAAGTAGAATTTTGTCAGGTGCAAGTTGTACTTGCGCAGATAATGTCTCGTACTTACCAGTACCTAACTATTATGGATTTGATATGATAGCATATGAAGCTAGGTAAAATACATATGTTTCCTTATAAATAAATTTTATTTCTAAAAATAACTATAGTTCTTGATTTGATAACGATCAAATCAAGTTCTTAAATTGATAACGATCATATCTTTATATTATTATTGACTAACAGCATCCGTGATAAAAGCAAAATGTGTCATAAAGCTTGCCTTTTTTATGTACCAAGGAAATTACATCAGAAAATTCATCCCTATTTCCATTCAATTTACACCATTATCTTCGTTGATTTTTCAGATTTTTCTAAGCAATTTTTCTAATGATGCGGGTCGAGCTTAGCAGTTTCAAGAAAATTATTGTAATTCTTTCCTGATTTAACAATAAACTATAAATCTTGCGTTACGTCACGTTTGTTTTGACTTCCTCCCCCCTCTTCGATACATATCAACATGTAAAGTTATTAGCTCCCCACCTTGTATGCGTACGTATTTTACGGATCACTCCCTTAGCCTTGTTCTGAATTTAAACCTGCTTAAGATCCCTTAACTCTAGACACGACTGGCTAACTCCACGGAGAACCAAGCTATATTCGAAATTCATCTTACAAGCGAACTCTCTAGAAATTTCAGTAAAATGAATATGATTCAGGACAGTACGTGTATGAATAACGCATAATCAAATTCTATCGAAATATCAGCAGGACCGTGTAGGAAAATGGCGGGTCCCAGAGACAAAGCACATTTCTTAAAAAAGTGATAAGCAAAAAAAAGCTCCATTTACTATTTCCCAGACTCCTACCGTCCAGTACGGGCACTCCCTTCAAGCCCAAGGTCTGGGGCTGCTACCCCCTCTACCCCACCCTCTCGTCGGGCCTGAATATCAGAAAAAGAATTTTTGAGGTCGAAAATACAAACAACTGTCTTACTATCTTAATTCTCTGAGACTGAAGTGTTTTTATTTTGACCTGGTATGGAGTGAAAGAGTTAAGATTGGAAAGAAATAATGACGATTTCAGTAAACAAAAAAAGACACATATGTTACGAAGTACTAGGTAGAATAAATAGAAGAAGAAGAAGAAGAACGAGGCGAAAAAAAATACAAGTTGAAGTAACAAGTGAAGTGGACAACAGAAACAAGATCATTTTATTGAAATTCCAACTATTAGAGATTGTATCAAACGATTTTAATGCGCTCGTGTATCGAATGACATAATCTTCCGTCCAAACAAAGTCCACTGATACCCAAGTACTAGTATCTTTACCTATACCTAATATAATAATATTAAATATTCTACAATTATTAATTGTATATTCGTAGGTAAGTTTACGCCAATGAGGTTTACAAACTTTGCCCTAGTCAAATCTGTTTTTATTCTACCTCGAGATATCAGAAAAAGTTGGTAAAGTTATGGATAGATACAAATCTCACTATGTATTCTAGGATACAATTGTGGAATTGTTTAGTAGCACAGTTTGGTTCTTCATGTCTATAGAAGTTAATTTCAGGTCTGTCCGAAAATTTTTCCCAAAAGTAAGATGCACGATAACAAAAAATCTATAAGTGGTTATAAAATTTAAATTCTATGGTTAAAGTTACTAATTTCATAGTCTACAAACCATTAAGCATACATACCTGATGACGTCATACAGGTCAGTTTTTGATAGTTCCGTACGAAAGGCAAATCGGAAACCCTTACGGAATTAATTCGGTGGTTATTTGCCCGTTAGTCTGTCACGAGCTATTTTTCCTGAAACTCTTTGACGTAGAAATTTGAAATATAGCATAGGGATAGAGTTTGGTGGTCCAATGATAGTCGTGAGATATAAAAAATTGAATTGTGATTTTACGGATAAATTTTAGGGAGTAAATCAGCAAATGGAGAAACAATTTTGCTCGGGTATCATATAGGGTGTCAAAGGTAGACTTTTTGAAACAAATTCAGAAATAATATAAATTTTCTAAACAACTTCTTTGTTCGAGATTAAAAGTTTTTTTATTTTTATTTATTTAATTAATTAATTAATTTTTAAAAGCTTTTATTTAACTTGCTATGTTAGTATGTTGGTTTAGATCAAATCTTGGAATCAAAATTTAGACAGGTTCTAACTGAGCTAGAGGTTTCAAATTTTGCATACGTGTCTCACCTTGATGACAATGCAATATTGTATAATTAGTTTTGTCCGAAATCGCCCCAAGCCAAAATTGTTGATTTTTAGTCCTGTGCAACTTTTTGACATTTCGAATTGTCAGATATTGTCCATTGATTTTACATTGCAATTTTTTGTTTCGATAGTTATGTCTGATAAGGGTAAATTAACCGATTAAAATATAGGTAAAACAATTAGTTCTTTATTTTTTTTTTAAATTAATTGTAATCAGACTAAAGAGTCACTGAGAAAAAGGTATAGTCAAAATAACCCACATATAAGTTAACCGAACTGAATTATTTAGTCATATATGGCATTTTTCTCAGTGTATAGTCAAAATAACCTACATATAAGTTAACCGAACTAAATTATTTAGTCATATATGGCCAACTATATTTTTTTCTCAGTGTAGAAAATAAAATAAAATAAAAAAATGTTTTTTAAGAAAAAGCTTTTATTTAAAAATGGGCTAAAAAAAGTTCGGTAAGTTCGGTAAAAAAATTCAAGTTTGGTAAGTACTGAAAAGTAAAATAGCTACACTTATATCCAAAACAGAAATAATTAATGATAACGCCTCAAGCTTTTATAAATTATGTTGCATATTGCTTCAAACTTCATTCAGTAGTTATTTCATTTTTTTTAACCCATTTTCAAATAAAAGCTTTTTCTTAAAAAACATTTTTTTTACTTTATTTTTTTTTTTTTAAAAAAGTTTAATTGTTTGAAAGAAATATTTTTTTGAATAAAGAAATATTTCTTCCACTTTTTTTTAGTAATCAACGAACTATCGCTATGATTTTTTTTTTTTTTAGTACTCAGAAAAATATTCCTCTCAATGTCAGACATTTTTTTTTTATTCATTATTCTTTTATTCAAAGAAAAAAGAAAATATAAGAATTTTTTAGTCTTTAAACATAAATTATGCTATATACGTATATCTAGCTCTTTTTAATATATAGGTATATAGGGAATAGGTACCTTCCATAATTAAATAGTAAAAAAAATCCCTTTTAACAAAACTTATAAAAATTTTTAGGCATTAAAATGTTTTATAATAGTAAATATTAATTTTTTGTTTTAATAAAGAAACTGGTTATTATTCTTTTGAATTTCATCAAAAAACAAATTAAATATGTGTGTTCTACCATCATTAACAACTTTTTTTTTTTAATTTCAGATAACTGAAAAAACTATTTCTTATATGCTTTGTCTTTTCTACATATCATATTAGGTAAACATGTTTCTGCGCATATTTACGTAATAAATACAAGATTCGTCTTATTTTACAATATTACAATAATTTTATTATAATAATTACAATTGTAATAAAAATTACACTGCACACAGATAATATTTGATAATGTTAACCATTAATTTTCGTTATAAATATACTTATGCATGTAAATGACGACATATTTATGAGAAATAAAATAAAATAAAAGTCTACGGCAATTAAAAACTTTAGAATAACATATAATTATGTAATCATACACCTTATATAGTTGATACGGTAAAGGCGTGGGCATTGTACACATTACTGTATAGGTAATTTTAGATTTTCACATAAAAATTTCTTAGATCGTTCATCATCCTGCCATTTGGTATATATATGCGGTTTAATCAGATCGAGTTTTATTTGTCATTATCACGGAAGGTGATTGCGTCGCGAAAAATGAGAATAGAAGTTATAGAAAAAATATTAAATTATATTGTAGCTTTTATAATTATATTATATTCTTTCTAAGTTAAAACTCATCACAAAAAAAGGAAAGTTAAAAAGGCGAAGTGTCAACTGTCGATTTATCACAGGTACTAAAACTATACTCTGAAAACGATTTCTTTGTTCAAATATTAAAAATTTCTTTGTTTTAAAGAAATATCTCTTTGAATTTTTTTCCAGTAGTCAAAAAAATATTTCTTTGAATAAGAAATTGTTTTTTGATTCCAAGAAAAAAAAAGTCAAATAAATTTTTAATCTTTAAACAAAGAAATCGTTTTGAAAATATAGAAATGTCTTTCTAGAAATGTTCAAATCTATATAAACTCCTCCCATATAACTGAGAATTTTTTTCTGAACTTAATAGATTTGAACGTTACTTTATAGTACTCCACATTTGCTATTTGCTATTAATAAATAAAGCCTTTTATTTTATAGACATTGTGACATGTTTCGACCAATATGATCATTATCAAACTACATTCATGCTTTATATATATACTAATCACATGATAAAGAAACAAAATTCTTTTAGAATAACAAATTAAAAATAGGTACAGACATATACAGAAAATAAAATATTGCTGTAAATATCAGTGTAATCGCTTAATTGAATTTCTATTGCTTCGTATAAAACTGTAAATTTCGCGAAATATGTTCCATATCTATCAGAGGTGTCTGACAAGAATCGAGTTGGATTTCTGGTTTCGATAAGATCTCAAATGTTCTACTCTCCAAATTTCAAAATTTCTGCCAGTTTGTCCAAAATAGACGGTACTACACAATCATGACAATTCAGTTTCTATTTAATTGAAAATTACATCTTGCTTTTGTAATAGATATATCAAATGTTCTCTACTTTCCAAATGTCAAAATTTCTGCCAGTTTGGCCAATATAGACGCTATGACAGTCTTGACAATTCTGTTTGTATTTAGGCACTTAAAAATCACATAATAATTGAAACAGCTGGGCTTCGAACCCAGGTTTCTTGATAACTGATTAGGCCAGCGATTTTTGTTCGAGAGCCATTCCATCCGAATCAATTAGTATAGTATTTTCTCAAATGCGAGAAGCAGTTATTTTAATCTCCTAGGTTAAAACCATATTTTATCAATTTATTAATAAAATTTTTAATTCCAGAAGAAAAACAAGGTAGTTAACCTAAAATATTTACATTCTTGAATTAATAATCATATTAAGGATATCGCAAATTTTCTTTATGGTATAAGACAGAATATAAACATATAGCTTGAAATTTTATATACCGGAAAGTATCCATATACAAAATGACAGTGGATGTCATTAAAAAGAGCACACACATCATAGAGAAGCATACACAAGTTTTAAAATAAAAGCTGGTTCGTTTATTATTTATGAAATTATGGCAACGGAATATTAAAAACTGCATAACTAGATATTATGTGAATTTACCTACGTGGCTTCATGCGTATACGTATACTTTCAGGTAGATAAGTTGGTCTAATTATTTCAAAAGAAATATGTCGGCCTCACACAATGACACAACCACTCGCCTATAAATTACGCACAGAATTAAAATATTGCATTAATATCATAATTCATAATTCTTGATATTCTTGTCTACGTGGTATGTATGGGGCACATTGCAACTACGCTGAAATCAAAAACAAGTTGAAAACTGACGTACTTATAAATCCACTCTAATGGAAGTCTAGTGGAGACGATTGATGTTTTGTGCTGGGAGCAAAATTTATAGAAGTGGAGTTGAAATATTATCAATGTTGAACGTGATCTACCAGGGAAAATAATTTTCTTAGGAAAATTTTCAAATTTTATATAAGTAACTACTTATTATTAAGGTACCATCACAGTGTGATTGGTCAAAAAATAGTCAATTTTCGCGATTTTTGTTCGGACGGATAGGATGGGGAAATAGGGAGGAATATTTTTTCACGATTAATACCACTATTTAACAATACAAAAATATCTTTTTTTACTCATTTTAACTTATTTTTTTATAATTATTATAATTTTTTGAAAAACGTGTCTTTAAGAAAGGGCGGCTATTGATGCCTACGATTACGGCCGCAGTTTTGATTTGGGAAAAAAAATCAAATAGATTATCAATCTGTAGGTAAGCCGCAATGTGCCTATGGGAACCTTTTTTTGAAATCTTCCTATTTTCTCCCATGGAAAACTATAAAAAATTTTGAAATTTTTTTAAATTTCCAAAAAAAGCTCCTATAGGTACGTAGCGGCTTACCTACAGATTGATAATCCATTTGATTTTTTTTTCCAGATGAAAACTGCGGCCGCAATCGTGGGCACCAATTTCAGCCCTTTTTTAAAGACACTTTTTTTTTAAAAAAAATTATAATAATTATAAAAAATAAATAAAATAAATATTTTTGTAATGTTAAATAGTGGTATTAATCGTAAAAAAAATTCATCCCCATTTCCCCCATCTTATCCATCCGAAAAAGAATCGCGAAAATTGGCTATTTTTCGGCCGATCACACTATGATGGTACCTTAAGAATGTGGTGCTGATTGAAACTTTTTGTACAAGTGTTTGCATATTCCAATAGAATCACCTTAATATGAATCAAGATTACAATATGTTATTACTAGCTATTACCCGCGGCTTCGCTCGCGTGGCTTTTGAAATTATGACATCTAGCTAAAACGTATAATGTGTACTTGTATCGCGTCGCTCTTGCGCGTCGATTACTGCTACTTTTTCTTTGGACTTTTCCCACAGAAATACAGTATTTTCCCCGGGTAAAAAATAGACTATAACATTCCTTTAACAACATGCCAAGCTCAAATGAAATCAATGATTATTTTTTATACTGTTTTAAATATACATTTTCCCACGGGAATAAGACTTTCCACGGGAGTTAGATACTTTTCCAGGATAGAAAGTGATCTGTGTCCTTTCTCATCGTCTCTGTACACAATATGCAAAGTTTGAAATCAATCATGCTTTTTTTTAATAGTCAGTTGTTATTTCATTGTTTCGTTTTAAATACATTTTCCTTCGGGAATGAGATATCTTATCGGGATAAAAAATAATCTATGTTTATCGCTGTATATCGACATATTTGTCTATCATCATTTTTTGTTTCATTTAAAATATATTTCTCCATAGGAATGAAATTTCCCACGGGAAATCTCCCGGGGTATAAAGTAGTTTGTGTCCTTCCTCATCCCTTCTGTTAGCAATATACAAAGTTTGAAATCATTTATCCGTTTTTTAATAGTCAGCTGTTGTAATTTATTGCATTTTCCCTCGGGAATGGAATATTTTCCCGAAAATAAAAAATAGCCTGTAACCGTCTCTGGCCCGCAAGCAACGTCTGTGTAAAGTTTCAAGTTGATTGGTTAAGCTGTTGAAGCGAGACACGCTTACTGGTGCTTCTACTCATTGACGTAACCACCAATTTATTCTGAGGCAAATTTGACAAGAAGCGGGTCAAAAAAAAAAAGAACTGTCAGAGAACCTGTTAAACATGTCCAAGGAAGGGTTCCGAGACTAGAGTTTCCAAAAATTTTCTGAGATATATATATATAGAAAATTGAACCATATTTATACTTAAATATGGCTAATATTTGTACAGTCATCCAAGGTATGTTACTATGGGAGTCAATACCGTAATTCATTGAAGATTCTTATCATGTACTGCTATTTGTAACTTTTATTTTCGGATTCACGTTTGATTAATCCGTTGGAGGGTCATTGTACCCTATTTTGAAGCTCAATATTTTGTAAACGAGATAAAAGAAAAATTATAATGGGAACTTTCACTTTTTAAAAGTTCTTTCTAACGATATCCCACACAATGGAGTTCGTGGGAAAAGAATTTTCATCTCCTTTTCTGTACGGAAAGTTATTTCCAAAAAATTCCATTCCAGTTTTACTTTTTTTGTATTGCCAGTATCCGTTTCCGTACCTAATTTCGACTCAATAGGTGCAAAAATAATAGTGGGTTTGATTTGGGATATACAGATGGACGTACGGACAGACACGATGGAACCGTGAAAGTTCCTTTTTTGGCTACGGAACCCATCCAAAAACTACTCGTTACAATTTCAAAGGTAAAATTTATCCGGAAAAGGTTTTTACAATTTTCTGACAGAAAAAAATTGTGTTACATAAAAATATTTGCTTTGATACATGTAGCTTTTAAGGGTAGACACTGGACGTTTCTTGGACGTTTTACTCCCAAAGCCACTAGCACGCAATTCCTTGAGCGGTTATGGGTTAAAAATCAGAAAACAAAACTTCCTTAAAACCTATGACATTTTCCATCTAATTTACTCGATTTCATTAGAAAGTATGCGCAAATATATTTCCAATATTTATGAATCTCAATTCCATTAATTACAAAACTCCAACAGTATTGGGTTCCCGCTGCAGATTCAATTACTTTACCGGCTCAAATAAACAATATTGCCAAGTTACGATATTTAATTGTCATTAATTTCTTGCATTTGCTAGTTTAAATTTAATACCAACTTACAGAAAATGGACGTGTACCAATAACTTTAAGCCAATGTAAAAAAAAATTATATGCTTTTACTTTATGATACAATTATTAATAATAAATAATTATAAACATAGTGTGACAAAGAGAACACATATGTATGTAATGTATCTACATATGCAATATCACTGCAGGGATGCAAATCACTAATGAGTTTTTATGAACCTGTTTCTTTTATACCGTATTAAAAATAATAAATATTTAAAGTACAAATTATATATAATACTTGAGGCGCATTCACAATTGTCACTTCAATTTCTTGAGAAGAATCACCTAAAAAAAATTATTTAATATAGGGTAAAAGCCCCCTTTGTGGAACGGTATCTAATACTGGAACAGTTTTGACATTTACATATTTATTTCTGTAATTAAGTAAGGAGACTTTAAATGCGGGGTGAATTTAAATTGAAAAACAATCATTCTATTAATAATAATTTTTGTTATCAGATAATTAGATACCGTTCCACAAAGGAGGCTTTTACTTTACACTGGAATTCTTCTTTCGTCCGGAAGATAAGGATTGCATAAAGAACTGCACTTTATAAATGGTTCACGGTCTTTTTATGCGGTAAGACCGTGTAAAAAAAAGTATTATATAAAACACGCAACTCAAAGCCTCAACATTAGTAGAAATTCCTTTTTTAAACAGGATAAGGAACTATTTTACAGATGTGAACATTTTTATAATATTGCAAAAGGTTCTATATATGTACATACATATGAAATACGTTTGGTCAGTCAGCAACTAATCTTACCGCAAACTGAACCTCGTTATTCAACGATAAAGCAACCACCAAAATCAAATTTTTGGTAAAATACACTTTTGCAACAGAAAATTGACTTTTTAATATTGTTTTTTTCACAAATTTGGCGCTTGGTCGTCTTTTACTATTCTTTAACACGTAGACAAAGTATTGCGTTATATTTTGCAATAATAGACCAGATAATGAAAAAAAAGCATTTTGTGAGCTATTTATTGCTAAACAGGAAAAGTTGAATTTCAAAAATGTTGTTTAGATTTGAATCAACCGAGACTCAAATGTTTGTATTTTTTTACTTAAACATTCTTATTTAAACATTTAGGTAATACCATTATATTACATTTACATATTTGTTGTGTAATAGACAAGTGTGAACGCGGCATTAAAACGGTAACTCACTTTATTTATTTAGAAGTTACAATTCCATTTTGCCCCGTGTAGTAATTATTAAATGAATTGGGTAAATATATTGTATGAGTAAATTACTAAACACAAATCTGTTCTACAAAGCATACACCAGATACAGTACTGGACAAAATAATTGTCACAGCTTATATAGAAAGGCAGTACTAAACTTCGAAATCACAAATATCTGGAAATATTCATTTATTCAGACGTTCTAGACTTTTAAGTTTTTAGATTCCTTAAGCTCGAAAACGTCAAGATCCGATGAAAACCGCATATGCTCGAATTAGTTTGATTATCTTACTTTCCCGTCTTATAACTATAGTTTTGTTATGCAGCCTATATGGAGGGGAAAACCAAAACGGCAAGGCAAATGCAAATTTATTTTTGGATATAGTTGGCTCTGACTGTATTTTAAATTAATTTTAAATCACAGACCAATGAACATACATATTATATATTATACACTAGCGGAAATAATTAAAGGATCAAAAAAAAATTCCAAATTTTTAGCGACTTTTCGAATGGCTGTATCTTCGTGAAAAATGGTTGTATCGGAGTCGTAGGCAAAGCAATTTAAAGCTGGAAGTTTCTAGTTTCGAGATCTTGCGACAAAAGTATTTTCAAGGCAACGTGTGTGGCGCAATTCTGATAAATACACTGAAAAAAATTTTCGAAATTTTTGGGTTTTTTTTTGGTCCACGGACTTGGAAAACATTTTTCCGACTTAACCACCATATGGACCGAATAACTTGTTTATTCAGCTTTAATTTGCTTTTTTATAGACTTTTATACGACCACTTCTCGCTGAGATATCGGACTTTGAATGGAAAAGGATCATTTCGTCTTTGACTATCGATATCTCAGCAACCAATGATCACACAAAAAATTGAAGGGGTATTTTAAAAATTCGAAAAAATTCTCTACAAGGATTGGCTATTGGTTTTTCAGAAAAATTTTTTTTGCATACTTTACATGAATTTGAAAAATCAAGAAAAAAAGAGCTTTTGGTGGCTCTTTGGAAAATCAAGCGCTGAATTAAAAACTTCGAGAAAACCGCTAATGTTAAGTGTGCCTTTTACAGTTCAATATACTCACAAAAACCCCACCGAGTTTCAGTTTAATCCATACAGCCGTTTCTGTGTTTCATTCGATTGAATTTTTGAAAAAATTAAAGGATCATTTTTTGGATCTTAAACTTTCATAATCTTCAACAAAATGAAAAAAAAAAACTTTTCTCAGCTTTTTCACATTTTTATCAATAACAGTATTTAAATTTATAAAAAAAAGAGAATTTCTTGGAAAATTTTCAAAAAAAAATTTTTTTTAAGAATTTTTTAAGAAATTTTTCAAATTTTAGAAATTTTAGTGTGTGGGATTGCGCCACACACGTTGCTTTGAAAATTTTTTTACCGCAAGAACTCGAAACTAGATACTTCCAGCTTTAAATTGCTTTGCTTACGACTCCGATACGACCATTTTTCACAAAGATACAGCAATTCGAAAAATTGCTAAAAATTTGGAATTTTTTTTGATCCTTTAATTATTTCCGCTAGTGTATTATGTAGACTAATTATATCAATATATAGTTGAGGCAACCAGATACGACTAGGATACGACCTAATAGTATTCTGTAATACAGTAATCAATGCAGTAGCCGATGGTATCCGTAGTAACGTTTTCAAATATTTATAGTACTTTTCTGAGAAGAAACTGCAAAGTTTTGAAAGAAAAAAAGTGGTATTCGCTTTATTTTTAAAATACGTACGTATACAAATTATGCCCTGCAATAATTATGATCCCCTTTGCTCAAAAATGGACAATACATTGTATTTCTGAAATTTTACCCGTCTCACTCCGTTACCTGCTTCAAGAAAATTGCCTACAAACTGAAGTAGTATAAGATAATTTCATTGGTCTGTGTTTGAAATTCTATAAACAATTTTTTCAAAGAAAATTTTGGATGGTTTTGATCCATTTTATTCAAACCAAAAAAATTTATCGAAACCAAAGTTGTCTAAAAAAATTTGTTTATATATTGAAAATCTCTTGACACACCCTGTACATACATACATGTGTACGCATCATTCTAAAATAGAGTACCTGTGTAGCATATTCACTGTTGTATGCTTGAATTAATTGTAAATATGTAAATTGCAATGTTTGTTCATTAACTAACTGTAATGAAAGTTATAATTTAAATGCTGAATATGCTCTTATGTCCGTATATATATATATATATATATATATATATATATATATATATATATATATATATATATATATATATGTATGTATGTACATGCACATAAGAATATAAAATAATAGAACAAGTAGAAAAAATCATAGTAAATTTTAATATAAAATCTTATTTTTTATGTAGTTATATAGGAAATTCATTCATGTCTTCGTTCATACCACAATTGTGCGTCTGACAATTAATTTAGAATTCTGTACTCACTGTTACTAGAAGTGACTATTGGATAATTAAAAAAAAATCTATTTCTTAATATTAATATAGTTAATATCAGCTCTTGGTTTACGGTATTTACAAAATCCAGACGAGAATTTAAAGTTGTTGTTATCTAGTCTTTATAAATTTTACATTTGATTGCATTTTACATTTTAATTATAATTGATTTTACATTATTTATACTTCTTATTTGACTCAGCTTCTCTAAGATGAAGTAATTAGGCCGGATCTACACTATAGTGCCAATATCAGTACGCTCCAGCTACGGCCTCGCTCCGCTATAATCTTATTGTGTTCACATTACAGTACGGATACCGTGCTGGTACCTATTCGTTCTCCATTCACATTATAATCTCGCTCTCGATACGCTCTAGAAATGTCGATCTTAAATCGATTAATTGAAAATCTATTAATCGAAGTCGATTCTTTTTTCGATTTTTTTCATTTGAATCGATTTATGAATCGATCATTAAAAGTAAGAGATCGATAACCGATTTTTTCCAAAAATAATTTCATTTTAATTGGAATTCTACAAAGAAACATGTTTTAAAATGAAACAGGAAAAACGTTATTGTTAATTATCACTTTTTAGTTTTTATTCGTTGTTGCCAACGAACCCCCCATATGGCTCTATAGGTACTTATAACTATATATATGTGAGTATTTTGAGAGTTGCCATTTTTATTACAGCCAAACCGTTGATTTAATCGAAAAATTGTTCAAATAAAAGTTGTAGATATTGACGGGGGCAACCGACTGCTATAGTCAGTAGCTTTATAGCTCTTATGGTTTTCAAGCTATGATACAAACTTATAGATTTTTAAATGAGACTATACATTAATATTTCGATAAAACTGATCTAATGCAGTAATTAACAACATAAATGAGCACAACATAATTGTCCAAGTTTAATTTTTAAATTTTTCATTAATTTATCAGTTAGGCGGTAAAAATAAGCATATGTACTTGAACCTACTTCAAAACTTGGATTTTTTAGATCGGTCTTACAGAATCTATTTTTTTTAGTCGATTTTTTTTTTGAATGGATTTTTTTATTTTTTATTTAAGTCGATCCAAAAATCGATCTTTTTCTTGGAGAATCGACATCTCTAATACGCTCGCAGTTCGGTCTCAGTTCGATACAAACATCTTTTTATACCAAATGAATGCCAGCGGAGCAGAATGGAACCAAAAAAGTGTTTACGCTATCGATATAGATCTGATATTGCTCCGATAAAATATTACCTGAGTGGTATTGGTATTGGAGCGGTACTGGAGCGGGACTTGACTGCGACTGATATCGGAGCGATAATGTGAATACACTCATTGTTTCTTGTGTTAGAATATTTTATAAAATCGGGAGCGTAGCAATAGCGTAGAACTAGAGAAAATGGTATGCACTTGGAAAACAACTTGCGTTTAAACACTACACCAACTAAACCGTACATCGAATTGCGTGCAACACTAGATGTTACATTAATTAATTTTTTTCTTCTGTCAATTTTTATTATAAGTAAATGTCAAAATAATTAATATTATAATTCAAATATTTTTATTTTTTTCTGTTTTATATTTTCTTAAAGAATAACAAAATTCAAATAAAAATCCCAAAACTGTGTCGAATAACTACTACGACCCGTGGATGAAATGTAAAATTTCTCCGACCCGCGTCATTCATATAGAATGTCCCATATTTGAATTAATATAGCGACGTCTTAATAAAAACAAATGCGTTGCTTTAGTTTGAAATTTTGGTTAACTTATTCAGGATTTTCGTCTGGCGGAAATTCGTTATTATTTACAAACACAAAATTCGTTGCCAATGGGGTGTGGTACACAGCTTCCTCCTACTCGCAAAAGACTTTAAAACCGTATTCTACCAAATATATATACCGTGAAATTATATTTTCGCCTTAAAGTTCATAAAAAATTGTTGTAACTCAAAATACTTAAAGACTAAATTATAAAATAATAGCAAAAATATTTTTGAAACTAACTCCCAAAATACTTTAAAAATTTCAGCGAAGTGGGACTTGTAGTAAATAAGATATTGACATTTAATGGGATTTCATGGTAGCGCCGTGGATACTATTACTCTGAATGCAATGAAATTCATAGGGGACCATCTAGGAACCAGACCGCATAATTACTGACAATTTCATAAAAAAGAATTGAATAGTTCAGATGTTATGCCGCTTGGTGCAATTTAGTATATTAATGGAATGACATGGTAGCGGCGTAGCTACCGTTACTCCTATTTTGATTAAATTCGTAGCGGATCATCTAGGAATCAAACTGCATAATTTCTGAAAATTTCATTAAAAACAATCGAATAGTTCTTCACTTGGTGCAAACTGGCGACCCACAGACTGACGGACGGACAGACACCAAACCAAAATTCTTCAAGAAGCTATAAAACGTGAAATGTACGTAAAAAAATTTTATTTTGACGGGAAAAAATTTTTTATTTTTCAAAAGTGATCACAATGCTTCCGCTACTTTAGTAGTCTCGGAAGCAAAATGTGTCGAATAACTAGGTACTACGGCCCGTGGATGAAATGTAAAATTTCTCTGGCCCGCGTCATATAAAATGATCCAAATTTCAATTAAAATACCGACGTCTTAATGTTAAAGCAAGCTCTACATTCTCATCGAGGTAGGGCTAGGTTCTTCGGCGAAGTTCCTCGCTCAAGTTGGCTGAGGCATGAATAGCGTTATAAGACCAACTACGAGGAACAACGAGGAGACCTTCTACACTCTCGTACTCGGTCAACCTCGCGGAATATAGCTGCCGAATTAGGATTTTTAGAAAATTTTTTATTTAGAAAAAAAAAAAAATAAATAAAAAATAACAAAAGAAAAAAACCAAACTGTTTTTATCACTTAGGTGGTCGCCACAACTATATCATCACTATGTATTCTATTTACAATATAAATTATATTGTCAATAGTTTGCGCAATTCTTTCTTTTCAATTTTGAATTTGAAACAGAATCGATTTAAAACTAATTAAATGTATTGGCTAGCGAAGGCTACGTGCTCGAATTAACATGTAAACATTACACTAACAAAAAGACACATAACTTTACCTATCAACGATTTCCAAACATGGTCTGTCTGTTTGCGGGTCAACTGTACTGCTCTATAGCTGCGAATGACATTTTAAACGATTCATGTAACAGCCAATGTGTTAATGGGTGTCCAATAGGCCAAATGAAATGAAAGCCCCATTAGCGTTAATTAAAACTAAATTATTTGAATTCGATCGAAACAGACAAAGAACGTTAAAAAAGTAGTAGGAAATGTTTTAGAGCGCATACCATTTTGATGTTTAACTAGGTATGTACTTAGTAAATTTTGTAACAAGATCACGTGTAAATCGGGAAACATTTTGAGTGTCACTTGAATAGAGATGAAGTGTATATGTGAAATGTTTAATTAAATTGTTGTAATGACATTAATTAATTATTTGAAAGGGACAATTTAATTAATTATAATATTTTTTTTGAAAATAACAAACAATACGCTGCCAATGTAGCACACAGCTTCCCGTGGATACTCGCAAAAGATTTAAAACAGTATTCTATCAAACATACCATGTGAATTTTTTGAGAGTTGCCATTTCTATTACAACCAAATTTGTATGATAGAAATGATACTGCAAAAGGTCTTTTCTTGGATGTAATGGAAATGTAACCAACCAGAACACTATCGGTTGAAGTAGCCGCAAGTACACATGCATATTTTTACCGCCCAACTGATAAATTAAAGAAAAATTAAAAAATTAAATTTGGCTAAAAAATTTTTTTGCTCATTTATGTTGTTAATTAATAGGCTATTGACTATGTACAAAAAAACACGGGGAAAAGGAACTAATTTGTAACAGGTGTTTTATTGTTTCATATGTTCAGTTGTACCCCAAAGATGATAAATTCAGAAAGTGCTATTAAATTTAGGCGTGCGTTTTTACGAACGGCGTAAACTTATCGACGCTTACGTTTTTTAACTATAACTCAAAAACTATGCATTTTTCGTAAATACACATAATATGAGTTTTTGTAGAGAATTAAATTTCCTATCGAAATGGCACTTTATGAACTCAAAAAACTTTTTTCTCTACAAGATAAGTCAAAACAATTATTAAAAAAAAGCTCAAATTTTTCAATTTTTCTTTTTTTTTTTTAAATTTTTGAGTAGTACTTTTTTCTGAGTGAATTTAGGTATAGGGATTGGTTCACAAAAAAGAAAGCTGATGTAATTCCCGTCAGAATGGTGACCGATCAAAATATTTTCGATAAAAACCGGCTGAGATACAGTCGTTCAAATTTACCTACTTTTTTACAATTTTATTTCTTTTGACTTTTGTACCATATTATTTGTAATTTTTACACAAAAAATTATTTTTATTGAGTACAAGAATTATTTCTGCTTTACCAGAGGTAACGATAAAAGTGGTAACGATAAAATTTTGATATACATATGATCTTAGGTATAAAAAAAACTTTAATATTGTACTAATTTATAGTTCTAATTTTTTTTAAAAGTTACATGTACGTATTATATTTCTCTCATAATGTTTTCAAATTCAATATCAATATCTTCATCAACATCGTTTTGGACATCCTCTTCTGTCATTTCTGGAACATCCGCATTTTTACAATTTAGGCCCATACATTCTTTGCAGAACATGGAGCAGCTAATTCCTATAATTTTCTACAGCCGCAATTTACGTAATAGAATTAAATCGTAATTTCTCTTTATGGCATTAAGGCCAACAGTTTAGGTAGTTCTCGGTTACAACTTTTTCAAAAATTATCAAAAAGCACAAAATTTTCTCTAACCAATTTCCCACTAACTTCTGATGCCACTAAATATCACGGTTTAAGGACGTACCACCAAGTTCAACAGTGGGAAGGAAATATTTTAAATCCATTTGAGTGGGGTTGGAAAAAATCTAAAAATGGATTAGTGCCAATTAAAACAACAAAACCTCCTGCACTGCAGAATTTACTGGAACAAATAGCTTGCGGGTGTATAAAAGGTTGTCACGGAAATTGCAGCTGTAGAAAATTAGGAATTAGCTGCAAAGAATTTATTTGCGAAAATGCGGATGTTCCAGAAAATTGTGAAAATGCGGATGTTCCAGAAATTACAGAAGGAGATGTCCAAAACGATGTTGATGAAGATATTGATTTTGAATTTGAAAACATTATGGGAGAAATATAATAGGTACGTTTAATTTAAAAAAAAAATAGAACTGTAATTTCGTACAATATTAAAGTTTCTTTTTATACCTAAGATCATATGAATATCAAAATTTTTAGCAAATAATTTTATCGTTACCTCTGATAAAGCAGAAATAATTTTTGTACTCAATAAAAATAATTTTTGCGTGTAAATATTACAAATAACATGGTATAAAAGTCAAAAGTAATAAAATTGTAAAAAAGTAGGTAACTTTGAACGACTGTATCTCAGCCGGTTGTTATCGAAAATAGTTTTATCGGTCACTATTCTGACGTGAATTACATCAACTTTCTTTTTTGTGAACCAATCCCTATACCTTAATTCACTCAGAAAAAAGTACTACTCAAAAATTTAAAAAAAAAAAGAAAAATTGAAAAATTTGAGCTTTTCTTTAAATAGTTTTTTTGACTTATTTTGTTGAGAAAAAAGTTTTTTGAGTTCATAAAGTGCCGTTTCGATAGGCAATTTAATTCTCTACAGAAAATCATATCATGTGTATTTACGACAAATGCATAGTTTTTGAGTTATAGTTAAAAAACGTAAGCGTCGATAAGTTTACGCCGTTCGTAAAAACGCACGCCTAAATTTAATAGCACTTTGTGAATTTATCATCTTTGGGGTACAATTGAACATATGAAACAATAAAACACCTGTTACGAATTAGTTCCTTATTCAACTACATAGTCAATAGCCTATAATGCATTAGATCAGTTTTATCGAAAAATTAATATATACATAGTCTCATTTAAAAATCTATAAGTTTGTATCATAGCTCGAAAACCATAAGAGCTATAAAGCTCCTGACTATAGCAATCGGTTGCCCCTGTCGATATCTACAACTCTTATTTGAATAATTTTCCGATTAAATCAACGGTTTGGCTGTAATAAAAATGGCAATTCTCGAAAAACTCACACAGTATATACCGTAAAATTATATTTTTGCCTTAAAGTCCACAAAAAATTGTTGTAACTCAAAATACTTAAAGGCTAAATTATAAAATAATAGCAAAAATATTTTAGAAACAAACCCCCAAAATACTTTAAAAGTTTGAGTGAAGTGGGACTAGCTAGATATTGAAATAATATATAAGATATTGAAATTTAATGGGATTTCATGGTAGCGTCATCGATACTATTACTCCGAATGCAATGAAATTTGTAGGGGGCCATCTAGGAATCAGATCGCATAATGTCTGATAATTTCATAAAAAGGAATTGAATAGTTCAGAAGTTATGCCACTTGGTGCAATTTAGTTTATTAATGGAATGACATGGTAGTGGCGTAGCTACCGTTACTCCGATTTTGATTAAATTCATAGGGGACTATAGCTGAGAACCAAACTGCAACATTTCCGAAAATTTCATTAAAAACAATCGAATAGTTCAGAAGCTATGCCACTTGGTGCAAACTAGCGACACGCAGACGGACAGACAGACAGACGGACGGACAGACACCAAACCAAAATTGTTCGAAAAGCTTTCAAACGTAAAGTGTGCGTAAAAAATTTTATTTTGGAGGGAAAAATTTTTTACTTTTCAAAAGTGATCACAATGCTTTCGTTACTTTTATTTTTATTTCCGCAACTGTGGAAGTTTTACGAGCAGGCCTGATGAGAGGAAAGGGTAGCCGGGATAATAGCCCCGGGGTCCGAACTTGAAAAGAAGGTCCGGGAAAAAGGAACAGAATTGACGGTGAAAGCGTTTTTTCGCTTTTTGTTCGTCAGTTATGATTTTCAGAAAAAATACTGGTATTTCTCTTTGCGACCCAGATTTCTGACTTTTGTTGCTGATTTCGTTTACGAATTGTGATAACGCTTAGACGCTTAGCCGAACTAAACGGTCGACACTGTGTGAGTGAGAAATGCGTTCTGATGAGCTTGTACACAACGTAAAAAATTGATATCCGGGCCAATTTGGAAAATCTAAAAAAATAAGTCGAATTTTAAAAACTGTTTCAAAAGCGAAATTAGTGTTCTTCTTTCGCAGTAGTTCATGCCAGCCCTCACGGTGAAAACTGAGGGAAAAACCGCGCAAGTACGAGTCGAACTCGTACAGTTAGGGTTCCGTACCAATACTACAGTGAGCAGTCAATATAGACTAAATTAAACCTGTTACACCAATATCTGCTACAAAAACATAGCTCCCTCCCAGTCTAGTTGACGTGGTTAACGGAACGGTGCGATGTGATCTATAATACATTACATATTGTGTAGTTGCCCTTTTGTAGTTATCGCACCTTTTATACGTATTATGTTACTTGTCAATATAGTTTACAGAAATCATCACTACACTGAGAGTGTGTTACCCATGTTACCAGCGAAAATCCTTCCATGATAACTGTTTTGTGTATTTTTATTTACGTTTTTATGGTTTTGTACCAAAAAAAGAAAATTTATATGGAACTAAAATATTTACCTACGTGGAACAATAGGCGACCCCCGGAAGAGTTCTTGACGGGACGATTCAAATTGTTTGAAGAAACAGGTAGCTTCAGGTGCTTCAAACCCCTGTTGAGTTAAATTCTATTTTTAAACAATTTTAAAAAGGTTATTCCAAAAATTTAAAACGAGAATACCACTGATCTAAAAATATTAAACTAATTAATAAAATACTAACAAAAAATATTAACCATCATTAATATTTTCAATTTTTTAAACGGTACCTGTTCATTTCTGTAGCACGAATAGAACAATAATTGAAAACAACTATATTTTTTTTTTAACTAATTATTATACTTTAGAGTATCTTCCTCAAAAAATAAACAGCTACGCTCAGTAGTAGAGTAATATAATATTTTATTTTTAAAAATTAATAGATTTAATTTGAAAGAACGGTTATTAGGTAAGTATACGCAGCGGGGAACCCTTACAGAATTCAAGTTGTTTTTTTAGTATCATGCAAACAAAAATTTTTTTTTAAAATTCAAAACCAAATTAAATTAAGAAATAAATATTTTACACAATTTTAAGCTGTGGGCACGTGGTCACAAAAAACGTTGGTATTTTTCAAAAAAAAAAAATTAAATATTTAAATACATTCCAATTAAAATTTCTTTTTCGAAATTAATCATTAAAAAAAAATGTGCCATACAGCTGTAGTAAGCTACCTACGGAGAGGCCTAAAAGAAAATCACAAAATCATTAATTATCCGATTTCACGGTGAATTGATTGGTTAATTAGATTGTTAGTTGAAAAATCTCGCTAAACTCCCGGCGCGCATTGGAAATTTTTTTTTTTTTCAGGTATCTATTGAAAATATTATTTGTTAAAGTTCATATAGTTATTGAAATGTTAATTATGATTACAAATATGATTGTTTATTGAAAGAATTAGTTGTTAATAATAAAATTTGCCCTAAAGGTGACTTGGCGCGGCATTATAGGTCATTTATAAAGTAATACTTTTATTTTCGTATCAATATTATTAAACATCTATGACTTCAAACTTGTTGGATTAAAAAATAGCAATTAATTATTTTCGAAAAGTTAAAGGAAGATTTTTAAATAATGTTGGGGTAAATATGCGCTTATATTTCGATTTATAATCCAATGCTATTTATAATTTTATCTAAAATGGAAGTAGCAGTAACTGAAACCAAACATTTGCAAACAGCTGAAGCATTGTAATCATTTTTAGGAGATGAAAAATATTTTTCCTCTAAAATTAAAATCCTCATTTGCAATCCTCGTTTTGAAGCTCTTCTGAAAGATTCTGATTTCATGTTTATCTGTTTTTTTGTGTCCGCTTGTTCTGATTCCAAAAAAAAACATTTGATTGATTGATTCTGATCAAATTTTCAGAGGTTATTTGGATTCATTCCTAAATAGTTCCTTGTAATTGTAGCAATGTTAGCGACTAGGCAAAAGTAAGCATTGAATACGTTAATCCTACAACTTTTATAACGTTTATAACGTTATAGAAATAATCCAATTTCAAAAAGTTTATGACTGATAAAATTTGCAAATAAATTACTCAGTGCCATGTCAATTGATTAATGATTTTTTTCCTTTATTCCATATTTGTAAGTAAATTGATTTTACAAATTACCACTTTAGTTTTATTTAAATTTTCCAAACAGTTGCAGATATGAGTGGATAAAGATGTTATGGAACATTTTTTCAAAAATTAACTTTTTGCCAAATTTTAAAATATTTTTAAATTTGGTTTCATTAAGTCCAATAGTTTTATAGAAATTCAATAATAAACATGAGCTATTGCATGGAAAGTATATGTAAGTAAAAACTTTCAAAAGCTTCTACTGTAAAATTATAAATAAAAATGTTACATAGCACCTTCATCCACTCAAATTCTTCAATTGTCACAACTTTAAAATAAAGTAGTGTTTTGCCAAGTAAATCATAGACCAATACAGTTATTAAGATTTTCTGAACTGTTTTCAGCGTTTCCGCCATCATATTTTTGCAAAAACCATTTTCAATAAGTTTCTTTTTGAACATTCTCGAAAAAGACGTCGCTCTTACTGTATTTGTGGCTCCTTAGCCTAAAGTTTAAAAGAAACCTATTTTTCGAACATTACTGTACACAAAATTTTTTATTTTGATGGAAAATAAAGACATTCAAAAAATAATATACACAAACTGTAACATCCAAACTGGCGCAGTAGGTATCTTTAATTTTATTATTTTTTTTTTCGGAACCACCAAAATATATGCCACTGTTGATCCTCCGGTGTTATATAATTTGTAGAAAAGACTCTTTGGATTATATAATTTATGGTTTTTTTAAACTCGGCAACCATCAGTACCGCCCTAATACTATCTGACCCAACAAAACCCGCGTGTGTTATATTATATATATACGTTGCAGCTCATCAAAACATTCGTTAACTTGAGGATAGGCTGTATTTGTTCGTTGCATCTAGTGATGGGTAACGCAGCGCAGCACAGCAATTGCGCTGAAGCAGTCGCTTGCGCTATGTGCGCTTAAAGCGAAGTTCAAAAAGCAGTAATACACTTAGAGCAATTCATTTACCATATATGGTACCATCAGTTAGGGCGAATCTGAACAGTAGGAGCGAATCTAGACAGAGCTGCCTCTCGGTATTTCTTCGTCAGTGTTATGACCGCACAAGGTCATAGATCAATCTATGCTACTGAATTTTGTCAGTTATGAGTTAGTTATCAAAGAAAAGCGGTGAAAGTGACATCTTTGTATTTTGTTAATTTACGGGCGCATTGTTTAAAATTTTTAAAAATAACGCGCGTTTTGAAATCTTATAAAGAAACTGCTGTACAAAAATACAGTTATATATATAAGGTAGTGACTGGCACCAAATGTTTGGCCTTTTGTTGACAATATATGTACCAAAAATGAAAGCTGTATTGTGCTTAATTTTTTTTTTTTATAAATTAATTAACAAAAAATTGTCTATAGGTGAGGCGAATTCATACAGCATAGTGCGTCAATATAAAAAGATAGTGGGTATAAACTACATGAACTGTAGTCTATATAACATAAAATCGGCTCTTTTCGACAGAAGCGAAACAACCGGGGAGGTCTAAGGGGCCCGGATCCCTTAAAATTACCTGGAAATTTTCCTTCAGTTTATTTTATTTATATTAAAAAGTAAATTTTTAGTGGTTTACTAGTATTTTTTATTTGAAAATCAAATTTTTGGAGACGAAATTTTATTAGGTACAACATTTTCCATTGTTATCGGAGAACTGCGTTATCAAAAAATTTGATTTCTTAAATTTTTGTTGGACCCTCTGTAGATATGTAGTTGTTGCGTCCTTGCATTTCGATATTGAAAATAAAAGAAAATTGCTCAGATAAGCTGCTTAATATTTCCATG
Organism: Brachynemurus nebulosus; assembly: GCA_035578155.1. Classification (NCBI taxonomy): domain Eukaryota; kingdom Metazoa; phylum Arthropoda; class Insecta; order Neuroptera; family Myrmeleontidae; genus Brachynemurus; species Brachynemurus nebulosus. Next base: position 3,811,238 of record JAPWDM010000019.1, on the reverse strand, counting down.
TTCCCAAATCGACTTTGCATGATAAACTCAAAGGCAAATCGAAATAAAATTCATTTAAATCCGAAATGTTTTATTCCACCCATCAAGAGTCATTTGCTGATCCAGATATTTATCTTAGCGAATTTCTAGATTGGAAATGCAGCTATTTTTATCTTTTTATGTCCGATTTCACCCATATGCATGACTAAATGTACCTAATTTACATTGTAAATAAAGCACTGTGTAGGGCGAATCTGGACACTACATATAACCAAGAAAAAAAAATGTTGTAGTACCAATTTTGATATTTTTATTACTGCCGTATGTGCTCGTGATATTAAAGCATTTAATTTTTTTTTTTAGAATTTTTTAGATAAACTCTAAACAATTTATTGCCAAAAAACTGAAAAAATCGTCCAGACTCATCCCAACTGACGGTATAAAATGAATTACTATAATATATTTAAATTAACATAAGTATGATATCGATCAACAATGAAATTACTTTATCGATCAACAGTGAAATACACAACATCACTCTACTATGTAAAGTATGTATACGATTTATACATTCTGTGGCGCAATTGCGCTAATACACTCAAGTGCGCTTGAGTTAGTGTATCAGCGCACGAATTTTTCTTGCGTTACCCATTTCTAGTTGCATCCAACTGAATCCAAAATGCTTTGTTGAGCCGCAGCCTGGCGACCCGAATGAACACCGTGAAACATGAAGGAGGTGAAGATGCTCTGAAGGTGAACGATGCCACCACATATTACATATTACAACTACGTATCTCTATACTAGCAAGATCACTGTGGCAGGAAAGTGACGTAAAATTTTTCTTCCACTCCAAACGCACAACATGTTACAACATAAATCTTGTATCAATGTATACGTGATGTACGCCCGTGTGTGTATCAACGTCACACTCTGTTTGTGAAAAGACGGGACTACACTGCATATGTATGCTAGTGTTTCAGTACCTGCATGTATTCGCTTATTGTTGAAAGTGATTGATAACAATCGATCTGAACACGGCTATAGTTGTTGTGTGACTGACACACTTAAGCGGTATCGAACCACTCACAGGCACACTGCTATCCACAATTTTTTACATATAATACGCTTAGGGCTTGGATGCCACAATGTAGCGATCAAAACCAAACAATAACAAAAACAGCCGGATACCCCGCGCCAACTTCGATTTTTTTTAAAGGACGTTGGTCACACGGAAGGTTATTTTAGATCACATGGGTGGCACGCTGTGATACCTGTGCGTTAGTGACTGATCAACCGACCAGCCTGCCGGCCGATTCGGCTTGGACACAATCATGTGTGTGTATATTGCACTCACCACCCGGATCTAAAAAGCGATTACCTGCTGTGACAATACTATTATTATAAGTTATCGGTATAAGTGGCTTTTAAATGAAGATATTTTATGTTGTGGCATTTTTATAAAAGGTAGTATTTTATAAACAATAAAAGACTATTTTTTTATAGAAACGAATCTGCTAACATTTTTTAAATGACGAGCAGATTTTGCTTCTGTTACGAAAAATAATATTATGTATTAATTTCTTTTTAAATATTAAAAAATTAATTTATTAAAAAATTGAAAAACACGACTGCCGTGATGAAAAGTGAAGTTAAAATCAAAAAAACATTTCTTTAGGAAATACGTTTTATATTTCCCTGGCTAAGTTAAAATTTCAAGGATAAATTGTTTTCGACTTTTTACTTGATGTGACAACCTTTGTCTGCCTATCAAATTAATTTTTTAAAACGTTACTAAGCCTACTCGAAGTAGTGTAGGGATTCTAACGATACCACACATGTCCAAATCGGTTCCGATGTTTATAAGTTATGACAGAATAGAGAAACTCCACATATCTACATATCATATCAAAAATTATAAAATTTTGTAAATGAAAATTTTTTTGCCAAAACACAAATTAAATTTTTTATTGTCCGTATTATTACAAGAGAGGTTTGTATTCCCTCAAATAAGTTTGTATTGTAAAAATTTATTGTATAGCAATTTAACGAAAAGAACTCACGATAGCAAAGCTGAGATCAGAGACGTAATTACAATTTTCACGCCCTGAAGCGATTTTGACACAAGCGCCCTCTTTCCTCAAAGTCTCTTTTTTCCTAAAAATGTAGCTGAGGAGCTAAAAAAAAGCCAACGCTGTCTTCTCATTGCTCTAAGAACTAACAAACTAGCAAATAAAAATCTCTTACGGCCAGTTTTACATTCACATTTAAAACCGACTTTAACACTAAAGCCAACTTTAAAACTGATTTTATTTTTGGCACTGTTTTACAATCAAATTTAAAGCCCCGTTAGTTTAAAAGTCGACTTTAAACTAAAGTAAGATTTATCTCGACTTTTACTGCTTAAAGGCGGCTTTAACATATTTGTTCTGATTATTATCACTGAATTTTGTTTATAAGCATAATTTTTCTATAAAATATTCGTACCTTAAATAAATAGAATAAAAATTTTATTTGTTTGCTTATTTTCAATAATATTTTTGATTATTTTTACGTCTTGGATTAATATCAAACATTCCTTTTGGGCTAAACTGGCTGAACGATTTCTGGGTTACCTGCGATTTCTTTAATGATTCATTGTATTTATGATAAATTTCTTTTAAAAAGAAATAATGTAGTTTTCTATTCCAATCTCACTGGCAGTAGCGAAATGAGTGAAATGCGTATTTTTTGAAATTCAATCATGTTGATATTTTCGTTTCTATAGTTATTTTTTTTAAATGTAAGATTGGCTACGATCATTCATAGTTCGTTTTATCCATACAACACTTAAAAGTCCTTTAACAAAAGTAAGCAGACTTGATCATTGTAAAACAATAGTAACAATAAAGTCGACTTTAAATCAAAAGTAGCTTTAGTTAAAGAACCTTTAAAATTATGTATGTAAAACCGGCCGTTACTGTTAAAAAAATTATTTTTCCTTCTTGTGCCCATAATTTCCCATTTTTGTCATGTGCCCTGAAATGACTGCTCCACCTGCTCCTCTGTAGTTATGCCTCTGGCTGAGGTGTTTTTGGAATTACCGTTTCTCGAATTGAAGTACTTTCAGGCAACAAATTTGAGTTACAGAAAACACAAATTTATTCAGAAAAATATAAAACTCAAGTATAATACAGTAAGACAATTTAACGAATCAAATAAAAGTATATAATTCATATAATAGGTAATTTAATGGTCTGAAATCAGCTAAATTTACCAATAAAGACTCTTGTTACATTTTTATCGTGTTTACCTATAGGTACCTAATGAAATGCCCAATGAAATGTTATATACTATTTTTTTCGCTATAAGAATTTGTCTTATTTTTTTTCCATGATAAAAGTGATAAAACTACAATATTCTTATAAGACTTAATACACCTGAGTTAAATTGTGACTATATTTAATATTTATTTAAATTATTGCAATTACTCATGAATTGTCTAAAAAAAAATCTTCTCCCTCCACTAAAGCTCTTGAAATTTTGTTAATCCAGTGCTGTTAATTAAGTAGTTTTCAAACAAATTACATAAATCTTTAGAACTACACATATCAAGATAATTCCGTTATGACTTGCAGCACCTAATAATTAGTGGTAATTTCCAAAAACAGTTGTCAACATTTTTTTCCTAATAAATTAATTATATTTAATAAACGTAACTCACTTAACAAATTACAGACATGCTCTCAGAGTAGAGATGATGATGAAATGAAAGAGCCCAATCCAATTTTAAATTTAAATTTCTCGAGTTATTAATTACACAGTATCGATATTTTTTTTTTGTTCATGTAAGTTGTTTCTAATCAAATTAATGTCGTTACAGTTAATATATACTTATAGGAAGAAAGCGAAGAATAAAAAAGATGAACACACAGATCTAAATATAGGTAGGTTTAGGTATTTATTAATCTTAATGATCGATAATTTACTTGCTAATTTAAATTCAACATCGTACAATGATCTAGTATTTTTTAAACATAAATCAATATAATTCAAAATATGTATTTGGTTAATTTATTTATTTAAATGATTCGAACAGTTTCGGGCAAAATTATGTAAACGATCGCATTCATGTAGGTAGGTTCATAAAATAACAAGTTGTGTTTAGCAAAACAGAAAATATTATAAATAACGAAGAATCAGTCGGGGTATGAATAAATTTTTGTATTTTGTTCTGGTAGTCAAACTCATAAAAAGATTTTCGAGCTATTTTTTATTTCATATATATATATATATATATATATATATATATATATATATATATATATATATATATATATATATATAAAGAAATGAAATGAAATTTCTCTTCACAGCGCTCTCACCAAAAAACTTCCGAAAATGTCTAGGATGACAAAAGCCAAATAAATACTAGTCGTTATATGCACTTTCCTTGTGGAAAAATAGCAAAATTTCACTTTTTTTAACTAAAATTTCATTCAAATAAAATTTACCATAAGTGCTGTTAAGACAAAGAGTATTTAATTTATTAACATTAAAATTTTTTTTAGAGAAAATTAGTTATTAGTTGAAAGTATCGAGTATACCGTAGCCGATTAATCGACTAAATTTTTAATCGAATTCATGAATAGGCTATTTAATTATTGATTTAAATTTTATTTCAGTTAATTTAAAAAAAAAAAAAGAAAAAAAATATAGAGAAAAATAATTAATTATTATTAGGTATTACTTTATTTTGGTGGGTACAAATTAAGTCGTATATCTACACCATTTAATCATTGTGAGTTCATGCATTAGCTTCGTTTCCTGTAGAAATTTGATGAGATTCTGTTACTGTTTATCAACAGCTGCTTCGTAGAGAGTCGGTTTTTAGTCATTTAGTCAGATCATTTTAGTCATTCAGTTAAGGGTAAAAGAGTCGACTCAAAAATTTAACAAAATTGGTTGACTAAACCTATTAATCGATTGATCGTACAATTTCACGAGTACTTTAACTAATTTTTGTTATAAAAAAGAAAAAAACAAAAGAAAAAATGAAAAACGATAAGCAAACTTTTTTCTTCAATAATTGTACTTCAATGCTAGAAACATTTGGCTAAATTACCATCCAGTTAATAGACGAATGCAATCGAGTGTTAGAATGTTTATATCCCCCAACTGTCGATTTATATGAAATGTTTCATTCGAACATATTATAAATACATATGTGAATATATAGACAACAACCATATATAGATTTTCAATACATAAAATAAAATGATATATATGCTACACAAGAAGACGTTTTTCAAAAACTATCAAATGACGCCCACGTAATTGATAGACAACTTTAAGCAATCGACATTATAAATCAAAAAATTTTTCAAATGATTTGCCGTTTCTATAATAAAATACATTCATGTAAATACCCAGATGTGTCTAGGTCTACAATTGCTTTCTGAAAATAAATCTATATAATATACGCTTAGATAGACCCACATGGATTTAGAGAGTAATATCTACAATTAATTGAATTAAACCATTTAAACGAAAATACAGAGATAGTATCTAAATAGTCTGAATCGATTTCAATAAGTCATTCTTTACAAAAAAAAAAATATTTTATCAATGCCCACTGATCAGATGAATTTTAATAGTTTAATATCAAAATTTTAATTTAATTTGCATGTATTATTGATATTAATGCCTTGAGGGTCATTGGAGTCATAAGATGTCAAGTACCTTACTAACCCACACACCACGTCGTACGACGTCAATAATTTCATACAAAGTGTATTAGCTGTCGAAATAGTGTAGCAATTGAGTGTCTATAATCGTCAAAGTATTAATAATATTTTCAGATAGTACTTATGAGTATAGTTGGCGGAGATTTTTAGAACTGCCAAGTAGGCCGGGGCCTACCCAAAAATTTTGAAAAAATGAAAAAAAAAAAAGAAGATAATGTCTAGAGCCGTAAAGCGGATTAATTCGCTGTGTCAGCATTTTATGTTTAAACTTTAAAGACACTTTATATCAAATTAAGAGTTAATGTAGTAGAGCCATTTTTTCTATACTACTGATTAAAAATCAGATATATGTACACTGTAATCTTCCCAACTGGAACATGTCGAATTTTTTTTCTTTAGATTAGATAATTATAATTCGAGTAACCTTTTATAAATTATTTGGTTGGGCGAAAAATTCATCTTCCAGTCTCATTTCTGGAAAAAACAGTTTCGCTTCAAATAATTCCTTTTACAAATGATCCCCAATAAATTTGTTGATTTTTACTGTCCATTTATTTTGACTGACTGTCTCTACAATTCTCGTAAAGAGATATCTCCTGTATCAGCGCTATTAAACCATCAATACCTAATCCATAATCTTATGTTAATATTCAACAAATGTCGTAAACTTATTGTTAGTCAACTAGAACCTTTATGCGGCCCGAAAAATGCGGTTACAATAGAAATACCAATCAAGAACACTGAAAAAAACGAAAAAGAAACTAACCATCATTGTTTACAAATTAACACGTGGAATAAAATTATAGTCTTGTACACGGAGAGAAAATTCCTATAAAAAATACTGTGCTCATACTACAATCGACGTGTAACAGGCGAACATATCTAATTTTTGTACGGTAAAATTATAAAAGTTATAGTTATATTATTGTAATTTTTATAATTTTACCGTACAAAAATTGGATATGTTCGCCTGTTACACGTCGATTGTAGTATGGGCACAGTATTTTTTTTGGAATTTTCTCTCCGTGTACAATTGTTTATATGTAGCGTAAACAAGTCTATGTTGAAATTTAAATTTGCAGTGCTGCGCTCTGGACTTCGGTCGGATTTTTTTTAGTCTAGTCAGTGCGGACGTTGTGCATGGTACTAAAGCTTTTTTTTTTCCCCGAGAATACCATATTTAGATTACAATTAGATTTTTATTTCTTAACTTATCGTCATCGTACGGTTTTAAATGATTAGCTGGTTTCAAAAAAGGTGTTGATTGAGTTAGTTGCCTTAACTGTATATATTTAATTTAAGGCATATTTTATCACAATAATCTCTTGAATAGTTCTATATGGAGTTCTATATTCTTACCCATATCAATATTCTTGGAAATATTAGGTCACTGGACAATGACAGTGGATGTTTGGAATTCTGTTTCAGGGTTTTCAGTGGAACCGTAACTAAAAACTAGTAAAATCGATTGATATTTCTGAAGAGTTCGGAATTAAAGACATACCTACTTCAAACCGTATTAGCCGAAACCGAAACAGTTATTTTTTTGTTCCAGTTCAGACCTGAAATTTAGTATCTAATTTTATTTAATAATTTTCACTTATTATTTATTACACAAATTTTTTGCCTAGCAATTTAACAGAAGAACTGTGAATTAACAAAAACGTGACAGCGGAGCTGAAGCGTTTTTGGGCTGACAGTTCTTTGAGTTAAATTGCTTTTAGGCAAGAAATTTGAGTTGTAAAATAAATTAGTATAATTCATATTATTATTTAATACATCGTAACTATGATTCTGAAGTCCGTAAAATTTACCAATACGAATTTTGTTTCGTTTTTATCGTGTTTGCCTACAATGAAATGACTAAGGAAATGTTTTGTATCATTTTTTTCGCTGGAAAAATCTGTCCTAACTTTTTTTTCCATGGTAAAAGTGGCAAAACTACAAGATTCTTATTGGACTTGATACATATTATGAGTTAAATTGTCAATTTTAATTTTTGAATTTTTTTTCAAATCGTTATTGATTAGATAATAAATAAAAATGGTTAAAAAAATTCTCATTAATTTAAATAAATACTAAAGTTAATATGTATTAGTATTAGGTGATATTAACAGCAAACAGTCTTCCTAGATTAGATGCAAAAGAAATAATTCATGGTGATTGAATTAAAAATAAAAAAATTGAGTGAAATTTTGATAACAATATCTGGTAAATTTGCTTGTTGCTTTACTCTTTGTTTTATTTATTTAAATCTTGGTATTGGACTGTCAGGTTGGACCGAGACAACCGATTTTATTATTGGGTATTGCAGCAAATAAAAATAAATATTGAAAATAAAACATTATTTCATTATTTTCCATACCATAATAACCCTAATTAACTAAATGTATTAGAATTTTAAAGAAATTAATTAATTTTTTTTTTTATAAAAACAAATTACCCGCCACTGAATAATGACTTAAATTTTTAAATTTTTTAAAATAATTTGTCCGGTTTGTTTTCCGGGTATTGATTAAAAAAAAAAAAAAACACCGGTAATAACCGAGCCAAAAAGATAACCGAAACAAACCGGTGTTAATCGAAACAGAAAAACCGGTCTTCAGTTAAAACCGGTCGGTTTTTCCCATCCCTAACCTACTGAAAAGTTTATCCGGTATTCATTTTTTAATGACGCATCTAATGAAATTAGTTCGGAGTTGATATCATCATTTGTTCTCGGGATATGCGAGACGAAAAAAATTCACAAACAAACGAACGAAAGAACGAACGAACGAACTAATGAACGCACACACAGACATCACGCTAAAAACGATGTATTCGGATTCTAGTAACCTTGAAACGTGGAGATATGTCCAAATTAGCGATTCGTAAAATCGGACCGATTACAGTAACTTCCAGTGGGAAGTTAATAAAAATACGTATTCAGAGCTTGTGACTTTTAGGGGAGCATATGGTTGAGAAGGGTGTAAAATGTGTGGCTAGATATGTGTTTCAGCATCTAAAATTTTAGAAATTAAACACGGCAGTGTTCTCTTTAAAAATATTCTAAAATAAACTTTTTTACATTGACTAGTAAAAAAGTATCTAAGTAATTTTGCATTGGAAATCCATTATTCGCACATCTAAATACAAAAACTCATTGTTTACACCTACTTACATCACTAACTCGAAAATGATTTTATAAATTATCGAAGAATTTTAACGATAAGCATAATATAAAATCAATACTCCATCCACAGTGTCCACACTCTTTGTCAGAATTGTTATTGCTGGTCGGTATCTTATCAGTGTTGTTACAAAATAGGAACATTTAGTACATCACAGATCACTTACATACTATTTATATATTCTTATATAAAACGGTTTTTGTTGCTAATTTTATTATAAAAATTCGCCAAGTGCGTGTTGCACAAGTGTTTAGTTAGAGTTCCATTGCCAGAAGGTACTGTTTACCGAATATGGGTTACTTACACCTGTGTAAATTTCTGTTGGGATGGGAAGTATGGGTTTAATTGCGTGATAATTTTGTCGCCTACATCTCTTAAAGTTAGGATACAAGATATTTAAAATAAATCAAGGTCATAATAATTCTGTGATTTTGATTATGAAAGCGTTGTGATTTTGATTATGAAATAAGGTGAATTAATTGTAATGTCCGATCCACATCACCAAAACAAAACAAAACCAAAAACAATAGACTGGAAGTTTTTTTAACTTCTTTTGTTTTTATTTTAATTTTTTAAGGAAATATTCTTAAACAGTTATTTCACTTTTGCTTTTGCAATGTGGAGCCAGCATTAATACTTATACAAGTGCATAATACCTGTCTTATAGCTAAAATGCATTTAAAATGCATATTGGTGCATCGATATGCATACATAATATCAATCGATACAAATGCATATTATACATATATTATTGTAGAGCTAATATTGCCTCAAACTAATACAATTAAGTAATTATCTCTATAACTGTGCTGTGTGCTGTGTTGTATATACTGTTGTAGATGGAGCTGCATCGATAGGTACAATTTCTATTTATGTTTGTTGAAAATGGCGTAGGTTCAATTTTGCTATTTGATTGTCAATTATTATCAAATAAGTATTGAGGTATATTACATTTATATGTATGTTTATATGTAGTGTGCGTATAGCTGTATTTGTAATTCTTGACGCGTCCCGATAATAAAAACTTGTTATAATTTTTACTATTTATTATGGAAACACAAGCATCTATTTATTATGTTGATCATGTGTACCGTGTGATACGGAAAAGTATTATATTTACTAGATTTAATTGATTTTGTTGTAGAAATATACCCAATTTCGAAGATAACTGAGCATGGGTCATCTAAAAAAAAATTAAATATTTCTTTTATTCGGAACAAATCATACTTCTGTTCTTTTCTAAAAGCAAACTGCAAATTTAAAATTTACGCATGTGCAATAATGAATGAGATAAAAGCTAAGAAAACGGAAATTATTCAAATTCATAAGTGATTAAATTTAAGTGAAATGGATTATAACTGAATCATCCAGTCTATATATTATATGCAGTTTATCAAAGGACTATCTCCGGAAAGTGAATGAATTTTAAAATAAGTGATAATTAGGTATTAGTTAGTATGTAATTTAAGAGGGTGACTCACTCCCTCTCCAATGTTGCTCAAACTGAATTTTGAAATAACGTAGAATTTCATTTCTACGTTATTCTAAATGTCTTAAACTATTTTCCATGAAGAGGAATTTCTTGAACTACCCAAATAGTACGACTATTCGACACAGTCACCCCCTAGTTAACTACGCCTAGACTTAATATTAGGACATTGAGCAAAAACAGGTCAATTAGATTTTTTGACATAGATTTCAATTCTGTAAACAAAATTTTTATATTGTTTAATTTTCACCTCCTTTTTGCAAAATTAACCCCTAAATTTTAACCCCCCACCACCCCTGTTGATGTAATTTGAACAAATTTAATATCAGCAGATAGCTCTTTAAAATAGAGCAATATCGCCAATTTAAACTTTTGCTCTATCTCTTACCGTTTTCGAGATATTTAAAAATTAAATTTTTACCCTAATTTTTGGAGGGCGATTTCAACCCTTCAAACCGTTTTTCCGCCGATAAAAAAAAAATACGTGTCGCTTTTTTTTAGTGTTCTACAACATATCTAAGTTTCATCGAAATCGATAGGTCCGGCCTCGGGCCCTTTACTTGTTAGTAGTGTACGACGTACACTACTAAGTTTTTTCTCTTGTCATTTTATTTTATTACCCATAGTTGTAACTTATACTTGTTTTCGGAATTTCCCTTAAAATTGTTGTTTTTATATGTGTGGCTATAATTTCTAGGAAATTTTTATTATCTTTAGTATTTATAAGTAAACAAAATGACTGAAAAAGAACTATCGAAAACTATCGATAGTAAAAAAAAAAAGATATCGATAGTTTTCGATAATCAAAACTTTCGATAGTTATCGATAGTGCTATTGATAGTTCTCCACCACTGGTGTACGTCATTAAGGCCTAACATCATACCAAATTTCAAATTCTTACGTTACATTATTTTCGAGAAGAGTAATCTTATAGAGAGGCCCTGTATTCTAAAGAATAGCATTTAACTTTTCTTAAACACACTATATTAAAAATCAGCACCTGTAATGTTGTCGGGGCACTAACTCGTCCATATACACTTCCCTATTTGTGTTTTTGTTTATTTATAATTAATAATCGCCATATTACTTATTATTATTCTATATACATATTTATTTATTGGTTTGTTTCATTATAATTAGCCGTATTTATGCGTATACAACACAACTGAACCGCTTAACTGCTTAACCAGTGCAATAATTTAGTTTCAAACACAAATAAGTATTGTTCGTTTTGTCCGAACAATTATTTATTACAATTTCTTATCCATTCTGTGTAAATTAACCTACGTATTATGTATATTTAATATTTAATTTGCATGTCTGTTACAATTCTTTTACCCACTACTGTATTGAATACAGAAAACAAAATATATTCGCTACATATTCTTTTGTCTTTACGTACCAAAATAAATGTTAAAATTAATTAATTAATTTAAAACAATTGAAGTGCACTTGTTCAGTTAGATTTATTGCTGCGTATAAGGGTGCTGGCACATAACGATTCAATGTCGAGTGTCGACAAAGACAAGTCGTAACGTGCAAGTGGTACTTGCGCAAATGGTGTCCCGTACTATCCATTTTTTGATTATTAATTTGATGTACCTAATAGCACACAAGAGCAGAAAAAAATCTTCCGTGACGAATAAATTTTATTCTTGAATAATTATCGATCTCAAAACGGTCGTATCTTTAGCGTGGCCTATTCACACTTACTAGAAAGAATGTATTAATAGATAATATTTTGAGTCAAAAAATTAGTAAGTTTTGCCAATTTTTTCTTTTTGAATATTTTTATGAAATTTTTCAATTTTTTCTGAGTACAGCTACTCTTTTTTGTGCGATGTATAGGGGGCACATAAAAAAAATCGCACAAAAAAAATATATTTAAAAATATCATAAATAGCTATAAAACGTATAGTTCGATCCAGATTGTACAAGAAACTTTTTTTATGCGGTTGGTCGGGACCGCATAACAAAAGTTTCATCGAAAAAACATCACTCAAAACGCTCAAAACTTAGAAATTTCCTTAGAAGTTGCTTCTATAAACAAGATAAAGCATTAATTTACACGTAGAAACAATTTATTTCAATTTTATAATATTATGAAAATTTTGAAAAATATATCTTTAACAAAATTAAATGATGCAATGACTTATATTCTTATGCAGTGTATTGATTAAATGCTTAAAAGCCGTTAAAAAGTATTTTTATCAAAGAAAGTTATTATAGTACCTAATTGTTTAAGTTTCTCACTGTCTCATCGTGATTTTGATTCACATTATGCATTTTAATACCCATTTTTTACAAACCGCTTAAATTTTTTTTTTAATATCTTCGTTTATCGATTATCAGTTCTAAATAGAACTATAAATCGAGCGATAAAAAAATCTAAAATAAATCTAAAAAAATCGCACAAAAAAGGACCGCATAAAAAAGAGTTCAGCTGTAATCGTTTTAACACGATAGCGGTTATGTTATTGAATTTTCACTTTAAGAAGGTTACTTTTGATATCCTGCGCGATATTCTTGAGGAAAATTTTTTTCCCACTTTGCAGGTTATGTCCCAAAATCGACACTCAGAATCAAAATTCAACTTCATATCTATAATTAAGCCACTATATACTCTATCTCAGTACTTAATTCGAATTTTTACGTTGAATAATTTCAGAAACAAACTGTGACGGACAGCGATGTATTTTGCCAATTTTGGTACGGAATACCAAAAATGGACTTGATTCACATTGAATTAGACACTTTAACCGACTAGACAATTGCTTGTGTGCATTCACCCCGAAATAGTAGTACTTAAGTGCACTGGTACATGAAGTTTATTTATTAATTATGATTTTATAAGTATTACAAAATATAATTTAATTTTACATGGAAAATAATAATTACATACTTTTTCAGGAGTTTTATGTGCAATTTGATAATTAATTCTTGAGTGTTTTTTAATTTTATGATCGTTTAATTAATACTAGGTTATGTGGCTATTTACTCTCGTACGTTCTAGAAGGCAAAAAAAAAATTAATTTGTTTAAAAAAGTCATAAAGTTTTATTAATATCTATCTAATATCAAAATACACTATCGACTAAAAATTTGAAGAACATTTTTTAGTGTTTTGACCGAAACATTACTTGTTACTTACTTACTTAATTATAAAACGTTACTTTATAAAAATGGTTATAATACTTCCACGTACGGAAAGAAAATATTATTTTCGTCAGGACCGCACCTACTATTATTATGGGGAGGGGGGCAAAAATTGTTTTTGGCGCCCTCCCCGAGAAAAACGACAAATTCAACATTTTGGCATAACAATATTTTAACTTTTTCCTTACAAAAAAAAAAAAAAACGTGACGAGAAAAAAGAAGAAAAAAAATCCTCTCTTATGAAACATTTTTGCGCCCCTTAAAACCTGCAAGGGGGCACGTACTCCCCTGCCCCCTAGATTCGGCCCTGATATTCGTAATGAAAAAATATTGATCTGTTTAAATGTTTTTAAGCAAAAATTCACAGGAGCTCATTACCTAAGTGACCAGTCTGTACAACTCTTGAAAATTTTTATTAAAACCCGATCGAATGGTTCCAGAGTTATACCTACACTCTGACGTTTGTTTGACGAACCGTCAGACAAACCTACTGTCATGAAATTCACATCTGGTCACCATTTTGTATAAGCCGTAAAAATTTTATCAAAATTAATTCAAAACTATTCGTGTTAGAAAGTTTTACGGACAAACAACAGGCAGATCTAGGCAGAGATGTGGAACCAAATTCATTTAGGAAATTCTGAAATGTGAAATGCCAGTCGAAATTTTGAGTTTGATTTTTCCCTCTGCTACCTTATGGCAAACTCGAAAAAAATATAAAAAAAAATTTCAATTTTTCAGAAGAGAAATAAAAGATTGTCTTGCAACAGGATGACGAAAAATTTTATACTAAAATGATGGTTGTGTTGTATTTTTGAAAGAGTAGTGTACGATAATAATTAAAATATTTTAATTATAACAGTAGAGGGCAGCTATGTAGTGTAAATGTATGGCAATTTATTTTGTGCACTTGTGTGGCAAATTTTTCAACAAAAAAGTACCTATAGCGCTCTGTAATTAGTGATTATTAAATGTGATAATATTTGATCGTAAAAATGAATAGTCTTTATCTAGATTTGAGTAATTATTTAAAAAAAAAGTATTTAACCAAAATCTAAATTAGAAATTTATGTATTATATGATATTTTAATGCAGAATAATTTCGTTATTTAATGCAAAAATACCTCCTTAAAACGATTAAAATATACCACCATGAAATTTAATTTCTTTATAAAATTTAGTTTTAACTTAACTATGCGAAATTTATGTTGTAATAGCAAATATTCGCCAAGTGCTTGTTAGATAATATGTATTAACCCAGAGTTCCCCAGCTGCTTGAGTTTTTCACAGGTTTTGGGATAAAATATAAAACAGTATCATAAAAATAGATAAATATATTCGACAATGTTACATTTTTACAATCAGTCAGGTATTTACTTCCCTATATCAGCTTTAAGGGGGACCACTAGTGTCAGAATGGTAAAAGGGACTTCAATTTCATTTTGATAAATCTTCTAGCCAATATCTCAGAAAAGATACGTTTTTCAAGGAAAAGTAACTGAATTTTACCTGTAATAAAATTTGCAAGCAACAAATTTCGTAGTTTTTTTTCTAATGAAAATTTGATATTTTTCGAAGAATTTGCATAAAAAAACTATTTTTAGGAATTTTATCCAAATAATTAGTCGTCATTTTGTACGACAAAATTTCAAGCGACTAATTCTTCAATTTCAAATATTATCGAGTGCTTGTGAAACACTACTACGTATGACAGACTTTTGTCTGCATTTTAAACACACGTAGTATTCATATTATGTTCACTTATCGTTCAGCTAAACTGAAACTTTAAGCACTCGACTTCCTTGGTTAGCATAACCAAAAACCACATATCGCGCCTTTTCTGTCTCAAACTCGTATAAGGTTTTTTGACGGTTTTAAGTTAGAAAGTCATACATGTACATAATACACTTCCCCATATGATGCACTAAGAAATATTGCAAAATAATTAATGGAAAAATAATTATTCAATTTAATACAAACTTGTACCACATGAACTAAATTTAGTTTTCTGACAAAACCTGGTATATGGTATACGAGTTTGTGTAAAATTATTTTTTGAAATAAGTAATATTTTTATCAGCATACCCTCGTACTTGACCAAGATACAACTATCTGACACTAGAGTTCGCAGGTGCTGTACACCACAAATCCAATGGTACGTAGTGGTCGGTGCAAATTTAAGGGGAAGTACGTAAAATCGGAAGATCAGGAGCGTCGGTAAATTTTTATTTGAGGGGTTGGTAAATATTATTTATTATATAAACAAGTACATATTATATATAAATAAGTACAGTACGCGTCAAAAAGTTATCGAACACTCTCACTCAGGGGGGAGGGTGCCAACACTTTTGACACCGCACTGTACTTAATGTTGTGGTAAACTGCCGTGTCAAAAGTGTGCCCCCCCCTCGGGGTTAAGGTGTTCGATCACTTTTTGAAGCGTACTGTACTTATTTAAGCGCGCGCGTGTTGGAGTCAAATAAGTACAGTACGCTTCAAAAAGTGATCGGGCACCTTAACCGGGGGGGGCACACTTTTGACACGGCAGTGTACCAAAACATTAAGTACAGTGCGGCGTCAAAAGTGTGGGCACCCCCTGGTTTGGAGTGTTCGATCACTTTTTGACGCGTACTGTACTTATTTATAAATAATATGTACTTGCTTGTATTATAATAAATAATATTTACCAACCCCTCAAATAAAAGTTTACCGACGCTCCTGATCTTCCGATTATACGTACTTCCCCTTAAATTTGCACCGACCACTCGTACCATTGGATTTGTTGTGTACAGCACCTGCAAACTCTAGTGTCAGATAGTTGTATCTTGGTTAAGTACGAGGGTATGCTGATAAAAATGTTACTTATTTCAAAAAATAATTTTACACAAACTCGTATACCATATACCAGGTTTTGTCAGAAAACTATCAGAAAAAATGTAGTTTCGAGAAAAACGCGCTTAAAATTTAAGTTACTAGTTATACTATCGAAATATGCAAAAAAAAAATCGATTTATTTCACAAACTCGTATATTGAAAAAAAAAGTGGGCAGCGAACTCGTATTTACTAAAAACATCCATAGCTTGTAATTTAAAACATTTAAATGTCTGCTTCATGTCTACATAGGTAGCAAACATCAAAAAGTGTAACATACATAAATCTTAAATTCATAGTGATGAAAATACAGTATTTAATATGTTTTTTGTGTTTCCTGAAAACTGTGATTTTTGATATACGAGTTTGAGACAGAAAAGGCGCGATATGTAAATTAAAAATTACAAAGTGATTGAAAAAATTATCCGAATCGGCCGGGGATCGAACCCAGGATCTCCTGGTAACTAGCCAGGTGTGCTATCCGTTACACCACCGGTCTTTTGCTCGGTAGGCGTCCGATACAGACAACATTCAACCACCTATGTGTATGTACTCTCTATAATGCGAGAAGCAGTTACAATTCTTCAATTTCAAATATTATCGAGTGCTTGTGAAACACTACTACGTATGACAGACTTTTGTCTGCATTTTAAACACACGTAGTATTCATATATGTTCACTTATCGTTCAGCTAGACTGAAACTTTAAGCACTCGACTTCCTTGGTTAACATAACCAAAAACCACATATGTAAATTAAAAATCACAAAGTGATTGAAAAAATTATCCGGATCGGTCCGGATAATTAATCCGGATTTTTAATTTTTTTCAAGCGCCTGAAAAACTCTTTGTAAAGAAATCTTCATGGTTAATTAACTTCTACATTTACAATCAGATTAGCAGAGGTAGCGACAGCCAACAACCCATCAATGATAACTTTATTTTTTTCGACATAATATTATTACACGCAGAGGAAATGCATTAATTAATTTAATAATCACCTGTAAATAATAGTTTACAACATTAATATAGGTCTCAACAGATATAATATCTAAATACATTTAATATAAAAAGATGAATATTATATAAAAAATAATTACAATAATAAAACTGAATCAAAATTGATGTTATATATTTTTTACGCTGCACATTTAAATTAAAGAAAAAGAAATTCGCCTGCAGGATTTCTTTGTTTCTATTTGTTTGCCGGGAGCGGTAATGATAGCGATGAATATCATTAATTTATAGGTAAGCTGAGTATAGGTCTTTGTGGTAAAAGAATAATATATATTTTTTTCAACAATTAATTATAGTTAAGTTGTAATAATAATATTTTTCTGGGTGTGATTCTCTTTCGTTATAATTATATCATTAAAATGTTACGTTTCAAAGTTTACTTAGTTTTTAACAAACATAAAAATCTTTCTTATGGTCGTTACATTTTTGTTTATTATAGTTTAAATAATTTATTTTAATGATTACAACATTATCACTTTACATAAATGTTTTTTTGTGTGATGGAAATTTTTTTCAGTACAGTAAAAACGAAGTTGTAGGTATAAGAAGAGGAAAGTGTTTCCACCGGATTTTCACGTTTAAAGGGCCTAAGAATTCCAAGATGGAAATTTTCCGGACCTTAATGTACGTATGATGGCCGCATATATCAATGAATATCTCCAGATTTGATGAGGTTAATTAAAAGAAGCTACATTTGGACAGATTTAGTTGGAAGTTATTACCATTATTAATTTTTTAGAAAAATCGGAAAATTTTTGGCTTTTTTGACCTTTTATTTTAAGGGCAAAGTACCAGCCCTTTATTATTAAGGGTATAATTTTCATCATAAAATACCTGGCCGAGGACGATTTTGATTTTTCTTGAATTTTTTGCAAGGACCCTTATTTTCTTTATCAGAACTGAACAATTTTTGAAATTTTCGAATATGTACGAAAACTTCGATTTAAGACTGAAAATTTACATATATTTTTCAAAAGAAAGGGAAAAGTAATAAAAAATATTAAAATTTCAAATTTTTTCTTTTACTTTTACGGCCAGCAGACACGTATTTGGAGGAAACAATGTTTCCCAAAATTTTTTCATTACGGTAACAATTTTTAAGTTCTCCAATTTATTCGGAACACCACCTAAAGTAACTTGACCTCATTTCGAGTTCACGGAATTCCCAAAGACTGCTCGTGGAACACACTTTGGCAACCACTGATCTATAAGTAAGTCAGTGTCAATACTAATAGTTTTTAAAGGTTTATGAAATATGAAATTTTGTGATTTTAGGTACCATCACAGTGTGATTTTCCGAGAAATAGACAATTTTCACAATTTTTTTTGGGATGGATAGGATGGGGGAATGGGGATGAATTTTTTTTTACGATTAATACCACTATTTAACAATACAAAAATATTTTTTCTATTTATTTTTTATAATTATTACAATTTTTTGAAAAAAGTGGCTTTAAAAAAGGCCAAAATTCGGTGCCCACGATTGCGGTAGCAATTTTTATCTGAAAAAAAAAAAATCAAATGTATTATCAATCTGTAGGTAAGCCACTATGTTCCTATGGGAGCTTTTTTTTCTTTGAAATTTGAAAAACTGGCGGCGGTTTGAATAAAAAGTACAAAATTTTTTATAGTTTTCCGTGCGAAAAAATAGGAAGATTTCAAAAAAAAAGCTCCCATAGGAACATCAGAACAAAACTGCAGCCGCAATCGTGGGCACCGAATTTCGATCTTTTTTAAGGACACTTATGTCAAAAAATTATAATAATTATAAAAAATAAATTAAAAAAATATACGTCGGGAGCGCCAAAAGTTCTCGACCTAACATGATTAAACTTACTTAAAGGTGACGTAATTTATACTCACAGAAAGTATTAAGTCTCTAGTAATCATAAACGCAGTGGACGAGTTTACATGTGTTTTATTTATTCTGTTGTAAAAGTGTAAACTCAATATGTCGACCGTTTCAAAAATTGAATATCGTGTAGTCATAAAATTTCTGACAAAAGAAGGACAAACTCCAGAAGAAATTAAGGACAGATTAGATGGTGTATACGGTAAAGCCGCGCCAAAGGTTTCGTTTGCGGTACGAGTCCCTCAACGACGATAATCGTTCTGGACGTCCGGCAGATTCGATCACTTCCGAAAACATCGCTCTTGTAGAATTACTAGAAAGAATTTGCTTATTATTATAAAGGCATAGAAATGCTTATCCCACCTTATAATAAGTGTATTGAAACAGAGGGAGGTTATATAGAAAAATAAATTCTTTTCACTGTTCTCTCTGTATTTTTTAATACTCAGGCCGAGAACTTTTGGCGCATCTTACGTATTTGTATTGTTAAATATAGTGGTATTAATCGAAAAAAAAAGTCTATATCCATTCCCCCATCCTATCCATTCGAAAAAAATTGTAAGAATTGACTATTTTTCGGCCGATCACACTGTGATGGTACCTTAAAATTTTAATTCGATACATAAAATAAACATTTAGTTTTAGGGAGTCAAAAATGGTTTGCCTTAGTAAATGTTTAGTAAAAACTTACGTACACGCCACTGTACTTCTAAATACATATGCGTAGTTGTCTTAGTTTAATCAACGTATTATAATAATTAAATAAAATATGTATAATTAGTTATGCTGGTATTTTATTAGATCATTTCTACGTAATATAACATAACATAATCGTTCACAAGTATTTCGAATATATAATAATATTATGAAAAATATTTTAATAATTAATAATTTCAAGTTACAACTGTTATTTTAATGCTTAATTATTCCATTCGCTCGATGGTATTAAGTACGTGTTAATAAATTTGTTGATATAATAAACTACCTGTGTATGTCTGACAAGAAAATGTATACAGATCGAACTTATTTGTATATTATTGACAAACTTCTTCTGCAGGGCACATTAATAAAATATACAAAATTGATATTAAAATATTTTTTACTATATAATTAACAGTTTTTTTTTTCACTCGATGTGTGATAACTTAATAAGAGATCAATCTGTTGTATAAATAGGTAAGTGTAAAATATATTTAGCGTAGATTATAGAAATATTTACTGGAATAATATGCAAAATTGCTATCGGGAATTCATATTATAATTGTAGCAGGCTATGGACAAGTTATCTATGTAGATTTCTCTATTTACTGCTGTCGATATTAAATGTCGACTATGTATTTATAGTAACATAATTTATTTAGAATAATATTACCTACGTATTTATAGGTGTAACGCCTGCTTCCGCTAGAAATGGCAATTGTAGAGATCAAAGTAAAATTCTAGTCGAAGGTTGCAACGGATGCAGTTTTATTTATTTATTTTGTAACGTTAAAGGGATGATTTTAAGTTCACATCGGAACGGTAAGTTTCGCTCCATCTGAATAATACTACACACACCGGCATAATTAGCGGAACATACGAAAAATATAAAAACCTATTTATTATAAAGCACTTATTCGAGAGCACTTTTGTGTTATAAAGAATAAAGCTTATTATTATTATTATTGTTAAACAAAGTTGGCTAGTTTTTTTCATTTTTACTTAGAATAATATTGAAGTAATGAATCAACTGACTTTCCATAGAATTGTTCTTATTTATTATTGATACAAATCTTTTTAAGAGGTCTGTCACTTTCGCATTCAAATGCCGCTTCTTTTCAATGTGGTCGAGCTTCAAACTGCCGTAATTGAAGAATGGCAAAGACTGTCCCAGGAAACTATAGATAACATCATTCTGAGTATAGAAAAACGAATGGAAGCTTTGATAAGAGCACGGGAGGAACCAGGCGGGATCAAAATGCTGTGTTTCATTTTCTGTTTGTTAAATAATCTTTAACTTAAATGATTCTTAGACGACATAAGATTTCAAAAATTTGGTATTTCATATGTTGAACTATAATGGTTTTATTATTAGAGTAACTACGACCCCCTTAAGAAGGCTTCACTACCTCCCAGGTGTTCGCGACCCACAGGTTGAAAAACACTGTTCTATTTCCTTAACAAGATGTAGTTTTGTCAGTACTGATCTACATATATACATATTATATGAAATTTGTGTTAGCAAAACTACTTATCGTTCAGTTGTCAGGCCTGGCGAATGGAGGGCGACAGCCGAGGCTACAGCCTTGACGCCCAGATCTGAAATGGGGGCCCAGAATCATTCTACAGGAGCCCGAGCAAAAGAAGAAAGAATTGTGTTTTGTTATGTTTTTTTTTTCTTTTATTCCCAACTTTTTTGTTCGACCCGAAATCCGTCATTTCGTTCCACGGCCCTGCCAGTTGTCAATATATTTCCGTATCCAAAATTAAGACACTATTTACGATTTGAGTACTTTTCTCTATGTAGTTAAATATTGTTTTACCTCATCACTGTTAATAAAATAAAAAAAAAATTAATTATATCATCTCGAGCCAAAAAAACAACACCATTAACATTACAATAACTCTTTCGCTCCCGGATACTAATTCAATTATTTTACATATTTTATCTATAAAAATGCCTTACCACTTGGAATCTTGCTCTCTTGTCTTCTTAATCAAAACAAAATTCAAAACAAAAACAGCTCATAAATAAACGGAATCAAATTGGAAAAAAAATCAACCGATAATTTATTCCTCCCAAATTTCATTCGTACAAATGAGTCACTTAATTTTGACTCCACCCAGCACACCGAAAAAAAAATAGATTGATAAATTTGATTAAACACAAATATTTCATTAATGAAATTTTTTATACATATTTAGCAGGATACGCTTCACATGCCATACGGATCTACCAAAGAAAAATTATACACGTGTAAAATATTTATGCGTAATTTACGAATGCTGATAAATATTTTTGATAACGTAATTGGCTTTCGTCTTGGGAGGGTTATACGCTAATTAATCGGTAGTAAAAACTTCGGTAGCTGTAGTTAGAATTTTAATTATATAATCATATGTTGAATTATTAAGAGAAAGAAGTGAAGCATAGATACAATAATTATGTACTTATCCCTTTTGTCCCATTGTAAACCAATTTAAACAAAAAAGTTGAAAGAGTTTTTTACTTAAATATTGTTTCTTCCGAGGGCAGGAGTTCTTCCTGTTACGAAAATTTAATTTCTTTTGACTCATTTTACAACTAGACTCTGATATATTAGTTCCGGAATGAGCTACCGCATCTCTTCATGTCATTTATTGTTCGTCTTACAAGATCAAAACCAAGACAATAGGTACTAAGTTGTTACTGATCCCTTCCAGGGACAAAATTCATATTTCAAGTTACCCTACCCATTGTAACGCTATTCTGAAAAAATCGGTTGCCGATTGGATGCATGCTACTTTGTTAGGTACAAAATTTCAAAAATTTCTAAGTTCCGATAAGGTAGATAAAAGTTTTTTTTATTCAAATCAAAAACCCAAATTTTTTGAGCTTTGAGGTTTAATTTTCTTAGCCCTAAGACGCTTACATACGTACAAACTGTTTAAACAGAAGGTTCAGCTCCAAAACACATCCATTCCAATTTTTGCTTTTCTATATTCCTTAGACTCTAAAACTCAAGTTGATCTAATTGTCATAGTTTTTCTTGTGGTAGTCATAGCTTCACTAGATGACTTTTATAAACGAGAAAGTAAAATGCAAAAGTGAACAAGATTAGTCTTGTCCTTACAATATTTTTAAGCACGGCAAAAATCGAGTCCGGGATTAAGATTGAATTTTACAACGCCAAGGGTCTTCATTTTTTTGTATTGCAGCTTCTTTTTCACTAATACAATTTTCAGTTTTAATTTCGTATAGTTTATTACAAAAAAAAAAAAAACATTTTTAATGCAAACGTATGATATGAAGCGACGAACTTTCAGCCAGATATTTCTAAACATTCTATAAAACAGTGAAGGCCTTTATATCTTCGATTTACTTGGGTCCTTTTTCTTGTTGAAAAACCTTCATTTAGTCCAGTAAAATTAGGGCTGAAATCGGGAAATAGGGGTATATGGATGAAAATTGGAGGGAATGTTCTTAGAGTCACTATTAAGAACAAATCTCTCTATGAAAAAAAGTGCTCCGACCCCGGACAAGGATAGAAACAACCCCTGAAAAGTTTATTTCCCAATTATTTCGTGAAGTGTGCGAGATATGGAAAATTTTTTCAAATAAAAATTGTAAATCTTTCGATTCTACAAAAAAAGTATACCACCCTCTTATACCTATCTCTGTTAGTTTGCGGAGAAATCGTCCCCCCCAGAAAAAATAAAAACAAATTTTTTTCGCCTAATTTCCAATATTTTCAAACATCAGCCCTAATTTTACTGGACTAATTATTCATTTTATTCAAATGACTCAAAATTCCTTAATCATTCGATTTTAATATTAGTACGTCGAACAAAATGTATCAGTTAAAACAAAACCATTTTTATCAAACTTTCTCGATCACTGTTAGTTAGTTACGTTACATGATCTAATGACAATCGATAAACCAAATAATAATAATGTATCTCATGTCTTAAATTTATTATTTCAAATTGTCTTACTTATTACAAACATCGATTTATACAAAGCAAAAAGCACAATAATTGTCCACTCTTTGAAACCGTCAACCAACAAACCAGCGAACCAACGAACCAACGGTTTCGAACGAACTAACTAATGATTTTATTGACAACTGAACGTGAATAAATACAAAAGATTATTGTAATGGTATTTCTAAATAGAACTTATTCACTTATTAGTTCGATTTAATGATTATCCCGCGGCGGCTTCAATCGTCCGTTTATCGGCTCTCGTTCGTTCGTTGCCGCTCGGCACTTGTGACGGAGCCATTAACATTTGAACGTTGTAAAACAAAATATGTAGCAGAATGAAACAAGTGAAACATAACCACAAAACAATAAATAAATTGACATTATTCATTTTGTTGTCAACGTAACAACGCATATAGAAAGCGCGCGTAATTTAAATATTATAATTTAATATTTGTTGTTGTATTTAAAATATCTATAGTGAATTAATGAATCGTTTTGTGGAAATGCGTCAATGTCAAAATAAAACTGCATAACGTCTTGGTGTTTATGTAACACAGTAAGTCAACGCTCGTAAGACCACATTGAAAGTTTAAGTGGCAGACAACAAATCTTTAAGTTGTGGTACATAAGTCATTTATAAGAGTTGTTCGGTTCAGTCAGACGGATAGACAGACGCAGACGGTGAAATAAGTAGCAATATTGTCGGCGTGTTTTAAATTCAAAAACGGTGTGTAAAAACAGTTTCGTTGTTTTTAATTATTAAAGAATTTCATGCTTTTAAAGAGAAGTGAAGAATACTACATTTTAATGTGCTGGTTTGTTCAAGGCATCTTGAAAATATATACACTGAGGAATTTTTGCGTATAGAGCAGTGGTTCTCAAACTTATTTCGTCTGCCACCTACTTTGAGAATCAATTATTTTCTAGTGTGGCCTAAAATTTTGCCACCAATTTCTTTGTTCTTGTAGAAATTTTGACGATAAATTATGAAAAGTAATCAGGTGGGTGGAGTCTGTTACGGACAAGAAGTCTTAAGAACGGATATTAAACCGTAGTAATATAAAATATCTTTGAGTTTTGCTCAGCTGAGTTTCGGGAAAACCTGTTACTTGAATAACCTTCCTAGAAACATATTTTTTTACTAAGATCTTTTTAAAAATTACTCTTTATAACTGCATTTCCTATTATTATTTTGCAATCAATCAACGTGTTATTAGTTGACATCGTACATCCAATTGTTAAATACCAAACATGTTGCTAAAACACGTTTTAAAACGCTCCAAACCAATTTGATTGCATGTCTTGGCACTACCTATAGGTATATAGTACATTGCAGCCAATAAATGTAATATCACACTGATCGGTGTAGCGAACGACAACACCTTACAAAATTCCCGTTACATGTTTTGCCGTAGTTGCACGCTACTTACTGCCTCATGCCAAACACATCGTTCAAAAATATTTCGATGTATACGGGAAGGACACAAAGTGCAGTAAAAGAATGTGCTGCGCAGATCATGTCCCAGTCAAGTTTTGCCGATTGTGATTCTATATAGTGTCCAATACACCAGTACTTCAGCAGCAATCCAATCTCCCCTAGGCCAAGTGGGTTGGTGTTGACGAATGGACGTGTGACAAATACATTTTTTCAACTGTCACTTCTAGCCTGATGCCAGTCAGCAACAATGTTCAATCTATTTTATATTATATAATACAGTATGTCCGCATAGTTTTGGGTCTACATATAGACTGCATGTTGCAGTGAATGAATTTACACGGAGGATGTATGCGGTATTATTAACTGAGAATGCATATACACATAACAAGAAGACTTCTAGAGTCCAAATTTACTTCAAGAAGATACTTCAACAAGATATTAATAGATTTGAGCGTTACTTTATGGTATTCCATATTTGTAAATAATAAACAAATATTTTACTTCGCAAAAATACCACTTTTATTTTGAAACTGTGACAATATTGTTTCGAACCGTCAGTTCATTTTCAAACAGAATAAATATTACATTCGTTACATGCCTTATATACTAGTTTTATCTACCTATACTTATTAAGGGGAAGTGGTCTGTGATGTGCAAGTGGAAGGGGTGGGAGTGATAGGAGAATCCAAAAATCAAGAAAAACAAGATTACATTACATGTGACAAGAGGCAAACAAACACGTGGCAAAAGATTGAACTTGAAAATGACAAAAAGACAATATTACAGTGAATACAGTTTTAAACAGGAATTAAAATTTAAATAAGTTATAATATTGAAAATAAAATTGAACTGTAAATATCGGTGTAATCATTTAAAAGGTGATCGGAGCTATGGTTCGAAACAATATTGTCACAGTTTCAAAATAAAAGTGGTATTTTTGCGAAGTAAAATATTTGTTTATTATTTACATACTTCAACAAGAATTATTGAAGCTCTTTTTAAAAAACTTTAGATACTTAGTTGTTTCTTTATCGACTAACACTTTTGGAATTCAAATTTTGTTAACTTGAGTAGGATAGATACAAATGTGTAACAGTAATTGTTTTTGATGGCAGAATCAGAAATTAATTCACTAGCGCTTTACGAAAACGTTTTATCTATCAAATATCAGATTCGACTCAAAGACCTACTACGTCACTTAACATCGTACCCAAAAATTACCAATCTTTAAAGTCGTATCCATATCGTAAAATTTAGCCTCCACACAGACCAGAACTTTGTACCGAATGACAAACAGGACACATTTTGCGCGCAGTCGTTTTAATCGAAACCTTACTCTTGATGGATTCATAAGCGAATGTAGTTAAAAATCTTACTGGTTAACACTGGTGCATCTAAACTGGTGCAAACTAAAGGAAGAAGTTCCCGTCAAATGACTCCTACTCCTATTTCTAAGACATGTAGAGGAAAAGAAATTCCAAAAAACTATAAATAGTTCCACACCGGTAGAAGAACGCCATAACCACAATTTTTTTTTTAAATTGAAAATGCTCAAATGTGCTTGCAGGCTTGGAAAATTTTTCCGTTCAGTTCGCCGGAATTGATCTCCTCTCTCTCTTCTGTTCGAAATTCGGTACGCTGTTCTCTTTGTCGTCGGATGGCTATGTTCAATTCTCTTTCTCTTTTTATCAAACCGTCACTGATCTCACGGCTGATTTATAGAATCTTATCAAATTCTTAATATCAAACACTGGACATGAAGAAAACTGAATCAGTAATACTCCTGTATATACCTTACCTATACATAGCCAGATACAGTTATTGGATAAATATTACAAACAATAGCTTTTGTTTTACTACTACAACACACATCAGCAAAAACTGATGAATTTTTCGAATGTTTGTGATATCGTCGGATAAAATATTTGTTAGACAGTCTTTCTCTCTTCTGAGGAATAGAACAAGCGAATTATGAATTGACATTTATTACTCACCGGCGGGACAGAATAAGAGAGCTTATAATAAAATAGATATGAAAATTTCATTTTATTAGAATTTTTAGGCGTGGTTTGTGATCTCTATATAGCTATTATTATTTGTTTAAATCGTATTGTTTATCTGAATGCGACAAAATATTTACATTTATTATACGTGTATGTTGCTTGCTGTGTATGACTGGCTGTATAACAGTCAATCAAGCGACACAAAAACATGGCAATAATAAAGATTTATTGCCTGTCTGATATACAGTATACACAACGGTAGCTAAAAATTTTAATAGTGAACATATTAGAGAATGATTCAAAAGAGAGTTGTTTAACCTCTTCTATACTGATTTATGAAGTATTATATGTATATGGCAAGATGGAAGAGTGTAGCCCAGAGAGAACTGAATGCTTGGCTTCTAATTGGCTACTGAATTTTGATTATCTAGCTAAGATTCAAATACAGTAGATTCTCACTTAGAGAAAATGCCGCATTACTGGAAAAAAGCATTAAAAACACAACAAATAGTGATGAGCAAAATTAGTCTTGGTCTTGCAAAAAATGCAAGACCAAGACAAGACCAAGACTATGTATACCAAGAGCAAGACCAAGACCAAGACTATAAGTATGGCTGCAAGACCAATACCAAGACTCATGAGAGCAAAGCCAAGACAAAAGCAAAAAAGCAAGACTCTTGCTAAACTATTTTAATAATTTGAAAGTATAATTAATACCGTAAAGAGAGAAAATTCTGATTTTAGAAGGAAAAAATTCGCTAATAAAAAAATGCAAGAAAGTGCAAGATTTTTAGCAATACCAAGACCAAGACTGCAGTTTGCAAGACCAAGACCAAGACCGAGTTTCAAACTGCTCTAGTAAGACCAAGACCAAGATTCTTAATGCAAGAACAAGACCAAGACCAAGACTGTCAAGTCTTGGTCTTGGTCTTGCATTTGTTCATCACTAACAAAAAATGCACAAAATTTTGGGTCCGAAACGCTTCTGAAATTTTTCTGGCCACTCTTCGCTGGCCTGAAAATCCCCTCCACGCCTGTTTGAAAGCGCCGAATTACTGGAGTGTCGGACTGGCACAGTGCCGGGTTACAGACGGTCTACTGTAGTTTAACGTCCGTCAGTTATCTTTGTCTATAACGGACGCCATTTATATGGATTTAGAAGGTAGGCATCTGCAGCCATCATGGCTGAAGAAAACCTTATCCAACATAACCGGCTGTGGATTCGAATCCTTGACCTACCACTTCACTGGTTAAAATATTACTTTATTTCTGATTAGGTGTCTTGCACCGAACGATTGACAGAACACCAGACAGTAGTTTGAGTAAAGCCAGAAAGGTGTTTCCAAAGAAATTTACATTTTTGCGTTCATACGAGCCGTCGAGTGTAAAGGTACCTTACTCTTGGTGGATTTGTGAGCTAGAAGATCAAAATTACGACTCTAACTAAAATAATTTTCATTATATACGTATGAACCCTAGAATTATTACAAATTAAGCACATTTTAGTCGTACAGAAGTAAGGCGTACGATTTTTAACTGTGATATTTTCGATATTTTAGCCTATAAATCCACTAGGAGTAAAACTTTGGTTGCAAATTGTCCGGAAAATTTTCAATTTTCGTCGAACTAGATGATTTAGATTGTGAATATTGATAGGACAGGATTAACAGTTTCGGTATTAATTACAATGCTTCGAGTCTTGGATCATTTACCCATTCAGTTTTTTCCACCATTCTGGTAAGTTTCACAATAGGACTTTAAACAGCATCTTTGTTATCCTATGGGTAATGTTACCGATTTGTAAAAACTATAGTTTCAAAAATTTCAGCTTTTTACACCAAAAAATTAAAAGAATACCGAGATATAGGTACAACTGGCGCAAAAAATCCATGTTCAAGCTAAAACTAATTAAAATATTGAGCTAATTCACAGTAAATATAATTATAAGCGACCTTTAGTGCACCTAAAAAAAAAATAATGGTACAGATTTTTTCGCTATAAAGTAATACTAACATTTTTATTTTTGTAATTTATTTAAAAATTTCTTAGCAATAAGAAAGAAGCCTTGAAGTAAAACAATGACATATATCAGGAAATTCATTGTGGTTTTATATCCGTTTATAAAAATTTTGTATCAATTTTTGCACGAACATTAATTGAAAAACAATTTTACAACATACATTTACACAAATTAATATCCCTCTGACATTTCGTTCAAGTTTTCTCTAAACATTTTTATGGTACTAGTTAAACTGTTTGTTCTCTAAAACAATTCGTTTCTTTAAATATGACAAATAACTCAACAAATATTAGAAAATAACTTACATTATCGCATCAATCATTCTTTTTTTTTTGGATAAAAAAAAGACAATCAACAAAATAAAGAATTGAAATAAAATGAATTCAACTGTCAAATAAAAGAACATCGTAATATTTCAAAAAAATTCGTTTTATAGTTATACGCCACATATCTACATAAATTGTTAAAATATCCGCATAGCCCAAAAAAGTTTGAATGCATCTGTTTAAAAGAAACAATTTAACTCATGTGTATCAAATCCCATAAGAATATTGTAGTTTTTTAATTTTTACCATGGAAAAAGAAGTAAGGACAGATTTTTATAACGAAAAAGATGGTACAAAACATTTCATTGGTCATTTCACTGTAGGTAAACACGATAAAAATTCGTCAAGTGCGTGTTTTTGACACGCACTAAGTAATGTCACCTCAGTGAAAGTGTTAATTTATGATTTATTGGCTCGTTTTTTAAGTACAGTGAGAATACAGCCCTCTTGCGTTTATTCAATATGCATCTACAACTCTACAGCCCTCTTGCGTTTATTCAATATGCATGTACAACTCTATAATAATGTTTCCCCCACTATGATCACACAACGATATTAATATGTCATCCTTCGATGACATAAAAAATGAAACAAAAATTTTATATTATAATATATTACCATTTAGTTAAGTTACATATAAATCCATATAGAACTTAAACTTTTTTTTAACACAATTTAAAAATATTGAAAAATTTAAACGGATAAAAGAATTTTTACCAAAATAAGTCATAAAATAAATTACGGTCTCTAAAAAGGTGAATTTTTTTTATGACACTTGTATAACGTGAAGCTACCAGAAACTTGTAAACCAATTTGTGTTTTCTACAACTCAAATTTTTTTGCCTAAACGCAATTTAACTCGAAGAACTGTCAACCCAAAAATGCTTCAACTTCGCTATCGCGTTTTTGTTAGTTGACAGTTCTCGTTAAATTGCTAGGCAACAAATTTTCGTTAGACCCAAATTTATTCGAAAAAATACAAACCTCTCGTGTAATAATAAGTGAATAATAAAACTAGACGTGTGAATATTATGATGTTCCGCATAATATCCGAGCATTACTAACTAATTTAACAATGATTTTGTAATCACTAAATTTATTAATTATTTATATATAAATAAGTAAGTATTTGCCTAGGTTATGAATGAATTGATTTGTAGAGCAAGGCCAAGAGGTGTTTATTTGAAGTCAACAGACAGACAGACAGACACGTCTATTGAATGCGTATACCGTATCAATTACGTAATAATAATATGCATCTGTGGTATTTTGCGCATATATAGTTCTTACAATTAGGGTTAATATATTCAATAAAACGCATACCATACCTGAGATAAGATATGTGTATGCAAAAAATTAGCAAAACTTGATTTATTGGCAAATGTAATCTACACTGTGACATTTATAAATCAAAATATTTTTTTCCAGAATGTAATTTTATTGCATTATTGCAAATGTAGTGCGTTTATTTCTGGAAAGATAATATTTTTGAACGCATAATAGTTACATAAGTTCTGTTTTGTTGATAAAGTAATAAATTATTGAATTGAATGTTTTGCTATTTGTTGTGAATATATCATTTGAAACATATTCACTGTTATCTGGTTTAATACTATTAATTTCAATGTTTTATCATCCGTTTCAGTGAAATGGCTACCATCGCTTTAATTATTGTCATCATCAATTTTCTCAAAATTAGTTAAAATTTTTATATTTAGAGTAGGAACAAAAAAAATTACGTTAATCATACATTATCTTCAAATTTTTGGGTCGATCTAAAGCAGTGGTTCTCAACCGCTGCGGGTCGCGAAAGTATCTAATTAGTCCGTAGAAAGATATGCGAATTACAAATAAATTACAAAAATATTTCTAATTTTGATTTTATTGTTTTGAAAAAAGAAAATGGCGGCGCTACCTTTGTAAAAAAGAGGCTTTTGATGATAAAAATCGCATATTTTGGAATTTCATTTTTATTTATTTATTTATTTATTTATTTTTTTTTCAAAAAGAAATCGGGGGTAGCTAACTTGGTGGGAACATATGGTCGACCATATGGTCGGAAAACGACATTTCATATTACACGACCTAATATTATTTCAAAAAATGATGGAAATGATTCCAGGTTACTAGAATTTTATTAAAATTAAAGAATTACTTTTAAACATTCCAACGACATTTCATATTACACAGCCTAATTTTATTCCAATAAACCGTCGATATGATTCCAAGCTACAAGAATTCTATTTAAAATTAAAAATACCCCTGTCGCAGCATCCTGCATAACATAGCGAATTTCCGTTTATAAAAATTAGTTTTTCTCGGAAACTAGCTGACATAGAATAATAGTTTAAAGACCTTTTTTATGTAATTTTTTCTCCTCTTTTAAATGATGTAAAAAAATTTGGCAAAAATTTTTGAATAAGTGTAAACTTTGGCAAAAAACTAATTTTTTGCAAGAACAAAAACCATGTTCCTGGCGTCCGACGTGTCTGGCTGAAGAACTCATCCAAGATTTTTGGACTTCCGACGTTGTCACCAAATTTCGTAAACCTAGGACGTTTCGTTCGAGAGTTATCGTGCTGATACATATATACATACATACATACATACATACATACATATATATATATATATATATATATATATATATATATATATATATATATATATATATATATATATAATTTTAGTGAATATTATTTTCGGTTTCTAGGGACCTCAAAACAAATTTCTGCCATAGTCCCGGGCTCAAGTCGCGTCATGACACTTACTGTAATAGCTGAATTTCCAGAATTCTTTCTGGAAATTCCCTAAAAGGTGTTTTTCTCAACATTTCTCTAATGTTTAAGAAAGTGTCGATATTTATCTGAATTATATGGCAGATCAAGTGGTCGAAAAACGACATTTCATATTACACGACCTAATGTTATTCCAACTAATGAAGAAAGCGATTCCAGCCTAATTTTTTTTTATTAATATTATACAACGCTTCAGCTACTAACAGGCTATATGCGCAGACCAGCCTAAATGAATTCCATTTAAAAAATTAAAGAATTGCTTTTGAACATTTCCCTAATACTTAAAAAAGTGTTGATATTTATCTAAATTAGATGGTTGACCAAATGGCCCGGAAAACGACATTTCATATTACGCGGACTAATGTTATTCAAATTAATGGCGAGAATGATTCTGGTTATTTGAGAAGACCACTCTGCAGCTGAGGCACATCAACAATTAAATATTTAGGAAAAATTGGCATAAGAGTTTCACAGTACATTCTTATTAGTTTCGGCACTTCATAGAAATGAATTACGGATATCAATACAGGATCCGGTTGTAAAACGGACGAGTGATTCATCGAGATAAACGAAGCATTTGTTAATCGGTCGCGAACTCGGCTTCTGCAATAAAATTTTTTTAAAATAAATTTCGGTCGAATATGAGATTAAAATTTTTTTTGTTGCTAAATTTTATAATTCTCTAAAATTTTTATTTATATATATTTCTTGACCTGGAATTATATTTTAATTTAATTTGATTTTGATAATATAAATTAAATGAAAGATAAAATCTTACTTAAACTTACAATTTGCATATCTCCATTTTATAATGCCATACTACTTAATTCCAACATCTTAATGGAATTTTGATGGCATTTTGAACACCATGGATATATTATGGAAAAAATGAAAAAGTAGGTGTTAAATCTTCCGGCTTTGAAATCATTTAGGTGTTATGTATAATAATACAGGTTGTGTCAAATATTTAGACATTCTACATAATACACTGTGTGAATTTTTCGAGAAGTGTCATTTTTATTACAGCCAAACCGTTGTTTTAATCGAAAAATTGTTCAAATAAGAGTTGTAGACATCAACGGGGGCAACCTATTGCTATCGTCAGGAGCTTTATAGCTCTTATGATTTTCGAGCTATGATACAAGCTTACAGATTTAAATGAGACTTTATGTTAATTTTTCGATAAAACTGATCTATTGCATCAATTAATAACATAAATGAAGAAAAGAGCTTCTTTTACCCAATTTATTTTTTGAATTTTTCTTTAATTTATCAGTTAGGCGGTTAAAATACGCATATGTATTTGAGGCTAGTGCAATCGACAGTGTTTGGTCGGTTACATTTCTATTACATCCAAGAAAGGAGTCTTTCCCACTATTGTATCTATAGCACAAATGTTAGTAATTCAGATTTTGGAATGTAGATGTCGAATGAATATAGATGTTTCTATTTCAAGTTTTTAACATTTTTACATAATAAAATCAAATTACTTTAAAAGATTAGTATTTAAAGTAAATTAATTTAAAAGTTAAAAAATTAATTTGAAGTTATTCATTAATTTACTGAGAAATATATTTATTTTTTATTTCTTTAGAGAACAATAGTTGGCAATAAAATACATGTATACAACAAAGTGACATTGGCGTTTCTTAATAATAGCAAAGTGAGGTTAACTAGAAACGAAAATATTATTAATAAATGTACTCAAATAGTGTAAAATTATTTGAAATTCGATGGAATTTTCTTTTTGTAAATAATAAACAAATATTTTACTTTGCAAAATACCACTTTTATTTTTGAAACAATATTGTCACAGTTTTCAAAAACAAAACCAAAAATAAAAGTGGTATTCTGCAAAGTAAAATATTTGTTTATTATTTACAAATATGGAATACCATAAAGTAACGCTCAAATCTATTAATATTATTTTCTTTTTATTAAAAACCAAATTAAAAAAGAGAAGTTTTTTCACAAAAAACTTTTCATTTATTTTGAAAATACTTACTATAAAAATATGTTTAGACACCTATGTATCTGTCAAACAGTGACTTTATTTTTATATTTTTCAACGAATTAAAACTGAAATTCTATTTCCTTATTGTATTTAGTTATCATTTTTATATGATAATTTAATCTATTTAATAATTTTAACTTCCGATGGAAAACGTACTAATCGTTTAATTTTTCGTTACTACATTGATTAAAATGGCGACCATATTTAGCTAATATCTTTTTAATTTATGTAAAATCCTAAACAGTAGATAAGCTATGACAGAGCGACTCCACAGTAGAACCCCAATTTTCCGGACTACTTTTTTGACGATGTTAAGAACCGTGTAGTTTGGGGTCCTACTGTACCTAGAGTATGAATTGATCTCTGACCCGGCACGTACCAAGTACATGTATCAAAATTTGTTGTTGACATTTGACCCCACACTCGCTCATACTGTTGGCCTTGAAATTCGTAAGAGATGAGTCATTACCAGCAACCAAATTAATTTATGTTAACCCATTATGCGTCATCACAATTTACTTATAACAATTTGGTTTTGTGTTAACCCATTACCCGCCAGCACTGACGTAGTTTTTGAATGCAAACCTAACGCATGCGCAGACTGAATTTAAGTACACGACGCATGCGCAGACTGAATTTTAGGTTACAATTTGATAGATGGGGTACACTACCGCGTCAAAAATGTGGGGTTACCCTAACTCGGGGGGTGGCCCCAAATTTTTGACGCCGTACTGTACTTAAATTTTTGGTACACTGCCGTGTCAAAAGTGCGGGCCCCCCTGACCAAAAAGGTATCCGATCACTTTTTTAAGCGTACTGTACGTGCAAACCTTGGCCCCAACACGCGCTTGCCTTAAGTACGTCATCTTAAACGAACTATCACGTCAAAAAATGTGGGGAATACCCTAACTCGGGGGTGGCCCCAAATTTTTGACGCCGTACTGTACTTAAATTTTTGGTACACTACCGTGTCAAAAGTGCGGGCCCCCCTGACCAAAAAGGTATCCGACCACTTTTTGAAGCGTACTGTACGTGCAAACCTTGACCCCAACACGCGCTTGCCTTAATTGCGTCATTTTAAACGAAAGGTACATTACCAAGTCAAAAATGTGGGGAATACCCTAACCCAAGGGGTGGCCGCTAAATTTTGTGGGGGCACTCTACCAAGCGCTAGCCGCAATCATGACTTCAGACTCCAGATTTCAGACTCCGGGGTCCAGACTCCAAATTTCAGACCGCTACTGTACTGCCGGAAATTTTGGTGTCAACTGTAACTCAGGGGTTTTTTTTTGTATATGAGTCAAGTCTTTATAAGATT
Source organism: Brachynemurus nebulosus (assembly GCA_035578155.1). Classification (NCBI taxonomy): domain Eukaryota; kingdom Metazoa; phylum Arthropoda; class Insecta; order Neuroptera; family Myrmeleontidae; genus Brachynemurus; species Brachynemurus nebulosus. Next base: position 3,775,400 of record JAPWDM010000019.1, on the reverse strand, counting down.
AATTTGTTTATTTAATAAAAACTCGTGACTTTATACGGCTTGTGTTTGTTTATTTAAGATTTTTTAGCTGACTTAGGATGATGTAATTTCATAATATGTTTGCATCATAGACAGAGGGGAATTTTATTTAAAAGCAAGTCACAACTTGTCAGTTCCAGGAATTTGTTTACATTAATGTCATTGTAAATCATTAATTTAACTATGTTTATTTAAGATTTTGCTGACTCATATTCAGATATTTTTTTAATTTGTTTATTTATATGTTTTAATTTAAAAAATGTTTATTTAAGATTTTGACAACACAGCAATTTCTTTGTTTGATTTCAAATATGAAATAATTTTCTCGGAATTTTTAATTTATGGCCTGATAATAATCGGGGGTTTTTTCAATTTGTTTATTTAAGGTTTAATTTTAAAAAATGTTTATTTAAAATTAGTCAGCAATTCTTTTATTACTTTTCAAATGCGAAATAAATTTCTCGGAATTTGACATTTGACCTTCGGTTATTTGCGTTGTAAAAAGTCTGAGCCAGCATTTTTTTGTGATTCCCCTCCAGAATTTTTCGAGCAGTCAAAATCGTATAAATTGAGGTTCGCGTGCCCCCTCAAATCACTTCTTCAGCAAACTTCAAGCAGTTAATATTGTTATTGTTGCAAGAATTTGTATCGAGATTTTTTTTTTTAAATTAAAATACAACGATGGCTTCATTAAACGACGTGGCAACTAGAATGGTGGAAAATGTACGCAACGCGCTATCATTACTGGAAATGGATACTCGGGATGCAGATGAACTGGAAAAATGGATGAAACATACAAATACCAACATAAGACTAATCAACAAGGCAATTCGTGGAGCGGAAAACTTGGGACAACGCAAACATTTTGAATCATGTGCGGGAAAAATGAAAGGATTTCGAATCAGAATGAAGGCGCTACGAAAACATGGTAAGTTTTTTCAAATATAAATTTATTTTTTAATGATTTTTTTTATAATTTTGATATATCAACATGGTAAGTTTTTTAAATATAAATTTTTTTTTTAAATGATTTTTTATAAATTTGATAAATAATTTTTTTTATGTTGATTGTTTCAGGTGCCGGCATGAATCGAAATCAACGTAAAAGATCTGATAGAATTCAGTGGGCTGACGTGGAATCCGCATTTGCAAGTCGAATACGAACGGGAGTGGTTACCAACATAACACACATAGAGCCAAAGGACTTTTTAGACGACGCTACATCGATGTTCACTCGGCGAATACAAAATATTCTGAAACAATACCTAACGATAAAAGTCAACACAACGTTTTGCGGGTTATTTGTGAAAACTGATGGTGACGAGGATAAATACGACATGAAACATTTCAATACACCCAATATCATAATAGATCGTGGAACAAACTTAAAACAATGCTACATGGAACATATACAGGAACCAATTCTAAGAAAATTGAGCGAGTTTACCGAGTCGGGAAGCGGATGGGCTTTATCAAGCATAATCAACCTAGCCGTGAACGTGAACAAATACACACCTTTCCGTGGATCAAGCTACATCGAATTGCCACAGGAAATAAAACGAAAACAAGCATGTATCAACATTGAAAACTTCAACGATGACGCCTGTTTCGCGTGGGCAGTGGTATCAGCACTTTATCCAACAAATAAACATGCTGAAAGAACATCATCGTACCCATACTACTCAACGATACTAAACTTGGACGGGATACAGTTTCCAATGACAATCCAACAACTGAGCAAATTCGAGAAACAGAATCCAACAATATCAGTCAACGTGTTTGTGTTAAAGAAACAAAATGGACATTTTGAAACCGTACCTGCTGCGCTAACGAGAGAGAAGAAACAAAACCACATAAACCTTTTAATGATCCAGAACGAGTATTACGAGGATGAGGACAACGAACAGGACAACGATCAAGATTTACGCTACCATTTCTGCTGGATTAAGGACTTATCAAAACTCGTGTCAAGACAATTATCAAAACATGACGGAAAAAAATACATCTGCGATCGATGCCTGAATTACTTTTATACGGAAGACAAGCTGATCAAACATACCGAAGACTGCGTCAACATGAACAACTGTCGGGTGATAATGCCAGAAGGGAAAAGCAAATACATATCGTTCAAGAATTATAGCAACAAGAAACGTGTTCCATTTATAATTTACGCGGACGTCGAATCATTCCTACAACCTGTGACGGATAACGAAAATCGGAAAAACACGACAACGTATCAACAACATCGGGCATACAGTATCGGTTACTACTTTCACTGCTCCTACAACAACCAGTTAAGCTACTATAGATCATACCGCGGGCCGAATTGCGAAAAATGGTTCGCGGAAGAACTGGCAACGTTACGTGAAAATATCTTGGAACCCATATATGACAACATAATACCAATGAACGAGTTAACACCAGAGGAACAACAGCAACTTAAACAACGAAGTACCGGGTGCCACATCTGCGAGAAACCATTCAAACCTGAGGATATTGTGGTTCGTGATCATAACCACTTCACCGGCGAATACAATGGACCTGCGCACAAGGGATGCAACTTGAATTATAAGGATTTCCATATGATTCCTGTTGTATTCCACAACTTGAGTGGTTATGATGCACATTTCGTAATAAAGGATATAGCAACAGCATTCGAGGGACGTGTCGACTTACTACCAATCAACAAGGAACGATATATTGCATTCACTAAACATGTTATGGGCAGCGAAATTACATTTAGATTCATCGACTCTTTCCGATTTATGGCATCAAGTTTGGATAAATTATCTTCATATCTCAACGAGTTCAACATAGTTAAATCACAATTTCCGGATACCGACTACAAATTACTTACGCGCAAAGGTGTTTTTCCGTACGACTACATATCAGGCTGGGATAAATTGGAAGAAACATGTTTACCATCACGGGAGAAATTCTACAATCGACTCAACGACAACGATATCACCATGGATGACTATACACACGCACAAAAAGTTTGGGATACCTTCAACATACAGACGCTTGGAGAATACTCGGATTTATATATGAAAACGGACATACTACTACTCGCGGATGTTTTCGAGAATTTTCGGGATACGTGCATGCGCACACACGGATTGGATCCTGCTCATTACTACACGACGCCGGGACTTACGTGGGATGCAGCCTTAAAATATACAAAAGTAGAGTTAGAACTGGTATCTGATGTGGACCAATTATTATTCATTGAACGTGGTATTCGAGGTGGATTGAGCCAGTGTAGTAACCGATACGCGACAGCAAACAATAAATATATGAACACCTACGACCCGGATGAGGAATCAAAATACCTGATGTACTATGACGTGAACAACTTATATGGATGGGCAATGTCACAATACTTACCAACGGGAAATTTCAAATGGATGGAAAATACCGAGATAGATGTTCAACAAATACCCGACGATTCACCAATAGGATATTTACTGGAAGTGGATTTGGAATACCCGAGAGAACTGCACGATAAACACAACGATTTACCATTATGTCCAGAGAGAATGTGTGCACCCGGTACTAAACAGGAAATGTTACTAGCAACGTTATACAACAAACAGAAATACGTGATACACTATCGGAATCTGAAACAATGTCTACAACACGGGATGAAATTAAAGAAAATACACAGAGTGCTACAATTCGATCAATCACCATGGCTTAAATCCTACATCGACTTGAATACAGCTCTAAGACAAACGGCGGGAAACGAATTCGAGAAAAATCTCTACAAGCTACTCAACAACGCGGTCTTCGGGAAAACGATGGAAAACGTACGGAAACACTCGATTGTGAAATTGTTAACGAAATGGTATGGACGATATGGTGCGGAAGTTATGATAGCAAAACCGAATTTCCACAGCCGCACCATATTTGACGAGAATCTTATTGCAGTCGAACTACGAAAAACGGAAGTGTTTATGAACAAACCAATATACGTCGGGCAAGCAATTCTGGATATTTCGAAAACATGTGTCTACGATTTTCATTACAACTACATACAGCCAACGTTCGGGAACAACAGCAAATTACTCTACACAGACACGGATTCATTGATTTACGAGATAAAATGCCCAGATATTTACGAAATAATGAAACGAGATATTCAATACTTCGATACGTCGGATTACAACGCGGATAATCAATATAACATGCCAAGAGTCAATAAGAAAATACCCGGGTTAATGAAGGATGAGCTAAATGGACGAATCTTTACAAAATTTGTGGGCTTAAGATCGAAAATGTATAGTTGTCAAGTGGACGGCGAGGATCACACGAAGAAAGCGAAAGGTGTAAAGAACTCTGTGGTTAAGAAAACGATAACTTTCAACGATTACGTGGACTGTCTAAAACACAATACAATCATAAACCGACAACAAAACCTGATACAATCGAAAAAACATAACGTATATAGTGTAACTCAGAACAAGGTGGCGCTCAGCCCGTACGATACGAAACGATATATTGTGGAGGGGGAAACGGATACTTTAGCATGGGGACATTACTCATTAAATTAGTACGCAAGTGGAAATGGCATCGTCATCATCGGCTTACTGGAAACGGCTACAAATATTTTCAAGTGAACTGGATAAACTACGTAAACGGGTTGATACCTACGAAAAAACAATTGATGCTATTGTAAAAATGCAAAATTTGAAATTGTCTGAACCGGAATCAATGGAGTGGGATAAAATGGATGTTTCAATTGGTGAATTTTTCGAACGTGAACCAATGCTGCTGAACGAACTGACTTTGGAAACATTTCTTCAAATCTACAAGTGGATCAGTTTGAATGTGCTGAAAAGTTATGGTGCAAAAATCATACAACGCGCCTGGATTTGGTTACCATCCGATTATCGAGCCATGTTTCAAGAATGTGAACCATGTTTTGAACATTATAATCGACCATGGCAACAAGATCATATTGATGGACCACCTGGTTTGAAAATTCGCTGTGAAATGTGCAAGAATGGCGTGAAAATGGAGGAAAACTTTCAACCGCCCGTTGGTGAATCATTGACATTTGCAACACGGATTTCACACGTTGAAGACATATTTCTGACTCATCCTTATTTGTATACAAAAGTCAGAAATTTCGATATGTTATTATACTTAACAAAACAACTATTGAAATATGATATTTGGGTGCAACATCTGTATGCATATATGATACCCGAATATGCACAACGAATTTGTCAAGTATGGGATCAGTTACCTGAAAACATGAAACAATTACGTTCGGGTCTTATTGAATATATAAACAAATCATACAATTTTTAATATTTATTTATTGTAAAAAATAATTCATATACATTTATTGTAAAAAAATATTTCATATACAAAACATTTATTGTAAAAAATATTACATATACATTTATTGTGAAAATATTTTGTATTCATACATATATTTTAAAAATAAAGAACAATAATTATTTACATATATGTGTTATTTATTTGAAAAAAACATTTTTATCTTACAGATTATCAAAAATTAGATTGTTTAAACAATATCAGATTCTTGAATCCAGCTGTTGTTATCCGATGGGAAACCAAGCCACTTGACCAATACTTTCCCATCACGTCTCTTCAGAATTCGTTCCACGAGGTACACATCAGGATATTTAACTTTCTGTAGTTCATACTCGTAAAAGCTGCCTCGGATAGGCCGTTGATTGATATCTTCAAGTAGATATGTGACCGGATTTGTATGTTTAACTTTGACGATTTTAAAAATTTCCGTAGACCAATTTGGTGTGTAGCCTTTTTCAAAGATCGATTTAAATTTGCTAATTCGAACAAAGTCGTTAACTTTATACTTGGCTGCACCAGCAATTTTTATATTACTGTATACATTAGATAATAAATATGCTTCATTATCAGCAGTGACATCTCGTGGAGCCATTTTGATTGTACGATGCTTTGTTCTATTATATTCATCAACTAAATCGTTAATTAATTGCAACCATTTATAATTACCGTTTAGAGAAAAAGCACGCCAAAGTTTATTCTTAATGGTACGATTAAAACGTTCAACGATTGAAGCTTTTAACGTACTATATGTAGAATAATGATTAATATTATGTTTTTCCATTAACGCCTTAAAGTTACTATTAAAAAATTCTCGGCCGTCGTCTGTTTGAAGGTGCATCGGTGTGCGCTTGCTCTGTTTGAATATCGATTCCATGGCAGCAGTAACAAGCACTCCAGATTTATCTTTTACCGGTACAGTCCAAGCATACTTCGAAAATGTGTCAATAGCTGTCAACAGGTACCTATATCCATGATTTTCTTTCGCATAAGCACCCATTTCAACAAGATCAGCTTGCCATAAATCATCGATACCCTTAGTTATAACACGACGCCTTTTGAAATTTTTACGAGCCGGTTTGTGTAATTCGCTTACAACTTGTTCTTTAACTTTACTCATCTTGAACTGTTGGCATGGTATTTACAGTGATTTGCTTATATAGGTTCGAAATAAATTGTATTTTATTTTCTAATTGCTTAAATTTAACGTGAAATTCCTCTTTAAATACCGCATTTGCAATAGTTTCCATTACCATTTTCAACTCATTATCCATGTTCTCCAAATGACTAAGTTTTGCGGTCACAATTGATTCAAATTGTTTATGTGAATTTTCAAGTGTTGTCATACCGTCCGAAATTTTAGCAAGCGCTTCATTAAGAAAAGCCAAGTTAACAGCATCAGCTTTATGTTTAGGTGTGCGAACGTTTGTCAGACGTTTACCTTTCATATCGTAATCACCATTCGTTGTTAAATTAATGGAAGCGGCTTTTCCACCACTGCTGAATCGACCGAATTTGTCAACGCTCATGTTTGAAATGACTATCTAATCAGGTTGATCACCTGTATTTATTCTATTACATCAGCCTCGCGCAATTCCTCTAAAATGGCTTGTATCTCATTTTGATGATTGGTGTGTCCAGCTTGCTGTGATGCAACCAATAATATTAGCCTATCGATAAGTTCATCTATATCATTCCAATAACGATAATCAATCGTTTGATTAGCATCATAATGCATTAAACCGGAACCGGTTGGTTGTCGTTTGGGTGTTGACGTGTACCTTGGTGATGATGGAAAAAGTTTTTTTATAATTATTCTATACTTATAACTTTGATTTGAATTAACTGGTGCATTAATATTATAACTTCTTTTATGCGCATTAGTACTTTTTAAAATGGTCTTATAAGTATCTAAATCCGACTCTGTGTATACATGATGATTTGGATATTTTTTAAACATTAACTCAAAGAGACCTTCAGTACCGGGGTAAACGATGTTGTTAATAATAAAATTATCATCAATTATATCCAATTCAGAATTACCAATCATCCATTTATTTGTTCGCTCATCTATACGCGGTCCATAGGTACGATCAAGGGTTCTTTTAGCTCTACGTGTGGTTGCTAACGTGAGATATTTTTCAGCTAGTGCACCAACATAGGGTTTTGCTGTAGGTTGACTACTTTGTTCCATCACATAAGGTGTTGCTGTAGGTTGACTTGTTGTAGGTTGACTACTTTGTTCCATAAGCGTTGACCTAAATATCTCAGTATCATTATCATTACTAAGAAAATGTGACTTTATATCGACATCAGAATCGGTTGAAAAACGTGCTTTTTTAATTTTAGGTTTTTCATCTTTAAGCAAGAAACTTTTTATTGGTTCGTTTCTTATTTCAGCAGCTAGTTCCTTAAGTGGCTCCGTTATTGGTTTAAATGATTCTTGTAAATTTTTCTCTCGTTTAAACTGACTATCTTTGAGCGCACGGTATTTGGCGCGTATAGATTTTGTAGCATTGATGATTTTTCGTTTTAGCTCCCGTTCGCTATCCATAGTGTGTGCGTGCTTATGCTATTACAGTTTACTAGCAAATGTGCAGTGTGAACGTGTACACAGCCATTTTATAGCTTTTTCGAACCGAATTGATGAACTGAACAGAGATTTCGGTCGAACCGCACACTATTTCGGTCGAACCGCACACATTTTCGGTCGAACTGCACACATTTTCGGTCGAACCGCACACTATTTCGGTCGAACCGCACACATTTTCGGTCGAACTGCACACTATTTCGGTCGAACCGCACACATTTTCGGTCGAACCGCACACATTTTCGGTCGAACCGCACACTATTTCGGTCGAACCGCACACATTTTCGGTCGAACCGCACACATTTTCGGTCCAACCGCACACTATTTCGGTCGAACCGCACACATTTTCGGTCGAACCGCACACATTTTCGGTCGAACCGCACACTATTTCGGTCCAACCGCACACGATTTCGGTCCAACCGCACACGTTTTCGGTCGAACCGCACACATTTTCGGTCGAACCGCACACATTTTCGGTCCAACCGCACATGTATTCGGTCCAACCGCACTGCATCAGTAGGTATGGGGCCACTTGGCAACGCAGTGTAATTGCCTATATTCAGGGGCAAGTATTTGAATATTGATGCTGAGTAAGTATAGTATCATCTAGCAATGAACTATATGTAAATGGTAAAATGAGTTAGTCTATTTCGGTTCGAAACATAATGGTATTTCATATAGAAATAATCTATATGTTATAGATCAGTTTTTAATTTGAATAAAGATATCGAAATTTTTACGATACCTTCCGCTATTCAACTCACTGTCTTTATCTATAACCAAAAAGTTGAACCTTTCACGCCAACATTCATTGCAAATTTCTTTGAACTGATCGAATGACATGTCACTACCTACATGTTCTTGGAAAACGTGTTTGATATTAGTCAAATCTTGTTTAAATAAAACTATTAAATTAGCATTATCCCTAAGTAATTGTTTTGGTATGAAACTGTACGTCTGACAAAGATAGAAGACTGAAACATCTTTATGACGCCCCATACTGAAATATGCTCTAATATTATTTTGTTTATCCGTTGCAACATCGTCAAATATAAAAATTGAATTATTTTTTACATCTTCTGGTGCTATAACATCATCATTATTAGAAAAAGTAAAATATCCTAAACCCCTTATCGGTTTGAGAACGCGTTTCAAATACTCATACTTTGGTTGACAGAGTGATTTTGAATAGAGATAAATATTTTCAAAACTTAATCCATTCGGATGTTCTAATAAATTTAATAAAATGCTAGTCTTGCCACACCCCGAAGGACCAGAGATTATACATCTTATACTATTCGGTAATAAGGGGCCATGCTTTTTTTCAGCTAGTGTGATTGATACAAAATCCATATTTTTGATTGGCAGTTCAACATCTTGTTTTACGAAACGCATTTTTAACGCTACTGATTTATTATATAAGCGCTCAGCCCCTTATATACTTACGCGCAGTAGTCATCATGAATCACTACAGCGTGGATTGGCGCACCTTAGGTCTTGAATGTATACTCGTCAACAATGAATTTAATTGTTGCAGTGATCCACAAGTTACCGACAACAATGAAATTAAATGGTTTAACGATTCTGATGAACCATTGTTGTCAATAACTTTTAATCATATTGAAAAGGATGATATTATGCATCTATGTATTATAATTTCTAATTGTTGTAAAAAGAGGATTTATTTGATTGAAAGTGATCAAAATTGTAAATTAGCTGTTCATGAAATTGATTCATTTCAATTTTTCATGAATCTATAAATAGCTCGAATCAAATTTTATTAGCATTCAGTTCTAATGTTACGTCACAACCGGCAACAACAACGAAGTGGTCGTGGACTTGTTAATTCATTAATTAACAAATTGCCATTTGAACTTCACATACCTGGCTATCAGTATTGTGGACCGGGTACAAAATTACAAGAAAGATTAGCAAGAGGTGATCCGGGGATCAATAAATTAGACGAAGCTTGTAAGGCACACGATATCGCTTACTCGCAAAGTAAAAATCTCTCTGATCGACATAAGGCAGATTTAATTTTAGCAAACGCAGCCTGGGATCGAGTTAAATCTTCAGACGCAAAATTTGGTGAAAAAGCTGCTGCGTGGGCCGTAACAAACGCAATGAAAGCTAAAGTAAAACTTGGTATGGGTGTGAACAAAAAGGCTACACTCGGTCAAGTGCGACGAAGTGTACGCGGTACCGTTAAAAAATTAAATCGTGAACCAATTAATAATGCTGTAAAGCTTGCTCTTAAAGCAGCTAAAGTTGCAGCTAGGGGTAAAAAAATTAAAACACCACGTATTATTCCAATACCTAAAACGGGTGGTATTCTACCACTTTTACCAATTTTTGCTGCACTTTCGGCAGCCGGTGCGCTAGCCGGGGGTGCATCAGGAATTGCGAAAGCTATTAATGATGCTAAAGCGGCACAAAAACAGTTGAATGAAAGTGAACGCCATAACCGAACGATGGAGGCTATTGCTATACGTAATGGCCGGGGTTTATATATAAAACCATATAGAAAAGGATTAGGATTATACTTGCAACCGTATCCAAAAAACTTATAATGAAATTGCCCGAGCGGGCACTAACAGATAGAGATTTACGTAAATATGCGAAATATTTACCCCATTTTCGTGGTGTATTTATGCGTGATAATTTACCCAAACGTGGACCGTGGTATAATGAATGCGGTATTTTAAATTTAGATAGTTCTACCGGACCTGGTACTCATTGGACCTGTTACTGGAAAAATGGTAATCAGGTAGATTATTTTGATAGTTTTGGTAATTTAAAACCACCGCTTGAAGTGGCTCGCTACCTCAGTGGAAACAATATTACATACAATTATAATAAATATCAAGATTACAATTCCTATAAATGTGGTCATTTATGTTTAGAGTTTCTTTATAATAAATATTACGGTGATGGTGATAAATATTTATAAAAGAAATCAACGCTCACGTATGTTTGTCATTTCGAAAGACGAAGTCATGGCGTTCACATTAACTTTGTCGGGAAATACTTCTATACTCACTGCACACTATTTTCCGGCAATTCAACTTAGAAATCAATATGAGTGTGCTCTATTAGATTTCCAAGTATACAATTCAATTCCTAACGTAACTGCTAAAAATAATTTATTACATTACGGTGATAATGATGTAATATCATTTCCTACCGGCACCTTTGAAATAGATGATTTAGCTACATATATAAACAAAACTATTTACAACAAGTATGGTAATATAATATATAACAACGAAAATGATAAACCATACATACATCTAAGGGCTAATAATAACACACTCAAATGCGAAATAATTAGCAATAAAGCTATTGATTTCACTAAACCTAATACAATTGGTTCACTTTTAGGGTTTACTAAACGGATATTGGAACCAAACAAACTTCACTCATCTAATGAGCCTGTCAGTATTATGAAGGTGAATGCAATACGCATTGAATCTAATATTACGAGTAATGCTTATATGAATGGTATGCTAGCTCACACACTTCACGAATTTTCACCTCTTGTTGCGCCAGGGTACAAAATAGTTGAGGTACCGCGAAATATAATCTATTCACCAGTAACCGTTAGAGAGTTAACATCTCTTTCGTTGAAAATTGTCGATCAAGACGGTGATTTGGTTGACTTTCGCGGTGAAACAATCACAGTACGTTTGCATTTGAGACCATGTTAATTTACAATCTGGAGCAACCCGCCGCTAGGCTATATAATAGAGCGTTTTTACAGCCTGAGCTCATTCAGTTGAATACCATTAAACGTAAAGCATTTAAGCAACAGCGTATTTCACCTGAACGTTTAGCATTTCTTGAAGCATTGGGTCACAAAGTTAAAAGAAAATGGTATACAGCGACGTATTAAATATTCCTGGTGGCTCACAAATTGATGATAGCATTACGAACTTTGAATATCATACATATGCGCCCTTTTTACGATCCTTTAAGAATAATGACGAAGTTAGAATATTAATTCAAAACCAGGACTTGTATATTTTACCTAGTGAAAGTTTTATTTACATTGAGGGGAAAATTTTAAATAATGAAAATGCCGTTCCAGATATAAAATTGGTTAATAATTGTATTGCCTTTCTATTCGATGAAATTAGATATGAATTAAATGGGGTTGAACTTGAACGTGTTAGGTATGTTGGTCTAACATCGACATTGAAAAATTATTTATCGTTAAACGATGGTGAGAGTAAACAATTACTAAATGCTGGTTGGTCGATTGATAATGATTGTACAATAAAATTACCACAAGCCAACTTTAACTTTTGCATTCCGCTTAGAAAATTATTGGGATTCGCTGAGGATTACGGAAAAATTATGTTAAACGCAAAGCATGAATTAATTCTTATTCGTGCACGAACTGACAACGATGTAATTGTTTCAGAATCGGATTCGTTGAAATTTGAAATAAATAAACTCGAATGGCGTGTTCCACATGTAACTGTATCAGATGAAATTAAATTATCACTGCTAAAATATGTTGAAAAAGCTGAACCTATACAGATTAGTTTTAGAGCGTGGGAAACTTATATTCAACCTGCATTACCCACTACACAACAAAACACTTGGGTTGTAAAAACAACTACACAGCTAGAAAAACCGCGATATATCATTTTCGCTTTACAGAAAAAGGATAAAAATGTTTCTAAGTTTGATCATTGTGATTTAAATAATTTCAAAGTTTACCTAAATTCACAAGTGTACCCTTATGATGATTTGAATATTAAATTTGATATTAATCAGTATGCAATACTTTATGATATGTATACCCGCTTTCAATCCTCATACTATCATCGTTCCAATAAACCGCTCTTAAATTGGGAAAATTTTAAAACTATAGCTCCGATAGTTTTTATCGATTGCTCACATCAAAATGAGTCACTGAAAAGCGGTTCAGTTGATGTTCGTTTAGAATTTAAATGTAATAAAGATATTCCGGCTGGTACGACAGCAATAGCCATTTTAGTTCATGATGTCATTTTCGAATACATTCCACTAACTAACCTGGTTAAAAAGTATACCTAATTACCCCCACCACTTTTAATTATTCTATATAAAGTTGTGGATTGTGTGAATAAATTCAGTTCTACGGTGGCGGTAAAAAATGGCGTTTCTTGACATACAAGGCTATCAAGGAGCTAACAACGAATTTTATTTTAAAGAAGTTGGTATTGCTGCAGAAAATTCGGATGATATATTACATCTTATATTCGACGCACCGTTTGATTTCAACGAGTTGCCGAAGAAATATCAACGAGTAGCCAGTTGGCTTTACCGAAATTGGCATGGGATACCTTGGTCGTATGGATTTATTCCATACAAAAAACTTCATACCATATTGAAACCTATATTAAAGAAGTATGATGTTATATACGTCAAGGGTGGTGAAAAGAAGAAATGGATATCAAGTTTGTTTGATGGTACCGAAAACCAGCCGTGGATTTTGAATTTGGAAGAAATATTTGATGTACCGAAGATTTCCATTCTGCGAGATGAATATTATTCAAGACGCTGTATGCTTCATTCAGATAAAATTTGTTCATTAGAAAATTGTATTCTTTTAAAAAATTTTTATATGGAAAATAAATAGATTTTAAGTAATATATAGATTTAAGCAATTTAATTTTTTGTATACATATTCTATAAATAAAATTTAAAAAAAAAAAATATGTGCGTTTTATTTAATTATTACCCTGCATTCCCCTATTTTTTTACAGCAAAAAGTTTCTTTCGTTAACCTATAAGAGTATTAACAAAAATCTTATGAAATTTATTGTTCTAATTAAAAAGCATATTTCATGATACACCCTGTATACTAAAATATTTATTAAAAATACTAAATATACACCCGTTATATATACATGATATTATTTGTATGTTAATGATAGAGTAGCAAATTCAAAATTTTCTAGTCTATAAAAAATTTTGATTTTACAGACTTAAAAATTTAGTAAAACTCAATGCTGTTATCATTTTTATATTAAGCGACGTGTTTAACTTATAGTAATTTAAAACCAAAAATTTAACTTTTATTCTGTTTAAAAATGATAAATACAATACTATTATACCCTAATATAAATATGTATCAGTATTAAAATGATATACATTGATTTTGCTGATTAAACAAATTTTTTGCAATATTTATAAATTATTTTATAATTAGATTTAATACTTATTCATAAATGGCTATACAATTCGTTTACTAGTATTCATAAAAATTAAAATTATATACAAATTTTCTTTCTTATTCTCAATATACAGAGTGTATACATAAAATATTTTTAATATACAGAGTCTATACATATGTACATACTGAATTATTTCAGATAATTTTCGTTTGATATAGAAACAGTTTTGTGCTACAGTCAAATTCAAAAATGTTGTGCACCATAAGAAGTAATATTTTTTGTAACTTGTTAAAATTTCAAGAACTTCTGTTAGTTAATTAAAAAATTGGTCACTGTAGGTTAAATGTTAAAGTATTAAAACTGATAAAAATAATTTCTTGCTTGAGGCCTACAATGGGTGATATTTTTTACTAAACAATTTTTTAACTCATTAATATTCCATGACGTCATCTTTCTTATACCAAAAAAACTCCTTATATGAGTCTTACGATCAAAATTCAGCTAAAACAAACATTTAATTATTGGTTGTTTGTTTATGTTAAAACTGATAAAAATTCCTGGAATTTTCCAAGGTTAAATATACAAAAAAACCCCTGAGTTACAGTTGACACCAAAATTTCCGGCAGTACAGTAGCGGTCTGAAATTTGGAGTCTGGACCCCGGAGTCTGAAATCTGGAGTCTGTAGTCATGATTGCGGCTAGCGCTTGGTAGAGTGCCCCCACAAAATTTAGCGGCCACCCCTTGGGTTAGGGTATTCCCCACATTTTTGACTTGGTAATGTACCTTTCGTTTAAAATGACGCAATTAAGGCAAGCGCGTGTTGGGGTCAAGGTTTGCACGTACAGTACGCTTCAAAAAGTGGTCGGATACCTTTTTGGTCAGGGGGGCCCGCACTTTTGACACGGTAGTGTACCAAAAATTTAAGTACAGTACGGCGTCAAAAATTTGGGGCCACCCCCGAGTTAGGGTATTCCCCACATTTTTTGACGTGATAGTTCGTTTAAGATGACGTACTTAAGGCAAGCGCGTGTTGGGGCCAAGGTTTGCACGTACAGTACGCTTAAAAAAGTGATCGGATACCTTTTTGGTCAGGGGGGCCCGCACTTTTGACACGGCAGTGTACCAAAAATTTAAGTACAGTACGGCGTCAAAAATTTGGGGCCACCCCCCGAGTTAGGGTAACCCCACATTTTTGACGCGGTAGTGTACCCCATCTATCAAATTGTAACCTAAAATTCAGTCTGCGCATGCGTCGTGTACTTAAATTCAGTCTGCGCATGCGTTAGGTTTGCATTCAAAAACTACGTCAGTGCTGGCGGGTAATGGGTTAACACAAAACCAAATTGTTATAAGTAAATTGTGATGACGCATAATGGGTTAACATAAATTAATTTGGTTGCTGGTAATGACTCATCTCTTACGAATTTCAAGGCCAACAGTATGAGCGAGTGTGGGGTCAAATGTCAACAACAAATTTTGATACATGTACTTGGTACGTGCCGGGTCAGAGATCAATTCATACTCTAGGTACAGTAGGACCCCAAACTACACGGTTCTTAACATCGTCAAAAAAGTAGTCCGGAAAATTGGGGTTCTACTGTGGAGTCGCTCTGTCATAGCTTATCTACTCTAAACGTTTGCAGGCACTTGAGTACGAAATTTAAAAGTGTGATTTTTAAAACGTAATTACTCAAAAATATGAGATAAATAAAAAATGAAAATTTAAGTGTTACTGGTAGTTTTGAATCATAAACTTTGAAAAACTTTTAAACATACGTTTCCATTTAAAAAACTATAAGTTTGCATCATAGCTCGAAAACCGTAAAAGCTGTAAAGCTCCTGATTACAGCAATCGCTTGCCCCCGTCGATATCTACTACTCTTATTTGAACAATTTTTCGATTAAATCAACGGTTTGGCTGTAATAAAAATGGCAACTCTTGAAAAACTCACACAGTATTATGGATTTGTTCAACTTTATTTTTGTTACATCCTGTATTTAAGTATATATATTAATGTGACTACTGCTATTAAATTCAATAATGTACTGTGGTCTATAATTAAATTGTAGAAATCTCTTTCTGATATCATTTGCATACGTAATTAGTATTTGTTGCATACAATTCAAAGTCGATTACTATATAATTTTTTACACTTATTTGCTTGTAAACATGAAGGAATGGAAAAAAACAAATAAATTGATAGCAAGGTATCAGAAGTGCTATGAACTAACTGTCTGCATTTTGCTTTTTTTAATAAAACAAACTAATTTTGAAAATAAAGGCAATAATAATAATTTAAAACTTAAGGGGAGATTCGCGAATCGACTTTTTTATTTATTTATTTTTTGTTATACAAATAAATATTTTATTAAAAAACTAAATATTCGTCATTGTTTCTGCATGTCTTAAGTTACAAAAACCTTTTTCTTTTATTAAAAATTCATAAGTGAGCTTAGCATAAATGGCTTTGAAATCGACACTTCGAGATTTTTCCATCTTGATGGTTCCTGCTCCTTGAAAATACACGTATACAGTATACGCACTAACTAGGATCTAAGGAAAAAAAAAATAAAAAACCAGCGAGAAATCACATTTTGAAAATAAATTTTCAAAAATCACCGCTTTTTCTCGACTATAAACAGCCGCCATTTCCAACCAAAAGATCCTAGTTCCTGCCAAAATGAAGGCATCGTGCAACAATATGCACTTTAATTTATGTCGATATCTCGAATTCTTTTTGAGATACATGAGTAACAAAGTCCAAAACGTACTAACATTTTAAAGTTATTTTTTTAAATTTTTTAATATTTTTTTTTTTTTAAATCGAATTATACAGAGCGTTTATAAAGTTCCGGTACAGCTGAAAATCTCAGTTAATGTTGACTTTATCGAAAAATAACCCGGACAAAAGTTTCATGGGAAGAAATGAGGAACTAGAAAATGACCTCAAATTTGACCTTGAACATGACCTTGACCAAAATTTGCAGGTCAACTTTGTTTGTTTAAATTGAAACCCCTATTTTTGACCTCGGATTCGGAAAGAGCGGAAAATTCTACGTTCAAAACCATATTCATACTTCATATCCCAAAGTCGTGTGAAGATCATAAAAACGAAAAAATATGATACTGGTTGGTCAAGGTCATGTTCAAGGTCAAATTCGAGGTTATTTTCTAATTCCTCATTTCTTCCCATGAAACTTTTGTCCGGGTTATTTTTCGATAAAGTCAATATTAACTGAGATTTTGTGGAACTTTTGGGGAGCTGTTCCGGAACTTTATAAACGCTCTGTATAGTTAAGTACGTGCACTAAAATTTCCATAACTTTTAATTTTTCTTTTTTTTTAAATAAAATTTTAAGAGAATATTTCTAGCACCTTAAGGAACATAATTATGAAAAAAAAATCCATTTATTTTTATTTTTATTTTTTTTTTAGTGAATATCTCTATTAAGACAATAATAAAAATTTATAGAATATGTACAAAATATTAATTGATTAAGAAAAGAAATTAACAAGGTTGTAGAAGCATTTGTCTACAAATACGTCCTTAAGTCTTATTTTAAGAACTATGGTTGACAATGATGTAATGTCCACCGGGACAACGGTATAAATTTTTAGAAGCTGGCAGTAAAAAGCTCTATTTAGACACTGGCACCTGTTAAAAGGTTTATAGATTTCTAAAACTATCTCTGCATGACAGAGCCGTGAAGAGGAATGGCAGACCCCATGCTAAAGAATATCTCTCAAAACTGTCTTCCTGAAAAAATAAATGAGTAGGTATCAAAGAAATTAAGTGCCTTTTCCAACCCGGGGCCCTAGAGCTACAATCCCGACTACTCCACCCTCCCGTCGAGCCTGCTGCATAAAAACGAGAACCTAATGGTCCCTTAAGTCTTAAGCAATTTTTCTGCCTCCAAAACAGATGTATCACATTGTTGTCTCAGAATATAATATCATACTTTAGGTTAGATTCATTGAAACTAGGGTACAGTATTAAAAGGGCCTATTTTGAAACACTGGATTTTAATTTTCTTAGTTGGGATATGTATAAGGATATCTTTCGTCTTAAATAGGATACATGATTTTTCTAACTTAGTTTCGTATCCAATCAAAAGCTGAGAAATTTAACTCATAATTTCGACAAGTTAGCGGTGTGCTCCAGTGCCGTTGACTTATTTTAAGTTCAACTTTAAACTCTTTGTTTCATACCAAGGCAACAAACAGTTTAAAGTTCAACAATCTCAGATATTTCATCGTTAAATTCTGGTTTACTGTTCACTGCATTAGTCAGGAAGTTTTGATTAATAAATATCAAAATAATAATGGTCCTAAAATAGATTCAGCTCTACTTAAGTCTATTCAATTATGAGCGTTACCCCTTACATCGTACAGGTGCAACTGTACATTTGTTTTTATTTAAGCCGTCACTAGCTTTTATCAGTCTATATGCTGATTTGAATTTAAAAGATTTGTATATACTAAGAAAGGTCTGAATCATATATTGTATAGTTAATAGCTGAATGAGTTCGTGTGTTGACCTTGAATGTTTGTAATCCAGGTTAAAGAAGTTCATTCATTTCAAAAAAAAAAACGAGCCAAAAAAAAACTTCTGTTTCATTCAAATTAAAATATATATAAAATTAAAATAAATTAAATATGTATAATTATTTATTATTAGATGATATTAAAAAAAAATTAAAAATTAATAAAAATGTTCATTTCCTTGTATCTAACAAATTTTTATGTACGTCTGTTGATGGCAAAACAATGTTATTAATAACAGTGGCGTATTTGAAATAAATGAAATGGTATAAGTGGATGCAACAGTTTAACGCCTTCACAGTAGGGGTTTTTTGGAACGCTGTTTGTGCCGCCTTCAGGCCCTAACTCCCTAACGAATCGATTTGAAACTTTACGTTTCGATAGTCGGAGAAACGTAGAAGGGAATAGGCTACTTTTCCACGGAGAAAACATCTCATTTCTGGGGAAAGATGACTGAGCCAGCCCCACTAAAAAATTTAAAGACAAAATATAAAATTTAAAAAAAAAGGAAGGTTTTCAAACACCACCTCTGGAAGTTTTTTGATTATTGATGGATCATATTATTTTGAATCATAATTAAATAATATTTAGTTTCCTATAATTTAATTTACTTGCTTCCGAAAAATAATAAATTGGAATTTTTTCCGATGCATATAATTATTAAAAAAATTCATGTTCAAATTAAGTTGTTAAAATTTGATAATTGCGATTTTTTTTAAATTAACATTTTCAAATCGCTACTAACAGTTGACTAAAAGTGATTTACATGAGAAAAATCATTTACCAATCAGAAGTATCAATGAATTTTCTAGAATCCACTTTGAAAAATTTCAAGAATTAGAAAAACGTTGACGAAATGGCAAGCTATATAATTATTATCAAAAGTGAAATTGTATTTGTATTTAGAATAGTTCTATTGGCAGGGTGCGTAGTATATGGTGGGGATAATTAAATCGATTGTAGCGTGAGTAGTGGAGAAAATAGGCAGTAATACATGTTCATATGTGTTTATAGTGTAATAAGAAATATTAATTAAAAATATAATACATTGATCCACTTTGATTATAAACGCAATTGCCACTAATATGTCGTTCCTTATTTATCTGTCAACCTATTAACGTCTACACGTCAATCCATAAATACAGAATTAAAAATATTTGAGGTATTTTAAACTCACATTCAATGATATTTCATAAGAAGTTATTGATGTTTGCTTTATGTATGACTGTACATTCAATAAATGACTTATGTCAGCATTTCTTAATTTTCGAATTTCCCTGACGTCTTTCACTATCACCAGCAACTTTTCCCTCTGCATAGTCCGGGGTTGGAAGGAAATACTGTCTTGATAATTATATCCATGTTAACGTCGAAAATTGTTTAAATACTTTATTAATGCAACTATTATAGGTACTTCATCCAGTATTTTAGACCTCAAATTGTTCAAATTTATTTATAAAAAAAATAATTGTAAATAACAAATATTTGTATTCAGATTTTACGGTTTTTTTGAAAATATTTTAAATTTATTTCCACGGTTACCATTATTTAATAGCATGAAAAAATGTATATTATAGATGTCGTTGGCATCACGCACCCAGCCAATAGTAATATTTTTAGTTTATTTATATAGGTATTTTTTAATAATTCTAATTTTAATTATTAAGGAAGGAGTTCAAATAAAAAAGCAACTTTTTTATTTATGATTGTTTTGCTTGTTGAATTTTTTTTTTCAAATTAGTGAGGGTTTCAAATAGAAAATTTTGTTTTTGAAACATTCATTACTCTTCCCTGTGGGAGGAGGGGGCCCTTTTTCACAAGTTTTTAAGCGTTTACAAGGAACGCCATATCTCAAAAAGTAATGAATATTTTTTAAATATTTTTTCATTATTCTATCCTTAAAGGACCTGTCCATAAAGCTGAGGTTTCAGGTAATTTTAAAAATTAACTATATAAAATTGTAATCCCAAACTTCTAAAAATTATGAAACCCAATTTTTATTAAAAAAAATGTTTAAAAATAGTTACAATTGTTCAAATGGAAAAAGCATACTCCACTTTATGCGCAATATGTTTATGAACAACATTAAAAAAAATTAGTCTCTATCTTTTCTAGAACTTGAGATATGATTTTCCTTGTCGGGAAAAACACAACTTTCGGTAAACGGTAAAAAACAAAAATAATAACAAAAGAAGCGGTTTACTCACTGTTTAATAAAACGTTTACAAAGGCATACAAATAAAAGTATATTATTTCAGTGCATACTATAACACTCATGTACACACCAAAACTAAATAATTACTGATCAAATCGCGAGGGGGAGGGGGCGAGCGTTGTCTGCAGAGGAGCAGCATCTTGGTTGTGCAGCGGCTCACAAATAAATATTTTTCTACTTGAAAAAAATTTTTTTTGGCTATGTTTTATATATCACCGTGTTTGTAAAGAACCACAGAATAAAATATAAACAAAAAACGAGATTCGAAAAAAATTAGTTTATTAGGCGTTTCTGGCGTGAACTCCCCCCTTAAGAAATTAGTAAAAGTCGTCTCTCTGCAATTATTGTTATCACTTATTTATCATTAAACTGTCGATGCTCAATTATTTGTGTGTAATTTTTGTAACGCGATCTACAGTTAAGTTTCAGAAAAATCTAAATTTAGTTTAATACTTGTGAAAAAAAAAATTGTGTATTTAGAACTTTTTAAATTAAAATATAGCAAATAATATTAACCTATACCCCGTTTCAAATACAATTGAGCATGAGTCATCGTTACAAAGTTAAATAATTCTTATATTCGAAGCAAATCAAACTTCTATTCTTTTCTAAAAACAAACTGCAAATTTAAAATTTACGCATTTACAACAATGAAAGAGATAAAGCTAAGGAAACGGGAATTCCTTAAACTCGAAAGTGATGAATCGTGCTTAAATTTAAGTGAAATAAATTATGTAAAATCTATTATATAAAAATAAGTACCTATCGTAATTGTGTAATTTTTGTGTAAAGTACTACTATCAACCAAATCAATTAAAAATGGTCTGGCGTTATCCAGGGCCGTAATTAGGTCTTCAGGGGCCCCGGGGCAGAAAGTACATTCGGGGCCCCTAAGCAGCCCCGGGTAAAAAAAGCGGCGAGCTTTTTTTTGTTCGTCATTCGTTTGCCGACCTAATTTTACAGAAATACCGCCCTTAAAATTAAGCCCCCTTACCAAAAAAAGCGGTGTTGCACGTTTGCTGCCCTAATTTTACAAAAATACCGCCCTTAGAATTTGCCAAGAAATTTAGAAATTTGGAATTTCTTGTATGCTCTTGGGGATCCGCTCGTATTCTCTTGGGGGCCCCCTTTGGCTGGGGCCCCGAGGCAATGCCCCGACTGCCCCAGCCTAGTTACGGCCCTGGCGTCATCATATACCAATGCGAAAAATGAAGCAAAATTAGATGAACCTATCCAGTTTTCTGCCTTTTTTCTATTTGTTATTTTTAAATTAGAATAACTATAGTAACTTAGGGTACCATCACAGTGTGATTGCCCGAAAAATAGTCGGCCAATTTTTTTTCGGATGGATAGGACGGGGGAATAGGGATGAATTTTTTTACGATTAATACCACTAGTTAACAATCCAAAAATATTTTTTTTATTTATTTTTTATAATTATTATAATTTTTTCAAAAAAGTGTCTTTAAAAAAGGCCAAAATTTGGTGCCTACGATTGCGGCCGCGGTTTTTGTCTAAAAAAACAAAATCAAATGGATTATCAATCTGTAGGTAAGCCGCTATGTTCCTATGGGAGTTTTTTTTTTTTTTTTGAAATCTTCCTTCTTTTTCACACGGAAAACTGAAAAAAACTTTGTAGTACTTTTTATTCAAACCGCCGCTATTTTTTCAAATTTGAAAGAAAAAAAAAGATCCCATAGGTACATAGCGACTTAGCTACAGGTTGATAATCTATTTGATTTTTTTTTTCAAATGAAAACTGCGGCCGCAATCGTGGGCGCCAATTTCCGCCATTTTTTAAAGATACTTTTTCCCAAAAATTATAATAATTATAAAAAATAAATAAAAATGAATAAAAAAATATTTTTGTATTGTTAAATAGTGATATTAACCATAAAAAAATTCATCCCCATTCCCCTACCCTATTCATCCGAAAAAAATTGTTAAAATTGACTAGTTTTCGACAGAATCACACTGTGATGGTACCTTAAGGTTGTACTACATTTTCAAAAATACACTACTACCGTGTCTGCGGGTTACTTGAGCCCAGATTTGCAAATCATCTGATAATTTCAAAAATTGAGCGTAACTGTTATACTTATTTGGGATAGGAAATTCAGTATATTAATCTATATATGACTACGGTTAGTTTATTATATAATATGGATCTTTTTCTTATGGCTCATAAATTTTATAGCTTTTTAGATTTTGGGCTCAAGTTATCGGGTTACTTGAGCCCAAACCTAAATTTCCAGGTGATTTTCATTTGAAAACAGTTTGAGACCATGTAAGATGTTGGTTACTAATTAAAACATTGTACAAACATATAAGGAACTTTACTTATTCAATACTCTTATCGCAGCATCCTGCATAACGTAGCGAATTTCCGTTTACAAAAATTAGTTTTTCTCGGTAACTAGTTGACATAGAATAATAGTTTAAAGACCTTTTTGGTGTGATTTTTTCTCCTCGTTCCAACAGTGTAAAAATTTTTAAATAAGGAGAAATTTTGGAAAAAAGTTAATTTTTTTCATGAAAATTTCCAAAAATACCTAACATGTTTTGGGCATCGGACGTCCCTGGTTAACGAACTTGTCCAACGGTTTAGGACTTTTAGGAATTTCTGCTATAGTCTTGCACCATTTTCACCAAAGTTATAATGGGCTCAAGTTACTCTAATTTTAAGGTTACTTTACTGATTTATTAAAACCTTAATTTAAAAAATTAACGGAATAGTTGGCAGATGAACATATCTGAATTTAGTTTAGTAATGAATAAAGTAATAAAATTATACACTTACCTTCCTTTGTAGACTACCACAATTACTTTTACAGTCAAAAGTTAGCAAAGTAACAAAACATCAATTTCAAACAGAGAATAAACAACACGTGCCTCACCTCTAGTGTCAATTTTCAGAACTACCTAAACTTAACACCGTAAACCTACTGCTGTTACTTATTAGCTAAACATCTAACTTACTTCTACTACTGACTAATATAAGCACAAAACAGAAAATAATACTTTTACCGTTTTGGGCTCAAGTTACACCATAGGGCTCAAGTAACTCGCAATTACGGTACTTAAAGTTGGTGATCAAATGTTACTACGGTAGTAATGATAATACTACATATGGCTACACTGATTTGATTTTCGTGAGAAAATATATAGAAATGGGATTACCACAGTTGATTGTTATTTTATGAGAAAATATCCAAAAACGCTTTTATATTAAATTATTTCTTAGACAGATGTCTGCGTTGACGAAGTTGATTCAATAAGCGTTTCTCATCTTCACTTATAAGTCTCACATCTATTTATTTTTTTTGTATAATTACCATTGACGCCACTGATTCCACTATAGCTGTCTGTGATATAAATGTAACTGGTTATTTTATAATTAGTTGCTGTGTTTTATTTTTATTTTTTTTTATCATAACTTATTAATCAATAATTGTTACAAATAAAGAATGAAATTTTTCAAGCCAATTTTCTAGTGTTGAATATCTCGCCCGTATACATACATACATAGAGGTACTAACTAACTCCAGTTTGCCATATAATTGTGATTTATAGAAACAGATAATTTTTACGTGAATAAAATTATTATTATGATTGGATGATGCACAGGTGAACCATTTTTTATGCGGTGAGTACGGACCGCATAAAAAAATCGCACAGAAAAGATATTCAAATACTCCAGATTTTAATTTTTTTTTACAATCATAATGGAAAGTAGGCTTTTGCGTTCTGTAAAGAAAGCGAAAAACGTGTAATTGTCGAGGACTCCGAGGGACAAAGTACTACTTTTCGCTTTAAAGCGGAAAAGTAATACTTTGTCGCTCGCTCAACGTATATTTGATTACAAATCGGGAAGGCGTTGTTTATATTTTCTATGGCAACAAATAAACAGATTCTAAATTTATAATAATAATATTAATTTTATTAAATTTCAAAATATTTACAAAATTAATGAATAATAAATATAAAAAATTTAAAAAAATCTATACATATATGATGGAAATATGCAATAGTGACAGTGATTTCTCAAGTACACCTCCAGATATTTCTGAAGCTGCAAAAATTATAACATTAAATTAAATATTAACGTCCATTATTATTTTTTCAAGTATCGTTTAAATAAAATAATTCGAGCACAAAATGATATTGCCGCTCTCATGAGAATAATGCGCTCTGCCTGGCGACGTCACGCGTCAACATTTTCAGTCGAGCGGCAATGTTCCATTTTACGCTTTTAATACACAAATAACTATTATACGGTGGATCAGGACCGCATAAAAGAACGCTCAAAACCTGACGATTTGCTTAGGTATTACTTTTCGAAACAAGATAAAGCATTAATTTACACATGAGAACATTTTATTCCATTTTTACAATATTGTGAAAATTATGATATATACATAATCTGTAAAAGAACTTAATAATGCAATAGCTTATCTTTTAATGCAATAACTATCAATAAGTAGTTTTATCAAAGTAAATTATTAGGTAAAATTAATGTTTAGATTTCTTACTTTGTCTTGCTTTTGATTCACATTACGCACATTAATGGACATTTTTTTTTAAAAATCGCCTAAGAAAAGTCGCACAGCAAAAGACTGCATTAAAAAAGGTTCAGCTGTACTACATCATAACTATCTGTGGCTGTGTAGTTAAGCTACGATTGTTGCTTTTTATTGATCAATTAACTTTTTTTTGATTTTATGTTCTTATTATCTATTATTCTTAATTAAAATGGTATCATTTCATTTCTCATGAAAAGTTATTATATACTGAAGTATTTCTGATTATAGATTGCGATAAGAAATTCCCATTATTTCGAACAATGCTACACAAACTTGGTTGAATGTGTTTATTCGCAAATTTAAGATGATTGTTTATCATAAGATCATAACAGAAGATCAATTATTATAGAAGAAATGGTTTTTTTTTGTTAAAGAAATTCGAATGTTAAATCAAATATTAGAAGTTTCTTTTGATTTATTTATTTTTATGTTAATACTATTAAAATATGTTTTTTACGGATTACACAAAGAAATTTAAAAACAGGTCTAGCTTGGCATCATGACGCTGGCCGGAAGTTTTTTTGTAGTCAAAATTTAATAGCTTCAATCGATTGTAGGCCGTTTGTAGATGTTTGTAGTATATTTATTTTCGTTTGTAGCCCTTTAGTTTATTTGTAATTAACAATCAAAATTTTGTACTGAAGTTAGCCGGAAGCAATCGTGAATGTAATTTTTTTTGGTAATAATAGAAAGATTATCGTTTGTAGTGTGTAAATATAACGACAAAATGTTAGTAGGGTCGCCTGATAAAGCATAATTAATTAAAAAGTTATTTAAAAAAATTGCGCATGCGTACCATTTTAAATTTCCTCCATGTGAGTTCGTTATTTTAAATTTGAGGCATGTATAGGTTTTATTGCATTATGTTATTCAGAATTTAACAGATTGCGTTTATGATTACGTCAAAAAAATTTTTATTTTTAATTTAAGTATTTTATTTTTAATTTTTTATTTTTAATTTAAGTATTTGGAACGCATACCTCCGGTAGCTCGGGTAACGTCATCTGGACTTGTAACATTAATATTTAAAAAAAAAAAATTACTAAATTTTTCAAATTTTTATAAAAAATATATTTTTGTAGTAGGTATCTATAGTGAAGTTTAATGCTAATATAGTTGTTTTTGAAATCAAACTTCTATAGTGAAGATATAACATTCAGTTTGAGACTGTGATTTGAGAGAAATAGTTTGAAATGTAATGAAAACAATAATGCCTCGAATAACACAGGCGTCATTTCAGACATTTTCGAATTCGTACTTCTAAGAGTATTCTTACGATTAAATGAATACTAAATTTTAGATGAAATTAACTTCACTTTACTTTCAGTATTATTACCTATCAATTAATTGCTGTCCTTGTCAAACTATTAAAATTCAACAAATCTATGGAACCCAAAATAAATGGAAATAAATTTTAAAATTAAAATAATTGAAACCACATTTAAGTGGATATCAAATATTTGTATTTGTATTATTTCAAAGTCGACATTCTGACATAAATTATTTTATGGTAAAATTAAAATAAAAATGACCAAAAAAATGTATGGATACTTCAACCGAATTTATTAAATTGAGACATACTTCGACTTGGATTGAATTCTGATTCGTACTTGATGTCATTTAATCTTGAACTCGATTTGAAGATTTTATTGACTTCGCACGCTCATTTATAACCGCAATTCGTTCAATAAAATCGTATTTATAGAATATATTTATGTTACTTCAAACTGGTTATGAAATCACCGAAAAATTTCCTAGAACTTCGGTCGTGTGATCTTAAGAAAGCTCACATTTTCTTTTAAATTTTTTAAATGGCCTCACTATTTGAAAGACTAGTACTAAAGAAAATTTAGTAGATTTTCGGAAGAAACAATTCCAATACTAATTGAACGTCTTCGAGACATTTTGAAGAAAAAATTTTCCTCCAAATATTAAACTTAATAGAACTATTTTAGTTTGGAAAACAGTGTCATATTTATGACAACTGATAATTCAATTTATAAATATATTATTAAAAAAAAAATTGCTCAGTGTCTAACTGGATTTAGTGTGGTTTGTCAGTAACTCGAGTTGAACAGTGAGCAAAGTAAATAACTCAAGTCATCTCTAAGTTGTACTGGCATCACTTATACTTATCACCAGTCTCTACAAAGAACTCTAAAGAAATTTTGGAAAAACTACTATTGAAAATTTTGTCTAAAACCATTCCAAAATTTATTATATTCCTTCCGTCATTTTATGTACCGTAAAACCGTCTAGACCCGGACACTTTTTTACATTTTTTGGTATAGTTTTATGTTTATACATGTTTCTTTCATAGACATCACCAATAAAAGTATTACCATTAGAAAGAGCGTATATTATTTGTTATATCCCTGACGCATTTGTTCAATTATAAGTAAAAATAAAAAAATAAAAAATAATTAGTAAGTGTCCGGGTCTACAGCCCAAATCCGTCTTGACCCCGGACACTTACTTAAATAATGTAATAACATGCAAAGTAACCTCTCCCGTCGGGTTTAGGACAGTGTTTTATATCGTCTGATGTCTTTGAACCTGTCAAAGACTTCAAAATATTTTGTGGTAAGGGAGAGGGGGCAATGCATAGTATGCCTCTCTATAAAGTAAACATACGATATGACACCAGAAGGAGGCATAAACCGCGTAATTCTGGGGGGAATATTAACGTATGGACAGTGGGATTTACAGCTGGTGGGAATCGCGGCCATAGTGTAATAAACTGATATGTCCGGGTCTAAACGGATATACATATATAGCATGTATTTTTTTATATATACCTACATCGAATATAACTTCAAACATCATTAAATGTTGCGCGATAAAATTCTGAACACATACATGTCAAAACTAAAACAATATAACGATTATGACGAAAATTACATGTCTAAGCTGGACACACATTTTATTTCTTTGAAAAACTGTAGGATAGTAATCCTGTAAAATTAAATAGTAAATGTTGAAATCCGTAGTTTTTATTGGTACAGCTGCTTAGAGGATGTTTTTCTCTCTCTAATGACGTCCAGAACAAATGTTTATTGTTGCAGGTTAATGTAGAAATTATTTAATTTGGAGATTGGTGCAAAGTGTCCGGGTCTAGACGGTCTTACGGTATCTTATGTGTTGGGTGTAGAAATGTAAAATAAAATATCTAACCAGCTAAGAAGGCAAGCAAAAATAAATTTATATAGAAAATTCACGGTACAATAAGCGTGTGTCAAATTATATTATTTAAATCAAATTAAAAAAAAAAAAAAATAAAAAAAATAAAAACGAAATTGTAATTCTAAAATACACATAGTTTTTCTATTTTTAATAAAATATATTATAATCATACTTTTATAATATGTATGATCTTAGCATATCGTGTACCTAGCCATAATTATTATTGCTAATAATTAGTGTTGAGTTCTAACTAATTTAATTTTAATGAGCAAATTTACATATTATATTTTAATATACATAACTATTATTTTATTTAATTTAACTTAATCTATCTACTTATTAATAAAATAATTAACTACATGAGTACACAGTTTTTACATGGTTATGTTTCTTTTTGAGTGCAAATACATAATAATGGAAATATAATTATTTTTGGTAAAGGCGATAGTCCGATATGAAGGGCGGAATATACAGCCACAGGTGTCATGAATGAATGTACAGTAATGTCACTAAATTTCAACACTTAATTATAAACCGTTTAAATAAAAAGAAAAAAATTTTTCAAAATCTTCATGATTGTGCAAAATTCTAAAGTTATTTAAAAAAAAAAAATATTTTATAATTTTTTTGTATGAAATAGGGTGAAAGCCCCTATACTCGAACGCGATTCAATACTCAAACAGTTTTGATGTTTTATATATTAATGAAGTTTTTTCTGAAAGAAACCTATAAATATCAAAACTGTTTGATTATTGAATCGCGTTCGAGTATAGGGGCTTAACGAAATACATAAATATAATTCAAAAATTTTAGTAGATGATGACATCATCAAATTGAAAGATACCTCTTGTTCGCGCCATCTGTTGATTGTGTATGTATGTATAAAAAAAAAGGAATCTTTAATATACTTTAATGTCAATAAATGGTGCTATTGAATAATGAGTTACTTAGCGTTACTTAGTCTATTCGCCTAGACCGTTTGAATTTTGTTTTTGTTTGAAAAATAGAATAGGCGTGGTATAACAGTTAGTCGTCGATTGGATCAATCGATGTACGAATCGATTACTGCCGGTCTTGCACCGGTAGCCTTTATTACCGCCAATTTCATTTAGTCTAACTGTTACATAATAGTTTGTTGGCTTTAGTTGATTAATTGGCAAATAATTAGCTTATAGTTTGTTCGCAACCATATCGATAACGATTAATTCGCAAAATGGTTAATTCGCAATAATTAGTGATAGTTTGTTCGCAACTATATCGATAGTGGTTAATTCACAATAACTTGTGATAGTTTTATTCGCATTAGAAACTCCGCATTGGTTTGTTCGCAATAATAATAGTTTGATCGCATTTTTAAAATAGTAGTGCAAATTCACACTGGCGCAAAATTACATGGAACTCACCCGAAGAAACAAATAAATTTAATAAGGGTCATAACCTTCTTCCTTTACCTTCCAAATCTTCTTTCCCTGACCCAATAAACATCAATAATCTAGAACGAAAGAATCCATTAATCTTAGGTTTAAATTTGCAACAAAATTTATAGAATTTAGTTTTGAATCACCTCCAACCAAATTGTCATAAAAACCTAGAAGCGTAAACACCTTTTTTCTCAGACTTTATGGAAGTGATTGAACTTAGGGTGATTGACTAAATTGTGAAATATGTACCTATTGAAATTTCTTTTAGAAATATGTCTAATTCAAGAATGCCATTCTTTCTAGTGGTTTGGTAAAAATGAGAAAAAAAAGATCGATACCGAAAACGTATCGATATCGAAAGATCTATATAGTTTTTACTTCCTTTTTTCCTCAATTCTAGCCATTCTAGCTTGACGAAAGTGACTTAAATTAGGATGATTTGCATATGAACTTTTCATTTTTGATGTCAGAATGATGAAATTAAAAATATGACTTAAAATTATGACTTATTTGATAGAAACTTCTTTTCTGGTGAACAGAACGGCACTGAAAATTTATAATTTACTTCCAATTTCATTTAATTTTATATAATAAGAAAATTGTCTTAATTTTTCGGTATCAGTTCATTTTGGTTCGTACGAGTATATACTGTTTTCACTAGAAAACACAAAATGTACGAAGCAATACTTGCAAATATTAGCAAACGTCTGCAAAGATTTGTGATTCTCGTCTCCACTAAAAAAAAATATTTACCAACAACTGCAAACATTTTACACACTTGGTGTATAATACATACCTTAACAAAGCCAGTGACGCACTTATGACAAATCTTTTCTATATGCATATTTCAACTATTACTCAAAAAAAAAGAGAATATGAATATACCTCTACACAAATAATCCGTTACATTTGAACAAAAAAATGTTGTTTTTTCTTCGAGTAAAATCAATTTTATAAAAATCATGTTCAAATCGTTTGATTTATTTAATCATAAGAGAAAAAAACTATGACATGTTTTAGTGTGTCATTTATAAATTATTCATAAGGCGTTAACATTAATTTTATATCATACATTTTTGATTTTTAAACATGATTCTGTTCTGAGATCTCTTGTTGGCTTGTACTATTTTTTTTTTTTTTTTTTTTTGTCAAAAATATTTATGTGTAAATTTTTTTATTTTGTCTGATCAAAACCATTTTTAAAGAAACATTGTTCAAAATTATTTAAACAATTATTATTTGGGTATAATGGAATAATTTGTTTATGTAGGAATTTATTTTTGGATAAATTAGGTCGACATTGGATCACATTGGTTGAAGGCACTGACCGGACCGAATAATAAATTGAATTATCAGTCAAATGCATCTTGTAACTTTTTTTTTGTATGTTTTATAATAACTGGAGAAACAAGTGATACGTTTAGATAACAGTTGTTGAAATAACACCTTCATCTTGCTTTGCACACCATTGAAGTTTTTTTATTTAAATTTGAATTTTAAATCTAATTATTTATGTTTTGTTGAGTTTTTGTTAAAATTTGTATTAATATTTAAATTTTTAATTTACCTATGTAAATTATTTTAGTGAATACGGACTCAAAATTTTTCAGTATCAAAGTATCAAGATTTGTTGTGGATCCCGCATCCTTGAGATAGCTGAATGTTCGAAAAAAAATTGTTTTTTAAAGTTGGTCACTTGAGGTTCCTCCAAGAAAAGTCGTTGAACGACTAGAGAACGAAAACTGTTTTCGATAAAATTACTAAAACTCAAAAACGATGCAAAATAGAAAAATGTGATTTTTGCGACGAGAAGTGGAAGGAATATTTTAGAAGCTATAAAATGTCATTAGTTTTGTTGTTAATCATAATAAGCATTTCAGGATCCGCTACTTTTCGAATTTCAGGTTACGGAAATTCTTTTATTATTTGTTCTTAATTTAGCAGGCCAAGTAGCCAAGCACGCTAAAGTACTGGATTTTGAATTTTGGATAGCTTGAAAGTTCGAATATTGTTTCTGGCTTTTCCTCCACTATTCCAGATGAATATTGACTTAGTTCCTCCGAAAAGACAACTACATACACGTAATCTTTCAAATTCTGGCCTCTCACCACCTTCCATATTCTCCACACATAACCAGGACCGGCGAGAGAGAAGGCAGGTGACGTAATTACCTGGGGCTAACAAGGGGGCCCGCAATCTCGATTAGGATCCAGAGGCAGTAAGAAAAGAGTGTTTTTTGTTCGTCAATTGTATTTTTGTGGGGAAAAATGTTTGAAAATCTTTCACTGTGCCCGAGGGCCCGTGATTTTTCTCGCCGGCTCTGCCTACAACACTTTATAAAATAATTTTAATGCGGAGGGGGGACGTGTGTTACTGGTAAGAAAAAAATGTAGTGTCATCATTTGGCATTCTGACCGTGAAAACTTTAATTTTTACAAGATTTTAGCCTAATTCTCTAAAGATCTTAAGAAATATAAGCGAATATTTGCTCCCAAGCTAACGAACGATTCACCCAATTCAATTTTTAAGTCCATTCTTGCACACTATTCATTCAATATACCATTTACCTAACGCATTCTAATTATTCTTTAAACGACACTACTAGATAATTTACTACGATTAATACGATTATATATGTCGCATTCCTTTACAACACATGTGTCTTTGCCACATAACACGATTAGCGATTTTTTCATTATATGTCCGTACACTGAAATTGATAACAATAATTATTGCATTTGCATTTTAGCAAGGGCTAGGCTAATACAATATAAACCAGTATAGCACCTTGAATACATACATACACACTCGTGCAAACATAAATAAAATTAAAGATTATTGTCAAAGATTAGTACGCGACACGAGTGTCGTAATATCTGTGAGAGTGAAATGACCAGTACGAATGGAATGGAAGTTGTAAAGTTGTCGTTATAGTTTATTTAGTAAGTGGTGAAGATTTATTTGAAGAATTTAAAAGCAACAGTTAAGTGTAAAGAGAATTAGTTCACGGAAATGGAATGTTTTCAAAAGCGATTAATAAATTAAGTTTAAAGAACAATTTTATAACTTTTCAATTTCAAATATTATCGAGTACTTGTGAAACACTACTACGTATGACAGACTTTTTTCTGCATTTAAAACACACGTAGTATTCATATGTTCACTTATCGCTCAGCTAAACTGAAACTTTAAGCACTTTTAAGATAAACTGAAACTTTAAGAAACTTCCTTGGTTAACATGACCAAAAATCGGGCGTCTGTCGAGCAAAGGATCGATGGTGTAATGGATAGCACACCCGGCTAGTTACCAGGAGATCCTGGATTCGATTCCCGACCGATCCGGATAATTTTATCAATCACTTTGTGATTTTTAATTTACATATGTGGTTTTTGGTCATGTTAACCAAGGAAGTCGAGTGCTTAAAGTTTCAGTTTAGCTGAACGATAAATGAACATACGAATACTACGTGTATTTTAAATGCAGACAAAAGTCTTTCATACGTAGTAGTGTTTCACAAGCACTCGATAATATTTGAAATTGAAAAGTTGTAACTGCTTCTCGCATTATAGAGAGTACATACACAAAGATGATTGCATGTTGTCACTTTCAATCACTTTGTGATTTTTAATTTACAACAATTTTATAGGCAAAGTCTTTGGTGTTGTGATCAAAGACTCAAGCGTTTGTGTCATGTTCAGTAAAATTTTAGCGATTTTCAAGAAAGGGTTAAGTCTAATAAATTCATTTTAAAAGTAATCAACAGGAAAGTTCACACAATAGCTGTTATGTATAGGAAAAGTTTTGGGGCGCTGTGATCAAAGATTAGTATTTTGAAGTTTCTGTAAGTTTTAGATATTTTGAAAAAGAGCCTAAAACTAGTAAATCCTCTGATGTTGCCACCCCTGCTCAGTGTGTGCTCTGTCTCTTATTTTGAATATCTGTCTAATTTAAGCAGGTTATAATTGACCTCCCGAAGCATAATATCGTGAAGAAGCACCTTTTTTCGCATGGAATTTGGAAAGAGTCTCCTTCTGCGTTCTATGTCCTTACGAGACATCATATACCTACTTCCATAAGATTTAAGCATCCGGAGATAACAGCAGAACAGGTTTCAGTGCAATCCTGAAATGTTACGAGGAATAACCTCTTAGATTGTGTGGAACACAACGAGTCCATTTTGGTGGTCTACGAGCGCCAGAGGCTGTTCTGACCCATACATATTATTATTATCTATTCGAGAGTCGAAAACCAATTTCGGACGTTAAAACATTTGGAACCACCAATAGATGTATTGTAGTAATTTATATGTTATTCGAAATTTAAGTCTTAATAGTAATATTAAAGGAAACTTATTTGGAAAAACGAGGCTTATAAGAACAAGGAGATCCACTGATCCATACTTATAAACCTAAGAATTCATTTTCTTTCCTTAGAATTCTTTTTGAGTACAGATTGTTCTCATCACAGTACTAAGTTAAAATTAGGAATCTTCCTCTTTTTAGATTTGTGCATTAAAATAACTTTGGTTCCTTCCTCTATATTCTTTGGTACCTTCCTCTATAATAACTTCCTCTAATTAACACAAATTCTCAAAATTGAAAATTCTCGACTTTACTAACTACTAATTCTTGAACATATTACATTTTTCAAAGTATATTTAACACATTTAAAACTATTTATATCAATAAACCACACCTCTATAACATCTACTATATAGCACATTATAACAATATATATTGCCGTTTGCATTATATAGGATAGTCTAATGACTTTATGTTTGAAAAGAATCTGATATTAAAACTTTGTATTACACATACTTACATAACATATAGTATACGCACGCTTGATATGTAACATGTGATATACAGTGCATTGCATGTCCATTCCAATGTCATGTGATGTTACATTAGCTATTGGATCAATTTTTTTCTCTTTCAATTCTATTATATACCTACATACAATGCGAACAAGGATTTTCACAGAAGGGAATACATAGGAAATTAAATAAACTATACAAATAATGTAAAGTTCCTTTCACTTATTGTGTTATGCTGTTCTTCTATTTAGGTACAGGACTCCTGAGTGACACACTTCACCGAAAAAGTTTTTTTCAATAAATTCTTTAAGTTCTAAAACGCAATTTTTGTTTAAGTGCAAATATATTTGTAGCCCCGCGGTGTCCGAATGTCCCACCACTGGTACTCCACCAAATACGGATGACGTTCAGTTCTTGCAACCACTTTTCCATTTTCCTGACTGACTCGACTATGTCTATCCGGTAGTCACTGTCCAGTTCGGATCGATTAACTTTCTTCTCTGCTGTCCACCGTCGCTTTATATATTCTGCAGTTGATAACGAATTTCTTCTAATTCTTTTTGGAAAGTTTTTGGTATTCTTTTCTTGAATTCCTTCTAGACGTTTCTGGTATGGCTCTCGAACATTTCATCCATTACATAAAAAGAAAAAGAAAATCACTGTATTTCACTATACAGTGATTCTTCAGCGATTTTATCTTTTTTGAATTTTCCGCCGTAAAAATGCCAGCGGACAAAGAAATTGCTAGCGCCTCAGGAGTTGTATGGAGATGATTTGGCTCTGATTGAAGATCCTATTAAATTCGTATAAAGACATTAAAAAAACATTTAAAACTTTAAAGGCATTTTTTTCGGAAACGGCTGGCTATTGCATTTTACTAGTTTAGCATATTAATACCCAAAAGGTATACTATTAATATACGAAGTCTCATCCCGAAGACAATTTCGCAACCCGTGCACTCTTCTTGTTAGTATAGGAAAAAAATCCTCGTTAAAGTGCGAATCGAACATGGGTTCTCTGGTCGTCCTTCATTGTTATACTGATCCTTCAGTTACGCAATATGTACAGATTATTACAGGCCGTACCAACATAATAAAACTTATTATAGTGATCTGGAATCTTGAGTATTTCACATTTCCCGACATTTCCACCATCATATCTTACAAATTTTTTTTCCATAACATATATGTAAAATTTTCCAAGTCAAATAATTTAAAAAGGCTGGAGGTATAAACCAACTATTCAAATATAAACATTAAAACGAAAATTAAAAAAAAATATATATTACCTAATTCATTCGATAATAAGCATAATTAGCGACTTTGAAGCTAAAAATTTAAAATAGCTAGTAAAGAAGCTTAGTAAAAATCAGACTTTTTCCGCCGATCGTCTCATTACTTTGGTAGTATTTTTTCTTAAATGCTTGTACTTTCAGTAAATTCAAATATCGACGCAAGTTTCGATGAATCTGAATATTCATGTCATTTTGTACCACACTTATCGACTCGATGAACCAAAATAAATTGGTTTATTGGCAAATATGTTAACTCTACTACTCGAAATAAGTGGAGTTAATCCATGGTTTATAAAAGTAACGTATATTTTACAAGTTTTTGGTTATTTTACATTTAACTAATTAACTTGCCAATGTATCCGGCCTTGGAATGATCACTGTATTGTGTTTATATATATTGTGACTGTCTACTCTACACTCTCTCTACTATAAAACACAATTGAGCCTCTTATCTCTGAACGTATGCGGCTGTATTATTATAATAGCATTGTTATTTATAATTGAAATTACTGCTAAATAACTGTTTCTATCTGTATAGGTTGCACTGTAGGTACATGTGTATTTATTTATACTTATATGCACCATTCTTATAAAATATTTGTATTAAAAGATTAAATTATATAATTATGTAGTGCTTTTTTTTTCAAAAAAAACAGATAATCCCCTATGTACTTGGTCTATTGTACAAAAAAACATGATTTAAATTGTTTAGTTGCATTGTTCGGATTTTATGGAAACGAGACATGCCTAAAACATGAAGATTAGGTATCAACGAAATGTAACATTACTACATCAGCTTAGTATACTCAAACCTTTTTGTACGATTTGTTTTGTGACTTTTTATTCACGTTGTCAGGGCCGGCGAAGGGGGAGGGAGGTGAGATAGGGTAATTGCCCAGAGGTTCGGGTCTCGAAAAGGTGCCCAGAGCTTCTGTTAAGGGTCCGAACAAAGTCAGAGAGCTTCTTCTTTTACTCGCCAACCGCATTTTTGGAGAAAAACCTTTTTTTGCTGTATCTGGGGGCCCGTCATTTCTCTCGCCGGCCTTGAACATTGTGTACTGTAATTGGGCATTTTTTTAAAGGAAATAAAAATTACGATTTTTTTTTTTTTGGATTCCCTAAAACATCAATAAACTAACTTTAAAAAAATGGACAGAAAAATTTTTCTATTTAGTTAAAAAGCTAAGAGCGAGTGGAGCTTGGACAATTAGAATTCTTTCGGTAAGCTATGACTCAATATCTACTAACTCTATTAAAATAATAACTTTAGCTTTAAAAATCTAGGAGATCCGAGGGAATGACAACTTCTAGCAAATTTTGAGCTACATCGTTAAGATCACAGGAAAAAAATTTGTAAGAAAATATTTTTAAAATTCTTAGAAGTAGTCTTTTCAAACGATACCTCACACGATATAATAATTGAATATTTTTTGCACCAAACTGATCCCTGTTTTAATCCAAAATAATTTTTTTCCTAATCGTCGGCTGGTGCGCACCACCATAACTTAATATTATGCCAAATTTCGAATTCGTATGCTACATAGTTTTCGAAACAGATAGACCGACAGACGTACATGAGAGTGACCATATAAGGGTTCGGATTTTGCTTTTAAATAACCCCGAAACCCTAAAATAAATGACAAAATTAAAGTTATAAAAATCTGATTCGTCTCACCGATATTCTTACCAAATGTATTTAAAACAAAAATTTTACAATATTCACTCTTTTGACATTCAAACGAGACAAACATTTATTTGTTTGATTCAAATTCAGACCACACCTAATCTATTTTTGCAAGAATTTACATACTAATCTTTGAGATCAATCAATTTTTCATACGAATTATCATTGAAATTCTTTTTTTCTTCAAACAATCAAACCGTTAATTTCAAACCGTTTTAATTTAAAAATCGTTCATGAAAAAATTACACTGAAACCATTAAATATAGTTTATTACAATGGAACGGCATTAATTAAATTTTTAATACTGTAAATACTGAGTAGCTGCTGTACGAACTAAAAATGTTTTATTTGAAAAATAAAAATCAAAAAAACCGCAATACAAATACATTTATTATAATTTTGTACGGTTAGTCAATTTATTGATATGCACGATTTCACACAATAAGAATTTTTATAACACACAAAAAAAATAAGATAGATCTGTATTATTAGTATTATGTTTGACATTTAATTTTCTCTTGTAACAATTACCTGAAACTTTTCAAATAATTAAAAATTCAAAAATCGAATTAGAATTCAAAAAATTCCAACAATTAATATTTAAAATATTTCGACACACATGAATTCCCGCGCTTCTTCATTCCTCCAGATCAAATTAGTTCCACATTTTACCGTTGTCATCAACTATTTGCGCACATAACCTCGAAAATATTTTAAAGCTGAAGAAAAAAAAATTATGAAAGATGACAAGTAATTTTGAAGAGAACGAAATCAGATACTTATATAGGTA
This sequence comes from Brachynemurus nebulosus, assembly GCA_035578155.1. Classification (NCBI taxonomy): domain Eukaryota; kingdom Metazoa; phylum Arthropoda; class Insecta; order Neuroptera; family Myrmeleontidae; genus Brachynemurus; species Brachynemurus nebulosus. The sequence continues at coordinate 3,736,751 of JAPWDM010000019.1, read as the reverse complement.
CTAACTGAAAGACCACACATAGTTAAAATGTAATTTTACAGATCAAAATACTCACATACTTTATAGATTAATTAAATTGACGTTTTTAATAACTGAACTGGCCGTTACACAAAAATCAAATTATAGGTACATATATATATATATATATATATATATATATATATATATATATATATATATATATATATATATATATATATATATATATTTGCATTACTTTTTACGCTTCTTGCTTCAGTGTCACCAACCGATTTTCAACAAAGTATATTACGGTAGCGATTCGTCGACAAATTGTTTCAATGAATTTTGAAATATTTTAGTAGATAAAACACACTACGTATTAGTGGTGTCGAGTAGTGATGTCGAGCTGTCGAGCAGTTAGTTGATTAATCGACTAAAATTGTTTGCCAGACAAAAATAGTCATTAGTCGAAAATATCGAACCTACAATAGTCGATTAATCGACTAAATTTTTAGTCGAATTGCTAAATAGTGTAACCTATGCAACTCTTTCAAAAACGTTTTCTTTTGAATTGTAATATTGACTTTTAATATATTTTTTAAGAAAAAAATACCCCTGTCGCAGCATCCTACATAACATAGCGAATTTCCGTTTACAAAAATCCGTTTTTCTGTGATTTTTCACCCTTTTAAGTGATTTTTCCTCCTCTTTCTAATGGTGTAAATAAATGTCGCAAAAATTTTTTGACTTGAGAAAATTTTGGCAAAAAAGATTTCTTTCGGAGCTCTAAAAAATAGGACTTTCTTCGGAACCCTAAAAAAGGGCATATTATAACATACAAACATAATATATACATATGTACGTGACTATACAAGCTATTATCGTGTTATGTACAGCATACATATCTTCCTTTACTTAGTCTTATCCATAGTATATGGTAGTATAAGTACCTACTTTCATATACATAATTATATATACCCCTGTCCCAGCATCCTGCATAAAATAGCAAATGCTCGTTTATAAAAATTAATTTAAAGTTTAAAGACCTTTTTTATGTAATTTTTTCTCCTCTTTTAAATGGTGTGAAAAAATTTCGCAAAAATTTTTGAATAAGTGGAAATTTTGGCAAAAACTAATTTTTTGCAAGAACAAAAACCATGTTCCCGGCATCCGACGTGTCTGGCTGAAGAACTCATCCAAGAGTTTGGAACTTCCAACATTTTCACCAAATTTTGTAACAGTAGGACATTTCGTTCGAGAGTTATCGTGCGGAAACATATATATATATATATATATATATATATATATATATATATATATATATATATATATATATATATATATATATATATATTATATATATATATATTATATATATATATATATATATATATATATATATATATATATATATATATATACATTTTAGTGAATATTATTTTCAGTTTCTAGGGACCTCAAAACTTGGTCACTTGAGCCATGGTCCCGGACTCAAGGGACGCGTCACGACAGTGGCTTTAATAGCTGAATTTCATTCTGGAAATTCGCTAGATGATATGAATGACGTATTACAATGTGTCAATCATATGAAAGTGAAAAATTATACAAATAAATAAATTTTTCAGTTTTTGGTTTTTGAAGTCTAATAAATTGTATACAAAAGTTAATAAATTAGTCGCTTTTAGTCATTTAAAAAAAAAATTAATCATATTTGTCATTTAGTCGAAGTTAAAATAGGCGATTAAAAAATGACTAAATGTAAACAAAATTAGTCGACTAAATCGATTAATCGATTAATTATCCGACATCACTAGTGTCGAGCCAAGGAATAGTTAGTCGATTAATCGAATAAAATCGTTTATCAAACAAAATTAATCATTAGTCGAAAATATCGAGCATATAATAGTCGACTAATCGACTAAATTTTTAGTCGAATTTATGAATAGGGTAATCTATGTGATACTTTCAAAAACTATATTTTCTTCTTAATTATTTTTTAAGAAAATTAAAAGACTATTAATATATTTTTTAAGGAAAAGAGAAGTAGAGAATGTCAAAATGTGTTAATCATATTAAAGTGAAAAATCATACAAATAGATAATTTTTTAGTTTTCATTTTTTGAAGTTCAATAAATAATACAGAAAAATTATTAAATTAGTCGTTTTTAGTCATTTAAAAAAATTAATCACTTTAATTATTTAGTCAGAGATAAAATAGTCGACTAAAAATGGCTAATTTTGTTTACATTTATTCATTTTTTAGTCGACTATTTTACCGTCGACTAAATGACTAAAAAACAAGCTTCTCTAAAACTCACGTTTTAGAGAACAGTGAATATTTTGAGAATCTGTCTGTTACCATTTCTTAAGAAGAATAAAAATATGTTAACCGACTACCCAAGTAGGATTTTTTCAATTCTTTATTGATACTATTGACACACCTCTCACCTGTATTTTACCTGTACTAGCCAACATAACGATGCAACTAAATACATAGTATAACTACTACAACTGTCGTCAATATTAAAAATGAAACAACCCATAATTCAGTTGTTAGCCGATAGATAAGTGTTCAATATTTTATTTATTGACTGCCGTTTTGGTATGTAGGTTATAGTTATACATTCAGCAAGATAAGATGAATAATTGATCTATTTACATCTATAAAGATATTAGATATTCGCGTCTCTAGATACGCATATATCTGTATGCAAAATATTTATGTCTGCATGACTGCATATCGATTATAAAATATCAGATATATTATTTATATCATTTGCATAAATATATGTATGTAAGTTCTACTTGATTTTTTTCAATTGTAACCAGAATCGGATTCGTGACAATTGTGGTTGTCACACTCAGGTGTGCAACAACGGAAATTAATGTCCAAAATAACGGACACTTTTATATGTTTAGGTAACTAAACAGTATGACGTCACATATTCGCTCGAGTGGTCTCGGGAACTGTCGACTCGTTATCGGTACTAAGTTTAAAACTTTTTAAATATTAGCGTTGACCGGGGTAAATGTGAATTGGGGCAATTGTGAACGGCGCCTATAATTTCTAAAATAACATTAATTTTGTTAAAAATCAAAGCTTAGTATGTTTTCTGTCCTTTCTTAATATGCTATTAAAATTTCATAACAATTCTCCAAGTATTAGTATCGTTTTTTTTTATTTTGAAAAAACCCTTGCAAAATTTTGTGTATCTTTATATCAATCCGCAAAATAAAAATTTTTTTAAATACATTTTCTTTTTTTTAAAAGGTAAGAAATGGATAAAGGTACTTCTAAAGAAGTGCTCTAAAGCCTAAGGGGGTTCCTTATAAACTGCTAAAGAAATTGGACAATTTATTACCAATTCACAATTACCCAATGATTTTAAAATTCCGGGGTAATTGTAAACGTCATTCACAAATGCCCCTATCCGGTCAAAGATTTCAGTAGTCCCCTTTTCAGAGTTGAAAATGTTGATGATGATGTACAATGAAATTATTGTACAAGTTTCAGTTGTACAAACAACACAAAAAAAAAATAGATTGTTGTTTTTTGTCCATGTAAACTGAATGTATTTCCTTGAAAAAGTCTTATTTTCCTTGCTTTTGTGTGAAAATCATGTAATTTTTTGATTTTTTATTTGATAAAATGACAAAATATCATCAAAATATCATTTTTAGCTTGTAACAAATTTGTTCTTACAATTTTTGTTATTTTTATTTAACCTCGATTTTTTGTACAAATTTGAGGTATGCGTAACTTGCATTAAACAAAGAGAAACCGCTAGAGTATGATGAAAAATTTGGAAGTGGAGTAAATGTGAAGAATTTGAGCTGGGTTTTACTCTGACGTACCTCACTCCTCTTGTAATCCATTCTAAATAATTTTTCTGATGGCATTCACATTTACCCCGAAATTCATAAGATTTGCAAAACCGCACCGGGGAAATGTGAATGGCTTATAAAATTTTTGTTTTTCATACGAATTTGCTCAAAATTTGGTGGTGCATCCTGAATAATGTAGAATTAAAAGTAAATTAACCATAATGTGATATATAAAATAAAAACAACGCTTTTATCTCAACAACGCTTTTATCTCAATTCATGAAAATCCATTCACAATTACTCCGGTCAACCCTACATAAAAATGCCTTTGGGTTTTATTGTCAAAATTGTGTTGAATGCACTCGAATTTTGAAAATCGTTTTCGTATATTGTGATCGCTAAAAGTAACCCTAAAACCATCTCTGTTATTACTATTTATATGTTTATTATTTTTTAACAAATATGTAAATATTAATTGCAATTAAACTCAATAATAATTACATATCATTAAAATTTTCAAACAAAAAAAACTTTTATTTAATTGAGAAATTATGAAATATAAATCAAAATCAACGGCGGCTAAATTACTTTTGATGTAATGTAGCAATAATATTTATGTAATAATAAAATCTTTCTGATTCTTTTAGCTACAAATCTGACGAGAAACAATCCAGTTGAAAATAAATATTTTGGATTACATCACTTCCACATTACAGCCTGCAGTATGTTACCTACTGCTCTAAAAACAACAATTATTGATGTATTATGGGAAATTAGAAATATAATTCGAACCATTAAACGATAAAACACACATCTTTTCAATATTCATATCGATATTTGAAAAAAAAAGTAATAAATTATAAATTTCCCACAAGTTGAATGTTTGTATATATAGATTTTTGTTACTCACAATCGCAATTAAAAAAAAAAAATTAATTGGTATATCCGTTGCAATTTACAAAATCGTTAAACGGTATTTTTTCTGTTATGACTACTTATGTTAATTTTTAATCGTTGGAATACTACGATTAAAACAGTTAATTACAACAGATTCGAGATGAATTAAAATTTTTTATTGATGAATTTTAAATTTATTTTGTAGTAAAAGAATCTTTTAACGTTTTAACCTCTGACATTTCCTTTGTAAATATATGCGAGGAATATATTTGGACAAATTGATAATTGGAGTTATTGATTCCTAAAGTAAATTAATAAAAATTGGTGGAATCAAGGTTGATATTTCAAAAAAAAATTGACTTAAACCAGAAAAAATCGTGTCTCTTTTGGCAGCGCTTCTTCGAATTATTTTGAAATTCTGTGTACCGTAAACCAAGATCAAGACAAACAACGAACTCAAATTTCATATACCGTTTTTTTTCCTTTTACGAATTTCTTTAATATATTAAAGATTTACGTGAGCATAGTCGCTTTATTAAATTAATCAAAACTTTTTGAAAATATTTCTGGTTTTTGAAAAAATAACAAAAATTATGTAAATTCTACTCTATGGTAAATTGGGAGCAAAAGAGACCATAAAAGGGGACGATTAGTAGGGCTGACCAAAATTGAAATTCAAATATAATATAATTTGTACATCCGAAAGAGGAATAATACTTCACAATTTTGTGTAGATATAAACTTAAAAAAAAATATTGAGTAATTAATATTAGAAAGGTCTACTTTATGAAAATGCATATTAAAGACATGGGATCGTTGCTTTGTCACTTTTCACAACTAAAATCGTACAAACACGAGTCGACTTTCGGCCATTACGCCATCATCAGGTGAAAAACACAACTAAAAACTGTTCTTTTAGGCGAAGCTATTTATATTATAAAATGAAGTGAATAATGTAGTATTAGTGGGGGTTGTTAGAGATAGAGGCAGATATAAGCACATCAAAACAAATATAAGGGAAATCCCAAGTTAACAAATTTTCAAAAAAAAATTTAAAAATTTAAAATTTAAACAGTTTTAGTTGTGTTCTTCACCTGATGATGGCGTAGTGGCCGAAAGTCGACTCGTGTTTGTACGATTTTTGTTGTGAAAAGTGACAACGATCCAACGTTTTTAAAAATATTGAGTGTTTTCTAATCTATGTTCCCTAGTTCATCCTTCATCTCTTCCTAATCACCCCACATTCATCCCTTTATTCTTGATACCGCGTCCCTATTAAATGTACTGTCTCTACTCGCCGTTTTTCGATCTCTATTAACCTCAAACTTAATCCAAATATCAAGTCCTCATGATTTTTTCATAAAAAAATAAATCGAAATTGATTTTTTAATATTTTTTTTTATCAAATTTCAAGCTTAGTCACTATTGTTACTCGGAAGAATAATTGCTCTACTATAGCTCCGAGAAAGATATATGTTCGTCCTTACTCAAGTTCATGAATAACTTTTTTCGTTTTGTCCCTATTCACCCTTATTCTCCGATTGGCTCTATAGTTTATGGTACGAATACAAACTTACTATGCAAAATTTTAGGTTTTTTTGCATCATTTTTCATAGAAATATAACAAAAATTCTCTACTTTCCATAAGAATACACGTATTTTCTCGTGTATTATATATTTCTCAACGATAGGCTTCCTAATCAATATAAAACTTCAGAGGAATTCTTCTAGGAACGTTTTTTTTTTTTGGAACTCACCGCCCTTAAGAGCTAAAAATAGGTTTCCTCAAACTCTCGATAGAGTGGTTATCCATCTCTTCGTGGCTGGGTTCAACTATAAACAGCATTTTCCGTCGCGATATTCCTTTGTAATGTTAATACACTAACCGTTCAACAACTTTGCGACATGGAACTTCAGCATTTCGAAAATTCCCATAAATCAAATAGAAAATTTTCTTCCTTATGTTTACAAATCGATTTAAAATTACCTTAAACTGACTTTTTTTATATCACATATTTTATTTTGAATAAAATAAAAAAAATGAAATATTAATAAAAATAAAAATATTTATAAATTCTCTATCATATAAATAATTAATTTCAAATATTTTTATACGTTAAACATTATTCTAATGCTAATTATTTCGATGATAGTCATATACTTTATACCTACCATCACAACTACCAGTTCTTTCACTGATGCTGAGCGGCTCATCTTCAGCCACCGTACGTACGGAATCCAAGTGGATACCGGTGCCGCTGTTTCACTCGCGCAATCGGTGCGGTAATGACGTTCCCACACACAAGCGCACATAATCATATGCGATGAAGCGGACATCTCCGGTATACAATAATAATGTTATGAATATGTAAGATATGTAATATAAAATATTATAAAGTAGCCAATAGCCAGCCATTTAAATGGGTAGATAGATGTGTGTTTTAAAAGAAAGAACATGATGCCGCGTCACTTCTTGTTTTAATTTTATTGCCGTTTTTTTATATTTTTAATATTAAATAAAATGTATGTAATATAAAAGTATTATGAGTACAATACGTAGTCAAAAGAATGAACAATTAGTACTAGGTTACTTGGTCCAGGAACGGCGAAAGAAATGATGGAACCTCGGGGCACAACAAAAAATTTCCAAACATTTTTTCTCCAAAAATACAGTTAAGGACAAAAAAAAACGTTTTCTCACTTTGTCCGGACCCCTAACAAAGGCTCAGGGCTCTCCTTTTAGATTCAGGCTCCCGGGGAATTGTCCTACCTGACCCCCCTCTCACCGGCTCCCCTGACTTGGCCTACTGAAATACCGGATAATTTTGTGCGAACCGGTCATATATGTCCGGTCCGATCACATATGACGATAATCAGGTTTCTAAACTACATTTATATTTAACATGATGTCGAGTTCCGACCACTTGGTCTACCATGAAATGCAGAGCAATATCGACACGTTTTAATTCTTTAAATAGCAATATGGCGGCTCAAAATGCTGTGATATGTATATATTCACTGGTACAGGTGCCGCCATCTGTGACAGACTTTCCGAAATACGGTATAATTCGAAATAATGTTCAATTTTATCAACATAGTTTAGTATAATTTATTTATATTTTTAAATTCCTAGGATTCACTTTTTTGATTTTGGGATCTTTGATTTTGTTTCTTTTTCTTCTTTTGTAAACTTACCTATTGTACTTATCACTGGCAATAAAAAGTCCGGCATTTTGAGACAAAAAACTTTTTCCATATGGTTTGTTTAAAAGTGTTTTGCACTATAGAAATGTCTCGAAGTAATTCTTGTATTTTAAATAGAACTCTTGTAGCCTAGAATCAATTCTACCGTTACTTGGTTAAAACATTAGGTCGTGTAATATGAAATGTCGTTTTTCGACCACTTGATTTACCGTGTCATTCAGAAAAATATGAACACTTTCTTAGGCTCTAGAGAAATATTTAAATACAATTATCCAATTTTAAATAAACTTCTTATAGCTTGGAATCATTTCCACCGTTAGTTAGAATCTCATTAAGTTGTGTAATATGAATTGTCGTTTTCCGACCACTTGGTCAATCATTTAATGCTGATAAATATCGACACTTTCTTAATCATTAGAATAATATTTGAAAGCAATTCTGTAATTTTAAACAGAATTCTTGTAGGTTGGAATCATTTTCACCGTTAGTTGGAATATCATTAAGTTGTGTAATATGAAATGTCGTTTTCCGACCACTTGGTCTACCATGTAATGCTGATAAATAACGACGCTTTCTAAATCATTAGAGAAATATTAGAAAGTAATTCTTTAATTTTACTACCTATTTTTTAGAATTTGCTTAGATTGGAATCATTTCCATAAGTTGGAATTTAAAATTTCTTGTAATTTATTGTAATTCCTATCTTTCTGCGAATTGATGAGATACTTTTCTTTTCCAGTCCGGCACCGGTCCGCGGACCGGCGGTTGACAAACACTGTACTAGAGAGTTCCTCATACACTGCATTATAACTTGTGCGGCAGACTTGATTATTGCAAAATTACAGTACAATTTATTTGTTATGATTTAAGTTGTCATGGTGGTAGCGCCGGGAACTGGTCTTGGAATGAGTTTCAACACAATTAATATTGTAATTCCATCAAAAATAACTCTTAACGCCTTATTGCATGAATTATGAAGGAAGTGAAGAAAAATTTTTTTTACTGAAAATGTCTCATTTCTTTTATTTTAGTTGTCAAATTAAGAAGAAAAAAATTAAGTCTTATTGTTTAGAAATTACTTAACGAGGCCATATATGGCTTCGTATGCATTCTAGTATTATAATTAAAATCGATACAGTCGATTCTCGTTAATTCGAAACTCGAGGGACTCTTAAAATATTACGAATTATAGAGAGGTTCGAATTATCGGAGGTAACAATTTTAATTTTTTAAGCATTTGCGATGAATGAACTTGAACTTGTCTCAAAATATACTTACAATCTTTCTGTCTCTTTCTCTCGGCAACTTTGAATTGTCGAGTGTTTGACGCCGATGAGTTCGAATTAACGCGTCGTTTTGTTACGTAGCAATGATTTTTTCGTTCGAATTACCAAGTGTATAAAAATGTATTGTTTTAATTCGAAATATAAACAGATTTTGTAGGGAACTCGTGATACCTTTAAATTATAGAGAGTTTCAAATTATCGCAGGTTTGAATTAACGAGAGTCTACTGTATATGACTTCGTATACGTTAATTAAAAAATACAATTATGCTTTCTGAAAATCTTATGCAATTTCGTTTGCTATTGTAACATAAATAAACTTGACACTTTCCATATTTGGCGAATTAAGTTTTGTTCATTCGGGGAAATGGTCACCTTATCTGATCGCACAGAATTCAAAGGGTGGTCTTGATGCCTACCTGGAGTCTTTCGTGCTTTTATAATGGATATAGGTGAATCGGGCAAGCTAGATGGAGTATCTTCTCGGCTTGTTGCAGTACGTTTTCTGGCCACCGAAGTTGATGGACTGCCTTGGCTGGTGAGAGTACTGGAGAATCAGAAACAAAATCATCGTCACTCACGAAGCCGTCACCAGGAATAGAACTGACATGCTGGAATGTACCATAAAAGCGATACGAAGCCATATATGCCCAATAATAATTTGGATTAAACGCATACGAAGCCAAATATGGCAATTTCAAGATAAGCCCCAAAAATCGAAGAAAACAAGAAAACACACACGAATCACAACTATTCCATGTTCTTGAATATATAAAGAATGTGTTTTGAAAATTTTTGATTTTAGTACTTACCGTTTTATTGTTTTTAGTTTTCACAAATAAAATTAGCACCTATTTATTGCACTGTAACGGTCGGACACTCTGAACGTAACTTCAAATAATTTGACAACCCGCACTAACCAAAGACAACAAAAACTACGTTCCGTTACTCGAAAGAGTATAAAGTTAGGATTTAACATTAGTTTTGGAAAAAAAGGATATTTTAATATGTTGAAAAAAAATAATAAAACTTAAATATATTTGGAATTAGAATATTCTTAGCATTTTCTAATCATTAATTGTAGTTTTCCATTTTTAGTGTTCCGTACCAAAATTGGCAAAACAGAAATTGGATATGGTGATAAATATAAAGTTGAATTTTGATTTTGACGGTTAATTTTCCCAAGGAGCTCGGATTTCCAATAAAAATTTATTGGGATAAATTGAATCTCTTCACAGAATTCTTTCTCTTTTTGACATCATCAAGTGGACTAAAATCTTTTAAACCTTAAAAATCATAATTTGAGTGATTTGAATCTTAAATCAAACACAATTTTTGTTACTATTAATTGGGTGCTTTTCGAACCACTCTGTTTAACACTTTAACCGCGAGTACCTAACTATAACGGACAATTTTTGAAACCGTACTGTACCTAAACTATTTTTTATTTTTATTAAATCTTATCAGAGCCATATCTCAAAATTCCATCGAAATACATAAAAAAATAGAAAATAAAACACATTAGACAACACTTTAATATTTTAATTTTTTCAACCAAAAAAAAAACTGCCGATAGTCATACACACCGAATATCAGATATCGACATCGATCGGACAAAATTAAATGTTAATAAAAATTTGTTGTGGCCATTTGTGCGGCCCAATCTGGCCTGATGACTTATTGATTTCATTACGATCAAAAAAACACAGGTGAAGTTAATGATTTAAAAATGGTAATGTTAGTTATTACTGATATATATATATATATTTTTTTTTTTTTGAAATATTTTTTTTTTGGATCTTACGGTTTTTTAATGAGTTCGAACATAATTTTTTTATCAAAGATTGTTGATCACAGTATGTAGTAGTTTTTTTTATTGTTATTATTTTTTAAAGTGATTCTGTTACAATTTTGAAGTTGAGACCTCACAAAAGCAATTAGAATAACTTACACGGAGAGAAAATTCATAGAAAAATTACTGTACTCAGCACTACAATCGACGTGTAAAAGGCGAACATATTCAATTTTGTACGGTAAAAATATAAAAATTATAATTAATCATAGAAAATTAAAAGGATAGAATGTTCTTTCTTTAATATTAGCTCCGTAAAATTTGTAAAACAGCACAGTAAGTCATACATGAAGGTCACATAGCCAGGCTGGTGTGGCAAATAACATAGCCAGGCTGGTCACTGCTGGTGTTGTGTAGTGTGCAAACAGTATTCACTAGAATGTCTTACAGGACGGTCACCATTTAATTCATCATTTTGTTACTTCACTATATTCAGTATTAGAATACATTGTTGCCAATCATTTTGTATGCATCATAAAGAACCGAAGGTCGGAAAAGATCGATTGTTCCTCAGTGCGTACAGCCCAAGCAACATAAGGTTGCGGGTCAGATGCGCAAATGAAAGAGTACGACAACAAGAATTAAACTATAACATATATGCATAAGAGTGTGATAGAAGTTGTGTTAGCACATTAAATTTTACCATGCTAGCACAACAATTTTTATGAAGCCATGACTAATACTTTTTACGTTTCAATTTAATAATATTTACATGATCGTAAAATATTTTTTACTTTGGTCGTCGATCGCGCACGCATTATAAGAGAGCATGGTAATTTTTCTGAAATTTTATCTACAAAAATTATATGATTTTTCTCTCCGTGTAGTTACATGAAAATAGTAAAATGAATGGAAGGGTTGTCCCGATAAAAATTTTCCGTTGGTTTTGTCACAACTATTTGGGGAGAGTTGGCATGAAAAGGACGCGTACTGAAAGGGACAAATCGAATTACGCGCTAACAACAATCGCCGTAGTAAAATTGAGTCAATGGACTATTATTGAGTGCTGACTGCAAACTGTTGTCATTTCAAAGATGGCGGTGTTGTCTTTTAAAATTTATTTGTGCTCCAAAGGAAACTGTTTGGTAACTTTTTCCAAGCGTTTTGTGATGTTTTGAAAATATTTTATTGAATTATTTGTCATTGGACATTATCAGCCATTTATTTAGTTACGGGAAAACGGAAGACCAGATATTTTTTAAATAAAATTTTTTATTTGTGTGTGATATTTAAGAAAGGGACACAATAAATGGTTATAAAAGAGACTATTTTTAAGTGCTAATTTGCAACTGAATTATTGTTATGAAAAGATATGTAAAAACGATTGACTTACAGTTAGTTTTATTTAAATAAGTATTTCAATGTCACAGAAAGTTTTTTTTGATTAATTAAATGAAAATTAATTAATGGTTTATTAAGATTAATAGACTTGAGTAAAATGAAAAATGACATTTTTTTATTATTTTCTTGTTTCTTTAGTCTTAATAACTTATTTCCCTCTTCGGGCTGAAAATTTCTGAAGAAAAATAATCAAATGAAAATTAATCCATAAAAATATTGGATAATATTTTCTTTCGATAATGACATAAATAAGTTTCCAATTCTGTTGGTAAATATTTAATTTGTTACTTCATTTAGTTACTATAGAATTCTCAAAACAAAAATACCCCTTTTATGCCACCTCTTCCCCACCCCAGAAGCTAAAGTTGCTAATTTTATATTATTAAATTGATTCTTGTGCTAATATGGGATTCCTATTTTGCTATTATATTATTTTATTGCTTTTAATTTGCTCTTCAACATAATTTAAGAAAGGAGGAAGATAAGAAAAGCTTGAGATCCATATCGTTCTTAAACCTCATCCATTTGATAGATTCCAACTGATTTGCCTAAATTATACATAGTATTGATCTTGGTCTTGGAGAAGACCACTAATCAGAAAGATAAGTCGTGTTTTTTTTTTTTTTGTGAATAATGTGCATAAAATAGAGCTCTACTGTAAATATTTTTAGTGCATTTTTTTTGATTAATACGATACTTATAAGTGCATGAGATGCGTAGGTCTAACTTTATGTTACTTAAATGTCAAGAATTACACTTAATGTCGAAGAATTGGTGATCACACAATTCAATAACTGATCAACTACAACAATAATATTGAACAATCTTTCTACTTCAATAAGTTTTTTGTAAACAGTTTTTGAAATCAAAACAAAATTCTTAAGAAATTATTAAAAGACTGAATACACCCATGAATATTTCTTGTTTATTTTTGTGACTTGAATTGTTCCAAAAGTACTGGGACGTAAATATTGAAAAGTTTTAAGTTATCATTTTGTTGCAGTTAAATATTAAGGTAAATGGTATGTTTGTTTATTTTAATTTTGAAGCGGCATTCTTTTAAACAGGTTTAGGTAATTTGATATACTTTATTACATGTTTTGTCGTTAAACCGGGATATTTTTTTACCGGAGCATAGCGCCGAGATGTATTACAATATCATGTGAGAAGTGTCCACTATGACTATAAACTGTACCATGCATATAGTTGACTTAATATGATCAAAACTCAATAAAAATGTCGAATATAAAATGAATTACAATCAAGACATACTGGATTCAACGTATTTTACCATATCTGAATGTTTTCAGGTCTCTATAAGTCTATAGTGTTTTTACACTATTTTTAAAAAGATTCTACTTGCGTGTGTGTGTACGTGCGGATGTAGAAATTTTTCCCTGCACGATATCCCGCAGATATCACGGAGTAAATTTTGGAAGAAAGTGGAAGAATAAAATAATAACGTTTGAAAGAAATATCATCAGATTCGCGGTTTAGTGGTTCTTTTTTGATTTCGTGAATCTCGAAGGTCGTGCGTGACCTCCAGTGTCACAAAACTGGTAAAACTTCGGTGTCCGTCTGTCTGTCACAACTTCACAAGTGATTTTCTCTAAAACTACTCGACGTAGGAATTTAAAATTCAGTACAGAGATGGAGTGTGATGGCTCAATTCATTTTTCTTGAGCGGGTTGGAGGTAGCAGGCGGGTTAAAAATTGCTGTTTTCGACCCTTATTATCAGAATAATCGCTCAGAAAAATCTTTAAAAGTCATGAACACAGAATATTACAAAACGAACGGTAGTATCTCTATACTACTGAATCCAGTGTAAGGACAAAGGCTGAAAAATATCCTACCACTATGTTATATATGTGCACGCGGAGTTGTGTGTTAGTGCGATAGATGGTTGTTAATGGGTGTCTTGCATACGCATAGAGCACTGATAAAATACATATCTCTATACTACTGGAACCAGTGTAACTACTTGAGATAGAAAATATGTTGTATACGTGCACGGTGTTTACTTTGTATTTGTGCGGTAAACTCTGTTTGTGTGAGTGGTGATAGCCGTCACGTGACCTTGGTTCGCATACATGTGTGTGATGTGTGTGATACCACAACGCTACTTGTGCCGGTTCAACAATCAAATTTATTGTTGTTTGACTGACTTACACTGAGCGACGGGTACTGAGCAACTGACACTAAGCAGCCTAGGATGCACATACTTGCACATAAGTGATTGCAGAAAAGAGATAGTTATATTCGTTCTATTTGTTCTGTGTGCATACGCATATACATAACATGCATGTGGCACGCATCATGTACGTGATGTACGTATACCATGTATACCGTGTCAACACAACGACAACAATATGACAACAATTGAAACACACCCATTGGTAGCTACTAAGTGAATGACAACATAGTTCTGTAAAATGCACATAAATGCCGTAGAGACGCACTACAAATTTTTTGAAAATTCATTCTCTAAGGGGGTTAAGTTGAGGATAAAAGTCTGTATGGAAAGTTTGTCATTTTTGCAGTTAGAAATATGGAATTTGGTTTTTCAGCTTTTATCTATACATATAATAAATCTGTAACGAGACCGTTTCTGTACATGGAATATTCTTTGAAAATTGTACTGGTACTGTAAATAGTTATCGATGAGATATCAAAACAGCGATTTTTAAAATTTTTGTCTGTCTGTCTTTCTGTCTGTCTGTCTGTCTAATTTCATAATTTCATAACTATATTAACAAAATGTAATGTAAATAAATTGAATATTATAGTTTGGAAATTTTTCAGAATTTGAAATCAAACGAAATGTTACTAATTGTGTACCGAAAAATACAATAAATACACAATTGTCAGTTTGGAGACAATTTAATGCATTTTGTGTTGCAAGAAACTACAAATTGGAAAAAGAAACTACTCAAGGTTTCGCGTGAACAACGTCACGGGTACGGCTAGTTGATAAATAAAAGTCAGTTGTATGTCAATTTGGGTAGTACTAAAGCACCCCGCAACTTTTATTTGACTTCAGTTGTGTTTTGAAACTCGCCAAAACCATCTTATGTTTAAATTTAAATTTTCAAAAATGGTAATACTTGTGAAAAAGACGTTTTTTCGAACCTTTGTATCTTTCCTGTTTTTGGTTTCCAATTCATCTCCCTCAAAATTAACCTGAACTTACGGAACAGCCTGTATATAGTATCCTTATCTATACTCACTATATTAAATCTATATTATTGTATTGATTCTAATTATATTTACAATATATTATAATAGCATAGGATAAATAATAGCCGCATTAGGCAATATTAATATAAATTTACATTGTTATAAGTAATAATTGCAAGAATTTCAATTAAAACTTATAATTTTATTGATAGTAATTAATCAAGAATATTACACTAAAATTGCAAATATTGATTAATTATTAATATTGAATACATAATATACAAGTAGTCATCAATAGACCGATAGATGATTTATATTTAATATTTAATTAATAATAAAATTTTTATTTATGAATATTTCTTTTTTTTTTTTTAAATATGGAAAAAATTATTCAATACAATGGCTCTATAGAATAAACAAGTTTTATAGATACTTTAGTGTCCATAACCGTAAGTTTATGGTTATATTAACCATAACATATTAGCCATAAATAGAATTGAAATTTACTCAAATTTAATATGAATAATATCCACTGATTTGAGCGTTACTTTATGGTATGCCATATTTGTAAATAATAAAACAAATATTTTACTTACAATACTTAAACAAAGTAAAAATTATATCGACTACTTTGCTTTATATTTACTAATTCAAGTGGTGGGGGATAACAGTAATAGTAGGAGATAGGGATAGTAAGCGAGTACAGGATTATGGGGAAAAAAATTTTTAAAATATTATTTTTGAATAACAAACTAAATTACTTAAGGGGGATCACTAGTGTGACGTTTTCAAAATTTGGAAAATTTTTTTTTTGTGTGTTTCGATAGTCTATACCTTTAAAAATAACATACTAAAATTTCAAGTGCATATCTCAAATAGTTTTTGAGTTACAGCCATCCGAAGAGTGGATTCCGATTTTCATTGTTAACTTTGCTTTGAGGTATTGAGAAATGTATGAAGGTTGATATTTCGGCAGTTTCTGGACGTGGCTGCCAGTCACATGTTGTGGAGAAGCTAAACCCTGGCACATTTAAACGACCCATCTAGTTTTACTATGACCGTTATAGTGCGTACATCGTAAAAATTTAAGTAAAAATTCTCAGTGATTAAAACTAAAAGGTAAAATATAGAAAAACTACATTTTTCAAATTTGCTGCAGTTATAACTCGAAGACAAATCATTCGATCGATCTGATTCTTTTGCAGCTACTTTTATATATATATTTCTTCGTACCATGAACCTCCAGTTTCCCGATCGAATAAAAAAAGTAATTTTCGCAAGCCAAAAACCATCAAATTTTCACGGAAAATTTGAAACTTTTTTTTTATAAATTCCGCCATTTTGTTAAATTTCAACTTTTTTTTTCAACCTTTCTAGTTAATAGGCTTTTTGATTTTTTTGATTTCAGTCAGTGTGAAGGCCACTATCACTGCAGCAGTGGGGGAACTTTTTTCTTTGGAGTTTTGGGAGATCCCGAATAATTCACTGAATTTTCAACTTTTTGGACCAAAAGTTTTATCATTAATTCATTATATATCAGCGAATATATCCTTAAAATATTAAAACATTCCATATAGTAGTTTTCTTTAAAAAAAATTCCCAAAAATCGCCTTTTTTCAGGCGGTCACCCTAGTGGTCCCCCTTAAGTCCAGTCGTATACAAAATTATGATAAAATAATTATAATATAGAAAGTAAAACTGAATTGTAAATATCTGTATAATCCTGTAGAAGTTGAATTATTTTTACTGATTTCGATTGCCTCATTAATTGGTCATTTTTGGTTTTTGTTTGTCTCGTGCATGCTTGACGACAGCTGAATCGGATACACGGACTGAAAAAATTAGTCCGTAATTAGCAAAAAATCATTAAACATATTACTTATAAAATTTCTCTTTAATTAGAGTTATAACTGTTTCTGTCACTGCTTTTTATTAAATTTCTGTACCTCTAGTCAATTGATAACATACAGGAATTTTTTTATCAATAAAACTTGTACCAAGAAAGAACACCAACGGTTAAATATTAACTAACAATACAAATAATTTAGATTGATTTGCAATTCTCAAATTAATAAATATTTACTCATTCCATCTATTATTGAAAATATACAAATTGTTATTGTAATAAATTATCATCTTGAAAAATTATTTTTTAATTATTTGTTTTTTTACTTTGCAGGTGTTTGGATTATGATTAATTCTTCAGATTCTTCGTCAAATCCGACAAAAACGGTAAATTTTAACCCATAATAAATATAATTGGTATATATAAATATAAATATAATAAATATAATTAAGTAAACTTTTAAACTTACGGGATCTAAAACTGATTTTAGAGGAAAAATCAGTAAAATAAAACAAGTAATAAATAAGTAAATAAAACTGAATTGTAAATATCTGTATAATCGTTTAGAAGTTGGTCGAAATTATTTTTGCTGATTTCGATTGCCTCTAGAATTCTTTGAGTTTACTTTGCCTGGTGCAAAACGTTTTATTTTATTAATTTTTTATTTTACTAATATTCTAAAAAAAATTTTAGTCAGGTTAAGTCATACACCAGGCTTGCGTATGTTAACCGCTTTTTATGTTATCTATAAAGTCTAGACAACTACAAGACTTTTTTATTATAACATCTTTTTTTTCTCTCACTTCTCTAAATTCCTCTATAAAACTGTTAAATTAAAACGTACGTAAAATTAATCGCATTTTTGTAAAAATGAAATTACTTAATTTATTTATGTCAAAATAAAAATGCGAATATATTTAAAAAAAAAAAAAAAATTATTAATAATTACTTTGTTTAACATTTTGTGCCAAATCATATCCGTTCGTAATAACACGATGTTTTTATAAAAAAAAAAACTTTTCGACAACAAATCAATTTTATCCGGTCGTTTGATCGTTTCGAATCGAAGGCAAATTTTTTTCTCGTTTTTTCAGAAACGTCAACGCACTCAAAACAATAATTAAATTGTTTTTTTAAATTAAAAAATAATTTTTAATAAACGAACATACCTATCTACTACAATAGCAATTGTTCAAATTCTTTTATAAAATCAGAATTTTTACACTAAAATTTAAAATAAAAAAAGAATTATTACATATTTACATATTTAAATTTAACAAAAGTTGTTTCGTTTTATGAATGAAATATTTTAAAATGAACTACACCAGTTTTTTTCTTTAAATTTATCTAATCTTGACTCTTTTTTTGTTTGAAAGGAAATATATAAATTAAAACAGAGCTATTAATATTCGTAAGTTAAATTAATGATAAATGATATTTAAAACGTTTATAAATTTGAAGCGATTTAAATAGCATTAATTTAGATTTTTTTTTGGGTTCTAAATGAATAGAGTGCCTACACGTTTTGCTTATTAACATTTAAAAATATAATAGGATTTTAGTTAATTTAAAAAGGAAAAAAAATTAAAACAAAAAAAAAAAGTGAAAAATTATAAATTTGCTTTTAAAACAACGTGATGGTACACGATATTAAATCGATTTTAAATTGATGAAAAGTGTATATTTTCTGTATTAAATCGATCTTTTCTTACAATCACTCGTTGCTAATTTTGCAAAATATATTACCAATAAAAAAATGAAAAATTGCAGGTGTGTTTAGATCAAATAAGATAATTATTGTGAACATATAGTAAAAAAAAATATGATTCTTATTTCTTGTGTAAATAGTTTTTATTATTTGCTGAAAATATAGATATTTTTATATTTTTAACACATAATATTTTAATTTGATGCCTTTCAGTATGAATTTAAATTAATTAAAATTAGAATTTTTGTTGATAGTTTATTGCAAAAACTCACGAAAATGGCACTTATAGAATAATATACAAATTTTCAAATTCTACTTTCGAACTATGTATTCCCAAATTGATTATTATTAACTACATCAAAATGGCGAAAAAGAAAAGATATCTGTCTTATACCTATGAATTTGATCAAAATTTGTCTATGGGCTGTCATAGGCTGTGGCTAGTTAGGTATCTTTCGATAGTCAGGTCCAGGGTATGGACACTCAATAGTTTATCGGACAAATTATTCGTCAGTGTGGAATGGTGTGGATCAAACAGTAGCCAACATAATAATAAAATATTCACTAACATAATTTAGGACTTTCATTCAGTAATACCATTAAAATAAGTTTTTACGGTTTAATTTTTGTGATTTTGGTCTTATTGGTATCGCTCTGATCCACTCCACACCATTTGAATAAGGAGTGGAGGGGAGCATCTAGTGTCCATACCCTGGTCACGTCTAATAAAGCCAGCGCCACTTAAAAAAGTAAAATTATAGTATGAAACGATATAAAACATGAGTTAAAACTGTCAGTTTTTGAAGTTAGTAGTATCAGCTAACATTAGTAACTGGGACTTTTGTGGACCATGTGATCTAAAATCGTTTCAGAGCGCAATAAATCTACACTCTCAACACAATTTTTTTTGCTCAAGAATTAAAAATTTCTTAGATTTTATTTTCTTTAAATAAAAAAATATTTCTCTGAATCAAAAAAATATTTTGTTGAAATAGAGAAATACTTTTCTTTGATCCAAAAATATATTTCTTTGAATGGAAAAAAAAATAGTTTTTTAATTCATAGAAATATTTTCTTTGATTCAAAGGAAAGAAAAATTAACCGTAAAATCATACGTTGTTCTACGAGAAACGTTAATCATACATCGGCGTCATTTTAATGAATGGACTTTTTATGGAGAGTTTTAGAGTTTATTTGCAAAAAAACATTTTTTTCACATAACAATATTACAAAAGCGAACAAAATATTTACAAAAATTGGATTTGGAAAATTTTTTAATATAAATATTTATTAATTTTTTTATCTAAGCATATTTTCATTATAAAAATTAAAAAATAGATAAATACATCAATTATATCATAAGACATGTCTTTCAAATAATTAATTTATGAACTATTATGAGTCGGTGTGTACATGTGTGACTTTACAGAATGTGAAATTTCTCGGTCACAAACATTCCCGTAGATACGTAGTTATTTCCTGATTAGGCACATTTGTAAATTTTCTAAAATTTGTTAGCAATTTCGGTATTATGTCGTCTCTATAAGTCAAACACCTTTCATATTATCATTACCATTGAATAAATTAATCATAACATCTATATCTTTAATAAACTTTTATATGTATCTATATCTTTAATAAACTCTCTAAAAAAACATCGGTTAATCATACATCGTCGTCCTTTTGACGCACACTATTTCAATACAAACAAAACGACAGCAACTATAAACAAAATTTATACATTTGCTATGTTATAATAACAAATAAATTAGATAACAGAAGTTTCACAGCAAGCAGGCAACGACAAGTTGTAGTATTGGAGCAGGTAGAGAAGTTCGTTCGTCATTTTGACGAGTACGTATGATTCTAGGGTTAAATAAATTTTGAACAAAGAAATCGTTTTGAGAATGAAGTTACGCTCCTGTTTTCAAGCATATAGATATTCGTTTGTTGTTTGGTTAAAACAATATATACTCACAGATCCGTCTCTTACACTTTTTTTTTTATCTTGATAAAAAAATAAATTTTTAATTAATAATTCATCAGTTGACATACAGGTTCATTCGTATACTCCGTTGAAAAAAAAAAAGATAACATCAACTCATTTTGTCGAAACCAGTCGATTTATATTTACTTTACTCAATTACAGCAATCCTCCTACGGCTCCTATACATATGTATATCTAAGTACCTACAGAAATCGTATTAAATTACGCAGCACCGAACAAATGTGTTACATTATCCACTTTAAACTTGCGGGCATAATTTTTGAATCTGATAATGACGTGATACGCCATCTATGTATATTACAACTGTTCGTATTGCTATAATTATAAGTACTGATTGATTAATATGTAGGTATTATCTAGCCGCAGTCATAGCTAGAAAATATGCAAATTTAGAGTCCAGTATATGAATCCAATATTTTCTGACAGTTTAGATTATTAATTCACGTGGTTGGGTACCTATCATATGACCCGTATGAAGATTCGATTTGGTTCGATTTTTTTTTTTAATTCGATTGATTACGGGTGGTCAAAATTGATCAATCGCCACACGTCGTCAATTAAATCTTGGATCGATAATGATCAATTACATGAAAAATTTATGTAGGTATCTATCAGGTGGTGTAGAAGTTAAAAATTGAGTTTAAATGTAAATGAAAAAACTGATGGTAGGTAACTTTGATAAAAGATTATCCATTTTTGAGGTTCTGTATATTAAAATAGGATTCAGTTACATAATATACTGTTACACTTTTAAAGGAAGGTTTGCCAAAAAACATCAAAAATCGACCATTTCTTTAACTTCCCATCTAGGAAGTTATTGTAATAGGTCCGATTTTACGAATCGCGAATTTTGACATATCTCCACGTTTCAAGGTCACTAGAATCCTAATCCATCGTTTTTAGCGTGATGTCTGTGCGTGCGTTCGTTCGTTCGTTCGTAAATTTTTTTTCGTCTCGCATATCTCGAGAACAAATGACAACTGACGAATTAATTTCATTAGATGCGTAATCAAAAAATGAAGACCGGATAAAGTTTTCAGCAAATTCGGATTAGCGGTTTGTTTTTTGTGGTAAAAAAACGGAATTAACTTTATTAAGATAACAAAGATTATATAGATTTTTTACCATAACATTATTATATAATGGCCTAAGAACCTTCCGTGACGTTAAAAACGCCAGTATTTTATAAATAATTTAAAAATAAACGAAATAAGAAAAATTGAAAAAATTAGTTTCTTGCCAAAATATATTTTGTCTCGCATATCTTGAGAACAAATGATGTTATCATTTGTTTGATAGGGGTACAGAAGGCGAAGCCCCCGGTATGGTGCAAGAGGCAAAGCCTCTATCGGGGGCCCACCAGCGGAAGAGTCGCCTGAAATAATAAAAGAATTATTTATGTACAGTAGTCTCTAGTCTTTAAGGACACCCAATGGGAAGTTGACAGTGTGGGTAGACCTGTCCGCCAAATTTTTTATTTTTTATCTTTCATATAAATATATATTTTCTTAAAAAACTAAATATGCAACATTGTTTACATTGTTTCTACATGTTTTGGGATTACAAAAACAAATTTAAAAAAAAAATCATAAATGAGTCGTGTATAAATGGCTTTGAAGTCGAGACTGCGAGATTTTTCCACCTTGATGGTTCCTCTCGCGTTCGTAAATCCCCAGTGAACCAAAATAAAAAAAATCAAGAATTTTCTGAAAATATACCTACATATACAGTTGAGGAGTAGTCGAACAGAAAGTAATATTTCCATCGTTGCTTTTTTTTTTCAGAAATCACTAAAATGTGATTAAAGAGTAAGCGTTTATTTTTAAAAATATTCTGTTTATGCAGAATTGTACATTGAAAAAAGTATCTGACGTCACTGGTTTGTCAATTTAAAAACTTTCATATTACCAGGAGATAACTGAGTTTGAATTTTGGAAATGTTACCTGTTGTCAGTAAAACTTGAAAGTGTCACTTTTTGATAATCATTGAATGGAAATGTTACCTTTTGTTACAGATAGTGGTAATGACTGGTGATAAAACAGTCGTTCAAAGAAACTTTGATTAACTTTCTCTAGTGTTTTCAGCTACTAAATCTAATAATCTACATCTAAATCTAATATTACTTACAAAAGAAAATGTCACTTTTTATTAGAACTAAAATAATAATTTTATGAAGCAATGGATATGTTCATTTTTGTCCGAAAACCGAGATTGGGACTCATTTTTAGGGGAAAATTATTGCTATAATTTAATACTCCAAATTCAACTAGGATGTGTAGTTTATAGATATAAGTACGATTCTGCAAAAAAAAACAAAAAGCCAAAAAGTGGAAATGTTACCTTCTGTTCGACTACTCCTCAATTATGGCACTAACTAGGATCTAAGAAAAAAATGAAAAAAACCTGTGAGAAATCGCATTTTGAAAAAAATTTTCAAAATTCACCAATTTTTCTCGACTATAAACAGCCGCCATTTTGAAAATCTATTACGGAACCAAAAGATTCTAGTTCCTGCGAAAATGACGGTATCGAGGAATAATATGCACATTGATTTATGTCGATATCTTAAATACTTTTTGAGATACAAGAGGAATCATGTCGAAAAACGTACTTTCGGGAAAAAAGCATTTAAAGTTTTCTATTTAAATTGAATTATAGTAAAGTGCGTGCACTAAAAATGCCAATAAATTTTTTATTTTTCATTGTTTTAAAATAAAATTTTAGAAGAATAGTTCTAATACCTTAAGGAACATAATTATGCAAATTTTTTTTTTTAACGAATCTCCCCTTCATAAATTTTTTTTTTTAGACCGTAATCGCAGTACTTGCTATCATAATTACATTTTAAATAGTATAAAAGTATAAATATTCATAAATATTTAAATATGTATATAGAAATAATTTTAAATAATCTAAACTTTAATTAATAAATTGAAAATAAAATATGTTTTAATTAATAAATTGTAACGTTCATTTTTTCATGTATATTACACGCATTTGCAGCACATAATGCACCGATTAAAGTCTGATAATTGTTTTTTATTAAGATATTAATGAATTTTATATTTCATAAATTATTTTATAATTAAATTAAGTATTTTCATGCATATTTAAATACATAGAAATTCGTATTCATATGTGATAAGACTAATTTATACTAATAATAAAATATGAACTTATTTAAAGTATATATAAATAGTACAAGAGGAAGACTTGAATAAGTATTAAGCACATTCATTGTATCTAACATATTATATTATACACAGTTAACACTGTAGAGTAGTGATGTATGATAATTAATCGATTAATCAATCGGTTTAGTCGACTAATTTTGTTAACATTTGGTCATTTTTTAGTCGGCTATTTTATCTTCGACTAAATGACTAATATGATTAATGTTTTTTAAATGATTGAAAATGACTAATTTATTAATTTTATTTTTATTATTTTTTGAAAAAATTATCTATTTTTCTGATTTTTTACTTTTTTGTGATTGGTACATTTTGATATTTCTTTTTCTTAGAAAATACATTGAAAGTCAATAATTAAATTCGAAAGAAAACATCGTTTCTGAAAAAGTTACATATGTTACCTTATTCAAGAATTCGATTAAAAATTTAGTCGATTAGTCGACTACTGTTC
Organism: Brachynemurus nebulosus; assembly: GCA_035578155.1. Lineage (NCBI taxonomy): Eukaryota > Metazoa > Arthropoda > Insecta > Neuroptera > Myrmeleontidae > Brachynemurus > Brachynemurus nebulosus. The sequence goes on along the minus strand of JAPWDM010000019.1, from coordinate 3,712,004 downwards.
GCTCGATATTTTCGACTAATGACTAATTTTCTCTGAAAAACAACTTTAGTTGATTAGTCGACTAACTGCTCGTCGGCTCGACATCACTACTGTAGAGTACCTACGTTTGAAAATAGATGCAAATGTATGTATGTAGGTATACATGGTTTGTCAATCGTCAGTGTGACTAATGATTGAATGCTGTAATTAAATGAGTTAGAAATCCTAAATAAAATAACAGAATAATGAAACTGGAAACGAATTGTAGGTTTTTGGAGTCGTTCTTTCCACTTTTACTTAAATTAAGCACGTAGCTCAACTAGAAAAAAGACTTTTGTTAAAACAGTCACATTTATAAAAGTAATTCGGTCATTTTGATAGCAAAAATGAAAAGTTCCTACTCAAATTACGCCAATTCAACCAATCGCTCTAATTCAGATCACTTCTATAAAGTTTGGTTTGAGAAAACAAATTTTAACTTGATGAAGTCATGAAGTTTATTAGCGAATTTCCAAAACTGGAAATTCAGCTTTTACGCCAGGTGTCATGGTGCGACCTAAGCCCGAGACCATATCAGAAATATGTTTTGAGGTCCCTAGAATACGAAAATGATATTCACTAAAATTTATATATATATATATATATATATATATATATATATATATATATATATATATATATATATATATATATATATGTATCCGCGCGATAACTCTCGAACGAAACGTTTAATGCTTATGAAATTTTGTGTGCGAATTCGATTTTCCAAATCGTTGGATGAGTTCGTTAGCCAGACACGTCGGATGCCCAGAAGTAGGTTTTCCGGGCGTTTTTTGTCAACAAAATGAGTTTTTTGCCAGAATTAAGCAATTTTTCAAATTTTTTTTTACACTAAGCCATTGTAAAAGGTAAAACGCATAAAAAATGTTTTTATACCGTTGCTCTAAATTACTTACTTTTCGAGAAAAACTAGGAAATATGTCGTTCTCCATTTCACTCGCACTCGCATTCTTTTTTTTTCTGTCTCATTTTTTGCGAGCTAAATTCGAAAAAAGCCGCTTTATAAGTAGCGTGTCATGATTTTTTTAATCCAATTTAACGATTCGGCTATATTCTATTTCTCTGTCAGTTAAATGTTTTTATAATGTATCTCTGTTCCATTTTTTTTTACAAAAAAAATCCCGACGATATCTGTTATGTGATATGATCAGAATTTAGATTATATTTACACCTTCCTAAAATTAATAAGAGTTTGCTTCAATCGTATAAAAATTACGTTAAATCATATTCAAACAATAATATTTTTACGTAATTTTTTATCCAATTGACAATACAGTTATGATTAGAATTGTATAATCAGAGCATTCTAATATTAAATAATTTTGCACATTCAATTTTTTTTTTTTAACAAAGAAAAATTTTTTTAAATTTTGACACATTCTTTTATGAAATTTCGATTAAGAAATATTAAAAAATTTTAAAGTGAATCATTTAAAAAGAGTTAAAAATAAATTAAAAAGGAAACATTTCTCTATTTTAACATATTTGTAAAGAAAATTTTACAGTTTACTTACAGTTTTTTGAAAAAATGTAATAACATTTTTACATACAATAAAGATACATACAATAAAGATCATATTTGAACGGTAGGAAATCCACAAATTTTTTTTTATTTCTTTAATTAATTATTAAATTTGGTTTTAGAAGAAAATCTTCGTCTAATTCGCTCCAAGCCGAAAGTATAGCCACTAATAAGGACATTCCACTGTTAAAATAAATGGAAAATATATTGAAATTTATTTAATGAAAGCCATTCATACACATTTTTAAAATATCCTTTTGAATTATATAACAAATAAAATCTGTGTAAAAAAATCTAATTGACGTGTTTTTTCTCAATTTGCTAATATTAAGTAAGGCTCGTTAATTAGGGAGTGATTGTGTTAAAATTTTAATATAAAATATGGTAATTTTAACCCTCTTTAAAAGAACATTTCGATTTTAACAAAAAAATTTTATAAAGTGTTTTCGTTTTTCCCGGATTACCAAAAACTGTTCATAGGCATATTTGTGACTAAAGTTGCCTCCCTTTCTTAAGAAAATAAAGTATTTTTAAAATTTTGTGCAAAAGAATAAAACACAATTAACGAAAAAAAAGTACGCGTTTCCATATTTTTAAGATTTTGTAGTACAAGAAAATCCTTATAAATTCATCATATCTGTTATTGCATTTACTAGCTTTTACGCAATTTAATAAACAAAAGTCTGAAAATGGACGTAGAATCTCACTGTTATTAATGATTATGTCTTAGTCTTTTGAAAAATTATTTTTTGAACTAAAATAAGAATAGGAGGAATATAAACTTAGGGGTAAACGACAGGAGTATATAAACTTTATTTTAGATTCTACGTTTATTTTTACAGAAAATCATCAAGTACCTATTATTTCTTTTTTGAATGTATAAATACAAAAAGTTCGAAATTATTTTATATTAGAATTTCAATTTTGGTCGACCCTACGGGTTGTCCCCATTTACTCTTTTCTCGTCTCTTTTGACCCCAATTTTTCATAGAGAAGAAATTATACGATTTTTGTTAATTTTTCAAAAACCACCGATCTTTTTAAATTTTTTTGGATACTGCTGATAGAGTGACCATCTTCGCGTAAATTTTTAATATATTAAAGATTAGGTACTCATAAAATAAATACAAAAAAATACGGTGTGAAGTCGGAATGCGTACCTATTCATCCTTGTCTACGGTAGCACATTTTTTATTGACATAAATATTAGAAACGCAGGAAAAGAGACCAGGAATCAACATAGAAGTGGATTATGGTACGATATATTTTCTGAAAAAAGTGCTTAGGACCAAAGTTATAGAGTTCAAAGTGATGCACTTGATGATCTTGAAGCACTTGACTCTCGTGATGCACTTGACTTTGAAGTTGACCTTGAGGTCAATTTCCAAAGTCATTTGAAAATCATTTAATATTTTTCAAAAGGAGTAGTTTACTTTTCATCCCTAAATGGTTCAAAGTATATTCGAACGAATTTCACATGCAAGATAGAAAATAAGTGATCAAGAAGTAATTTTGAAAAATACTTGCTCAATCGCAATCGGAAAAATAATAGTTAATCATATGTTGAATTTAATTCCTAATATGATAACTATAGAGTAGCAATAAAAATTTTAAAAAATTTTGAAAATTTCTAATATAACATAAAGTTAATGTTTAACTTACAATTGGAGTGATATTAAATCTTTTCTTAACTTCTAAAATTACTTACAAAAATGTTTTCTTCTAATTTTTTCTATAAATTTGCGCCTATTTTTTCATTTCGTCAGGTTTTTATTTTTTTATTTTAGAAAAATAACGCAACAAATCAATTTTGAAGATAGATTGAGTCAATACATGAAATTACTGCTTATAGGTACAGGATATGGTCAAAGTTCGGCAATGGCTAATCATTTTCAACTGACCTTGAAAATCGATTTCAGGGTCACTATCAAGTGCATCGCTTTAAATTCTACAAATTTGGTACTCAGCCCTTTTTTCAAAAAATATGCCGTTTCAAAAATATTTAGCTATAACTGTTTTCATCTACAGAGGTTGAATGGTGTTTTCTACCCCTAAAAAGCGTATTTAGCCGAAATAAAAAAACACGTATTTAATATTTTTCGCTGTTTAATAAGTATGTTAAGTTTCATTCAAATTGGCAAGTATTAGTTGGGTAGTGTTATTTGTCAGAATGTTTTGCCGATCTAGTTTTTTCAATATTTCTTTGCTCGTTTTCAGAATTTGTATTTTAATTTCTACGGACAAATAACTCATTCTTTTCTTCGATTTTAGTAACTTTTATTTGCTGATGTTGACCATTAATTGATCGAAACATATCAAATATTTTTCAATGATTTTTTTAGCGAATGTCGAAAATTTTGAAAATTTTTTCACCGTTAGTAAGTTAAAGTATTTGAATTCATTAAGTAATTAAATGATGTCCACAAGAACCTTACGAACTACCATAAGTTATATGAGATCCCTAGGACCCGTTTTTTACTGTTAGGATAAACTTTTTACTAAAATTATTTTAGATGAATAAAGGTTATGTTGTATGATTTCCGCCAGGGTTTACTGTTCCCATTATTGTAAAAAATAAACTAACCGACCGATTTTGAAAATTTTTTCACTGTTAGAGAACTAAATTATTTTAGATGGATACAACTATGCTGCACAAAGTCCGTTCGGGTTCTTGGGTTCCAAAAATATCAAAACTAATTACCCAGCCGATTTTAAAAAATCTTTTACTCTTAGAAAGCTAAACTATTTTAAATAGGTACAGTTCTTAGATGAGATCCGCCAGTCCCCAAAATTTGGAAATTCGCTATGTTATGCAGATGCTGCGACAGGGGTATTAAAATTTTTCGGTGCCTTAATAAAACCCGTGAATAAAATGATGGAATAAAAGAGCTGGAAGAGAATTATTGTTTTTTCGAAGTTGTTCTTTTAATGCGTCCTTTTCCGTGTCAAAAAAACTTTATAAAACCTCTTAATGTGGGAGCTGGATTTACCCTTGAGCTGTGCTCAGTTCCTTTGCTGAAACAGAGGCAGATGTATTCTCAAAAAACAAAGACACTTCTTATAAATGAAAATTGAGATAACCGATTTGATTCAGATCAACTGACTGACCATTTAAAATAAAAACAATTTATATATTTCTTTTATTTGACCATCAATTTAACAAGTACCTACACATTTTTCCAGTTAGTCATAGCTATAGGTAGATAAAACTTCATTCAGCTTACTTCAAAAAGAATTGCATCTGTACCTCAAACCTCAAACAAAGAAATACGACCAGTTTCTTAAAAAGCATGTCATTTTTAAACAAATTGATTTTTGATTCAATTGTTTTTAAATGTTTGAATGTTATCTTCAGAGAAACGATTCAAAACCAATTGGTTCCATTCTGTAATTTGACTTTACAATTATTCCAATTTGACTACCTGACATGACTGGTACAGTTAGGTATGCATGTAGGTACTCTCATCTACTTCTGTAAATAATAGCTTAGAAAATTTTGGGTGCTACTATCGTAGACGGTCTACCAGTCATTATATTATAGAGATAATAACTAAGGTCGCGTTTATACATCCGATTTTGACTGGACGAAAATCCAACTAAAAATCGTTTAATGATACTTGCGGGTTTATACACGTACGATTTCTTCTCTCGATTTTAAAAAATACATTGCACGCAAACTAATCTTTAAAATAATAATAATATGCACCTGATCCTTCTCAATATTTTCAGTTGGCGCCATTTTGATTTTCCAAAAATCGAACTAAAATAGGATTAGAATCTATTTTTATAAAAATCGTTTTAAAATCGAAGTCAATACGATCACAATTCGTTCACCGGTTTACACAACCAATTGCCATCCGATTTTCGTTCGATTCGATTAGCATTCGATTAAAATCGTATGTCTAAACGTAGGGTAGTCAAAGGTCGCCCAAAGTGGATAAGCTAAGATTAAACGCCCAAAAAAGTGACTTTTGACCTCGATAAGCAGATGTTTTTTATATTATCAGATAGAATAGTTATCGAACTTTAAAATGAAACTTCGCTTAAGAAATGTTTATACGATATTTATTTTTAATAAAGAAAATACAAAACCTCCACAAAAACCCGCTTTTCCCGTATAGGTATACTAAAGCGGGTAACCCCCTTTGGGCAAAGCGGGTAAGTACATTATATATTTAAATACTGTTATTATTTTTTAATATAAACTTTTTTAATCATATAGAACTTAACAATAATAATAATTAAGTAAAAAAAATTGAAAAAAGACAAAAATAATAAATTTATAACAATTAACTGTAACTTTCTTTACAACCTCCATATTGGAATATATTACTTCAGGTGATTCCACATCAAAATCACCACAAACAAGGCAGAAATATTTTTTTTAAGCCTTTTCCCTCATCCCGTCGTAAAAAGAAGATTATTTATTTTTTTTCCCCTTCCAACAGTTTTTTCCATTAAGATGCTTGTCTACCCGCTTTGCCCAAAAAGACTTAATTTTGTTAACATAGAATAATTTCAAAATGAAAGCAGATACATGTCTACCTTTTTCTACATTAAAAGTCAAATGATGATAACACAATATGGTAATACCAAAAAGATTACAAATTTATCGTTAAATTTTTAACAAAACCAACATTTATCGTCAAACCGTACCAAAACCGTACCAAAACCGAATATTTATCGTCAAAATTTTTAACAAAACCAACAAAAAAATTTTCTGAAGCTTAACTAGGACATTAAACGACACAAACTTTCAAGTTCAACTGATTGACATTGGTTGATATTCGATTAATCTCGGTATACACATGACCTGACAAAAACATTCGATACAACGATATACAAGCGCCTACCCACTTTAAGGGGGGTACCCGCTTTGGGCGACCTTCCCCTAAAAGGTTAAGTAAGACAAAGTCACCGATCTGAAAACTATAAATTTTTGTAATGACAACACTTATTTAATAGATTTAAATGGGAGGAGGGACAGCCGGGGTTGTTGCCCCAGGGCCCGAGCCTGAAGAGAGAGCACGTAACCGTTGGTACTTGGTATGAGACCCAGAAAAAAATTAAATGTCTTTTTCGCTGACCACTTATTATTTTTGAGAAAAATTTTCAAAAAATATAATCTGTTTCCGAGACCCGCCTTTTTTTCCACGATCCTCCTAACAAACGCGTATAGAATAGTATAAATTTTTTGAAAATTGATACTGGCTGGTAGATCGCGTAGTGTAGTAGCACCAGCCGTTTTTCTATAAGTATATTTAGTAGCTTAAAAAAATATTGTTTAAACGGTTAGGTACATGATTAGCATATAAATAAACAAATTACTGATTTGATTTGATTTCTTTTTTTATTTAATTTAACTGTCAAAATTAATCAGCTGAATGAAACGATTCTACAATTGTACATCTATAGTCATACACGCATACATCTACAAATGGAATAAAAATATGGAGTTAGGAAATAGATTTTTAATTAAAATGATGCGGAGGAATTATTTCTATCTATTTTATTTCTCCAATTGATCAGTGCGGTTAGTAATATTCAATTGTAACGGAAAAAGTAAATTTTAGATGTCTCAGTTTAAATGCATCGGATCGTTTTAAGGAGTTTCGCCAAAAAAAAAAAAACATCAAAAATCGACCTTTTTTATTATTTTAAACATTTTATTAAAAAACTAAATACACAACATTGTTTCTATATGCTTTGAAATTACAAAAAAATATTAAAAAAAAAAATTCAAAAATGAACTGAGTATGAATGGCTTTGAAGACGACACTGCGAGATTTTTCCACCTTGATGGTTCCTCGCGTTCTGAAATCTCCAGTGAACCAAAACAAAAAAAAGTAAAAAATTTTCTGAAAATATACATAGTTATACAGTTATGGCACTAACTAGGATCTAAAAAAAAAAAAAATAAAAAACCAGCGAGAAATCGCATTTTGAAAACAAATTTTCAAAAATCATCGCTTTTTCTCGATTTTAGACAGCCGCCATTTTGAAAATATATTACAGAACCAAAAGATCCTAGTTCCTGCCAAAATGACGGTATCGAGGAATAATATGCACTTTGATTTATGTCGATATTTAAAATACTTTTTGAGCTCCATGAGGAACCATGTCGGAAAACGTACTTTCGAGACAAAAGCATTTAAATTTTTTTATTTAAATTTAATTATTGTAAAGTGCGTGCACTAAAATGCCCATAACTTTTTGATTTTTGATTTTTCTTTTTAAATAAAATTTTAGCAGAATATATCTAACACGTTAAAGAATATAATTATGAAGAAAAAAAATCGATTTCTTTTTTTTTAGCGAATCTCCCCTTAAATTCTTGACTTCTTTTTACTTCTTTACTACCGAAAATTGCAGTTGTTTCTTATTTCAGTTAAGTACGATAAATTGGAATTTTTCGTGCTTCCGAATATCGTTCCTCTTGAACCATCAGATTTTATTCCAAATATACTATTTAAAACTTCAATAATACTGGTATCTTCTTTCAAAGCAATTTAGTTAGTGTCACACGGTATACAACTAATTATAGCCGTCACTGTGACGTGAAAAATCATTTAACAACCAACATTTGCGTCGAGTACTCAAATATTAATTCATCCTAATTTGTATTCATAACCAAAGACATCAAACTATTTGTGCTAAGACTAGTTTTAACGTTTCAAACTAAATTTGTTATAATATCTAGTATCATCTGTCATTAATTTCTCAACACGATTACCGTATTTGGTTCGTAAATTAATATTTCAAGTTTAACTGAATTTTAAATAGACACCTGGTATATATATTACTTTTATAGTATGCATTTTTTTTAGCATTGGATAGTAACTTGTTAAATGAAACAAAATAATTTTGCATTGATTGGTCATTTAGATGTGAAAAGGTGTACATACGAGGTTTATTGGACATGCTGTGAGGAATGTTGTAAAATGATAACGAAAGCTTTTTGTGACACTAACAGAAGAGATCTTTTGTTTCGTGTATATTTGCCGGGAAATCAAGTACCTTTGCGTACGGTTTTTCTTTTACACCGTTTTATTGTATTCAATACTGTTGGTAATTTATATCGTAAAAGGAAACTGTTGAAATGTTGAACAGTTAAACCTCTTCATCAGATACGTTTGTTTCCACTACAGTACCTATTATTTCTTTTATTAATAGGTACCGGGTTTCTTCGGACAGGTCAGGACCGTACTTATTTCAATAAAATTTTGCAACTAAATTACATTAAATTGTGCACATTTGAATGAATATAATTGGTCAAAAATTAAATTTTTCACCATTTAGAATGCTAACAGCATTTTTTATTTGACGAAAGTAAGAAAATTCAAAAAATCGGAAAAAATTTTTGTAAAATATATTGAAAAGTTATTGAATATTTAGACGGTCCACTATAATAGCTAAGACGTACGTATTTACTAAGATTTTTTATTGTTGAAAAACAAATTTTTAACAAGCAACTATACTTCTATCTCTCAAAATTGAAAACAATAAAAAAAGATGAATTTATTTAATTTAAATGACATGTCACATAAATCACATACATAATATAAACAATAATACTTTTGATTAAAATTACAGTGGCACTTTTCAATTGTGCAGGTATTAAATAAAAGAAAAAAAGGATGTTTACATAAAATACGTATAAATAATATTTTGATACACATATGTATGTGTGTGTATGTAACTTGTGTACATTATTTTTATGAAAATATTTTGAACTTTTAGTCACATTGAGTTCAATATGTATACCTGCATATGCTAAAGACGAAACTGTCTGATCCGAAAGAAATCCGATACCTGTTTATTAATATTTGTATTTTTGAGTTTTTCCATAAAAATACAGACATTTGTTTTGAATACTCGGTTTCTGTTACAGAATCACACTTCCTGTAACTTCCACAAAGATACTTTTGAAACGGTGCGATGTTAAATTTTGATTTTTAAGAATTTCTATTTCATTAAATGATTTCTTATAAATTTTCTGATTGAAGTTTTGAATTTTATAGTAAAAAATCGAATAAAAACAATTCTTAAACCAGTTGTTAAGTTTGTTTAGACTTTCTGAACACTGAATTAAAATATATTTAACGTATAATCCGTTAGAGTCGCGGCATTAAAATGTAAGATATGGAACGCCATTTTAGTAAGCCACATTTATAACTATAGAAGTGTAGTTGTAACAATAGCTATGTTATCCGCCATTGTAATCACGTGAAGCAAATTAAATTTTTGGCTTTTTTTAAATTAAATTTTCAAAAAAAAAAAAAATCTTAAAAAAATTAAAAGTTAATTTTTTTTACTAGATAATTGTGAGATGAATAATGGAAAAGTAATTAAATAAGCAGGATATGACATTCAATTGATGTACTAAATACTTTAATTTTATTCGTAAATATATGGCAATTATGTAAGGTAAAAAAATTATTTTTTAAGATATTTTTTTATCTTTTATATTTAACCGTAAATATCCAATATAAAACAAATTTTTGCATATTTTTAATGCATACATGGAATAAAAAAATTTTTCAATTGTTAATTTTATTAATTTTAACACTGTGTGGCCGCCATTAAACTCAACCAATGCGGACCAGTGACCTTGATTCCATGAAAAACTATATATTTTTAATATAACACAGTTTTACTGTAACCACCATATATCTATAATCACACAATAAAAATTCAACAAAGCTAATTGTATAAAATTGGATTCTTTTATAGTCTGCACATAAAACTTCGCAAAGTGATAAATCTTTAATGAATCTTACCATTATTTTTTTTTACGAAACTAAATTACACGTGTTTGATTCTTTGAAAAAAACTGCAAAAATAAGGAAACGACTTGTATAAAATTGACTTATATAGCAATTACTACTTTATAAATAATAAATTATCGATACTAAAATTAATTAGTCGCGATAAAAGCCATTGTTAGCATAAAAATATCATCGGAAAAAAACGCATATTTTACAATTTTATGTAGAAGGAAGGAAATGTATGTAAATGTAAAAATTATTACAAATTATACAAATTATTTTAAGGAAATAGGGTGACGTTGAAAATTTTTTACATCTTGCTTTTTGTGTGTTGTTTTGTTATGGCATAGATAGACGCAGTTAATTTGTCAGTTAAACATTTGTTATGATTATATTAATTCATAGTTACAGAGGAAACTGTAGTAGATATGGAAGTATTTTATCTTGGTAATTAAAGAGGAAGGATGTTCTAGAAGTTGTTCCTGTTTTAAATATATTTTTTTAAAGACACCTTATTTTAATTTTATATAGAATTAATAGGTACATTATTTAAAACATTGTGTGTTCGATTAACTTCCCGGAATTTTGTTTCATACTTGATGGAAATTTGATAAATTGATTTTGGAAGTAATCAGTCTTCTTTTGGGAAAATATGACATTTGCTCTGAAAATTAATTTTTTTAGGTAGTAATGCAAAAGTACACTAATTTGGCTCTAAAAATAAATAATGAGTTGTCCAATTCTCAATTTTTTTTTAAGGGGAGATTCGCAAAAAAAAAAAATATCGAATTTCTTCCTTCCTAGTTATGTCCCTTAAGGTGTTAGAAATATTCTCCTAAAAATTTATTTCAATAAAATGAAAATTCGAAAAGTGCGAAAATGGGCATTTCAGTGCGCTCACTTTACTGCAATTCAATTTAAAAAAAAAAAAAAAAATTAAATACTTTTTTCTCGGAAGTATATTTTTCGAGATCACGCAAAAACTATTGGACGGATTTTAATGAAATTTGGTGTGATGATAACTTATTACCTGGGTCAACATCTAAAATACTTTTTTCTCTGGGAAAATTTCTCATCCCACGGGAAAATGGAAAAATCATTTTAAGCATGTGCACACATTAGGCAAAAACTATCAGACGGATTTTAATAAAATTTGGTGTGGTAATAACTTAATATTACCTAGGGTAACATTTAAGATACTTTTTACTCGGGGAAAATGCCTCGTTCCCACGGGAAAATAGAAAAACCATTTTGTGCATGTGCACGTATTACGCAAAAACTATTGGACGGATTTTTATGAAATTTGGTGTGGTGATAACCTATTACTTGGGTCAACCTTAAAAATAATATTCAGTTGTATTATTTAAGAGAATAGCACAATTTGATACCAATATTTGAGAGGCTGTAAAACTTTTGAACATAAATTTGCTGTATAAGGTTAGTTATTGACTGTTCCTAAACATTTTATCATCACATTACATAATTAATATAAATTATTACATCATTCAGTTTTTTTTTTTTTACATATGAATGAATTGCAATTTTTCCAACATTATAACAATAAACTAAAATATTTAAAAATGTTCTCATGTATAAATATATTCTTTATCTTTTTTAGAAAAGTAATTATTAGGAAAACCGTGAGACAATGACACTTTTTTTGCAACCAGGAGCGAGCTATACTTTTTATCGATATTTATCAAGTTTTTGAATTTTTTATGCAGCCCCAATTCACCGTGTAAAAAGAGTTCATACTGTATCTTGATACTTCTTTACCTTTGAAACATTTTATCCACAATGAGACGATTTTCTTCTATAATATGAGCATTAGAAGTAAATACCCACAAACCACAATTACTTATCCAACGACCATTTTCGTTCAAAAAATATTTGTCTCCATATATAATTCCATAAATTACAATAAAGTAAATACCTACACATTGTACTTACGTTGTACAATTTACTACACATTCAACGTAATAAAAATTACCGGGTAAATATTTCACACCTATAAAGTGTTGACACGGGACCCCGGGACCGTCTTTATATGACCTTAACGGACATTTGTGTAATACACAATTCATTTTGCACTATATATTTTATATGATTTTATTGTACTGAATGTATACAATCTTCTGTAGCATTTTAGTACTTCGGTTGGTTAGTGTAGAAAATTGTGTAAATTTTATTTACATCATGTACAAACGTATACATATTTATGTGTTTTGTGTGTATGGATTTGTAGATGTTTATGTATTAGTTACGTGTATTTTATAATATACTGATTGTTGTGATAACATTACGTGTTGGGGAATATTGGGTAATACCGTATTGGAAGCAAAAAATTTATATTTTTTGGACTATTAAATGTAAGGACGTACACTTTTAATAGCACCATTTACGAGATATTTACAATGAAAAATTTTCGATAACGAAAAATGTAATTTAAAAATAATGTATACTGTATAATAAAAAGTATCCATTGAGAATGTGTTAATATAGCTGTTAGTATCTACATGAGTGAGCAACTTGAGGGGATACATACACGGAGAGAAAATTCTTATAAAAGTTACTGTGCTCAGCACTACAATCGACGTGTAAAGGACGAACATATTAAATTCTGTAAGGTAAAAATATAAAGATTATAATTAATCATAAAAAATTTAAAGGATGGAATGTTCTTTTCGTAATATTATCTCCGTAAAATTTGTAAAACAGCACAGTAAAAAGTTCCATTACCGATAAAAAAATAATTTTTAATTTTGTTTATTAAAAAAATTTCCATGCTAACATGCTAATAATAGAAAGAAAAAAAACAGAAAGAAGGTTGGTTGTGTTGGGATCGCTCTAATGAAATGTACCTCAGTCAGCGAGTTACATGGGTTACATGCGAACCATATAGGTGTGGACTGTGGAAGAAACTTTGTCAGAGAGCTCGCACCAGGCACCTTGAAGCAGCTAGGTTGTCAGTTGCTTTTACACTCTCTTAGGATGATGTCATCGTTTAATTCATCTTTTTGTTATTTACCTATCTTTAGTATATGTATTAGAATTATATTGTTGGCCATCATTTTTGTATACATGTTTTTACAGGTACAGTGCAACCAATATAAGGTCGCGAGTCAGATGCGCAAATGAAAGAGTACGATTAAACTATAATATACATGCATAAGAGTGTGATAAAAGTTGTGTTAGTACCACATTAAATTTTACCATGCTAGTACATATTTTTTATTTTGGTCGTCGATCGCGCACGGATTATAGGGGAGCATAGTAATTTTTCTGAATAATTTTTCCTATTCTATAATTTTTCTTTACAAAAATTATAGAATTTTTCTCTCCGTGTAGTTTTCCACAATATTACTCCAACCTTCAGTAAAAAAATCATATTTCCGCGTTATTTAACTACCTTCAACTGTTTATCAGGAAGGGAAGTTCTTTGATTACTCAAATAGACAGCCATAAGTTTTTCAAAACTTATCTTTAAAAGAATAACCGCCTACTTTTAATTCCAAGTGTGTATTCAGAAACCATATGAAGTCAAAGTATGTTGCATTTCAGTAATTCGCTTGAAGTATTCATAACTTTTTTTTTGCTTTTGTCATTTTTAAGGATTATTTATTTCTTGTCTATAAAATAATAAATTTATGTCAAAAAAGGTTGGTTCTGTAATAATGTAAATATATAGGTACATATTAAATACCTATGTGTTGAGTTGTTTTAATTTTAAAATTTATTGTGATTTATTTTAATTTCTATTGGCTGGAAGAATTTTAATAGTTTAACAAAGACAGAAATTAACTGATAGGTAATAACAATGAAAGTAAGATGTATTAATTTAATTTCAAAAATGCTTTTAGTACCTACGTAAGATATATTGCTTCCGAGACTACTAAAGTAGCGGAAACATTGTGATCACTTTTGAAAAATAAAAAATTTTTTCTCTCCAAAATCAAATTTTTTAAGCACATTTTACGTTTTAGAGCTTCCTGAACAATTTTGGTTTGGACCGTCCGTCTGTCTGTCCGTCTGTGTGTCTCCAATTTTGTACCAAGTGGCATAACTTCCGAACTATTCGATTGCTTTTAATGAAATTTTCAGAAATTATGCAGTTTGGCTCCGCGATGGTCCCCTATGAATTTAATCACATTCGGAGTAACAATAGCAACGCCGCTACCATGTCATTCCAAAATTGCACGAAGTGGCGTAACTTCTGAACTACTCAATTCTTTTTTATGAAATTTTCAGAAATTATGTAGTTTGGTTCCTATATGGTCCCCTATGAATTTTATCGAAATCGGAGTAACGGTAGCTACACCGCTACCATGAAATCCCATTAAACGTCAATATCTTATTTACTGCTAGTCCTATCTCGCTCAAATTTTTAGGGTATATTGGGGATTAGTTTCTAAAATATTTTTGCTATTATTTTATAATTTAGCCTTTAAGTCTTTTGAGTTACAACAGTTTTTTATAAACTGCAAGGCGAAAATATAATTTCACGGTATATAATATGTATATTTGGTAGAATACTGTTTTAAAGCCTTTTACGGCTACGAGGAAGCTGTGTGCCCACCCTATTGGCAGCGTATTTTTTATTTTCTATATTATTAACGAAAAAATTCGTTAAACATAAGATTTCTCGACGATGACACACTACTGAACCCTTACTATATATAGCGAGTTCAACTTAATATAAATAGTACAAAAAATTACATCAAGAATATTGTGGGTAATTTGAATAATTTAAACAATATAGACATTTCATTACAGACAAAGTTTTACTGTTTTCATTAGTAAGAAAATATAGAAGCAGCCTACATATACAAATATGTCGCTCGTAAGTTGCATTAAGCTGCAATTTACTCCACTACTAATTTAGTCTGTTACTGTTCGTCATGGTGTTCACGTCGTAATGAGTATCATGTTTTTTTAATCAGCTCGTGAAATTTAAACAGACAAAAATATGAAGTGTGTCGTATTTAAGTGTTGAAATTCTATTGAAGAAAAAAAAATTTCAAAATAGAAATATCTTTCTTAAAATAAATACATTTATTTTTAATTGTCGATTGATTCTCACATAAGGTGGCCATGACAGTATATGCTATATGTATGCGAACTACATAATCATCATCAACATATTACACTAACACATTCGCATATTTGTATCATAGCTTAGTAGGAGATTGCTGTGTCTACGTCACTCACCGGCAACAGAGCGGGCACAGTTTGGCAAACATACTAGTTTCACTCCTTGCATACCCCGAGAAGTTTTCGGACCTTCTTGTCCACCATTCTCCTACTTGGTTAATATTTTTTGCGTATTATAAATATAACGCCTTAACCATACGCTTATTATATTCAACATACCTACAAACCGTAGAACATACATGTATGGTAATGCCATAAAAGTTAAAATCACAAATTTAATATTATTATATGCAACACACCACGTCTAATTGGTGAATGTAATACAAATTTATTAGTACTTTATTTAGGCAAATAAAAAATTCGCGCACAGGTGAACAGGTGTATTATTATATAGTAGGTACCTAGAGACACAACACTACATTAGTTAGTTCAAGTTACACTCTATGCTGCATGCATATATGTAATTCTTTCTTTCTCTGGTTGGTGACTCAAAATGAAACAGTTTATTTTGTTGTATGATAATAAAATAAAACCGTTTTTGGTGTTTTATAATATTTCATGTGTTTACACCTTTAGCTTAGATGCATAGTTGTAATCTATAAATTAAAATTAACTACAAAATTGTATACGATACAAAATACATAAATTAAAACAATGTAGTACCGTAAAACCGTCTAGACCCGGACACTTTGCACCAATCTTCAAATTAAATAATTTCTACATTAACCTGCAACAATAAACATTTGTTCTTGACGTCATTGGAGAGAGAAAAACATCCTCTAAACAGCTGTACCAATAAAAACTACGGATTTCAACATTTACTATCTCATTTTACAGGATTACTATCCTACAGTTTTTCAAAGAAATAAAATGTGTGTCTAACTTAGACATGTAATTTTCGTCATAATTGTTATATTGTTTTAGTTTTGACATGTATGTGTTCAGAATTTTATCGCGCATCATTTAATGATGTTTCAAGTTATATTCGATGTATATATAAAAAAATACATGCTATATATGTATATCCGTTTAGACCCGGACACACTAGTTTATTACACTATGGCCTCGATTCGCACCAGTTGTAACTCCCACTGTCCATACATTAATATTCCCCCAGAATTACGCGGTTTATGCCTCCTTCTGGTGTCATATCGTATGTTTACTTTATAAAGAGGCATACTATTCATTGCCCCCTCTCCCTCCCCACAAAATATTTTGAAGTCTTTGACAGGTTCAAAGACATCAGGCGATATAAAACACCGTCCTAAACCCGACGGGAGAGGTTAGTTTACATGTTATTACATTATTTAAGTAAGTGTCCGGGTCAAGACGGATTTGGGGTGTAGACCCGGACACTTACTAATTATTTTTTATTTTTTTTATTTTTACTTATAATAAAACAAATGGGTCAGGGATATAACAAATAATATACGCTCTTTCTAATGGTAATACTTTTATTGGTGTTATCTATGAAAGAAACATGTATAAACATAAAACTATACCAAAAAATGTAAAAAAGTGTCCGGGTCTAGACGGTCTTACGGTATTTTTTTTTTAATCTACATAAATCATAAGAAAACAATTCGCCAAGTGCATGTATGGGATGTATTAAATTAGGGCTCTGCAGTGGTCAAAGTTTGTCAGAGGTTTCGGAATAAATAACTCTTATAGTAGAAAACACACAAAGTTTGGAGTTCAATATTTCACAGACGCGGCTTAAAGTCTCATTTGTAATGATATGCCACACGATAGAGTACGTGAAATTATTTCTGAAGTTATCTACTTCAGAATTTCGTCCAGTTTCCCGTATCTCCTTTAATAGTTTGGACGTGAATTTTTGGAGCATGCCTTGTAATACTGAAACATAAGAACCTCGATGTGCAATTCTCAACAGCAATTAATTTTTTCGAATGTTCCAAAATTTAGCTTTCGAAATAATTTTAATTTAGTTAGTGCTAGTAGTTATAATTTTTTCTGATTTTTTTGTATCAATTCACACTGGTCCAATTTCCATTAAAAGCGGACAAAAATGAGAAAAGTGAAGTTTGTAATTTTGAATTTATTACCCCGTAATACCGTAGGGAGACACCATTGTACGTCGGTGCAAACCGACAGTCCTTTATACCATCTGCATTATCAGAAAAGGGAAGTTCAAACACAGCTAACTGAGCACCGGTCTCGTACGCATCTTCTAGTTGTTCATTAATAACTTCTGTTTGCAAGTGTGTTTTTGAGATCAAAAGAGATGGAAGTTGAAAACGACGGTGAGTAATCATTATGGATATGTGGTAAAGGGTAATTTAATATTTCTATAGCATGTACTTACTACAGAAAATATTGCATTGTTAATATGTTTATTTATAAGAAATGGTTATGAATTTGATCTAGTTAAATGGTTTGCTTTTTTTGCAACAAAGTATGAAGTATGTAGATTATTTTAAAAAACAAAATTCTTGCCCCAATGTGCCCCTTCGGTTTTTACACTAATGTCAGTTTTTTCTTGTCTCACTTCATATTCATAATCAGCGACCTTGAAAACCTTTATATACCATTTTTTGTTTTACTCAAACTAATTTTTTTTGTCCTCTTTTTTTGGAAATTGGACCACTGTGCAATAGTTTAAAAATTATGGAAGGGAACCAAAAAAAACCTTAAAATTTGAAGCTTAACGTTTCACAAATTGAGCTAAAAAATGAATAATAATAAAAGAAACCCCAACATCATTTTACGAGTTCTTTTTAACAATATCCCACAGGAGGTGGTTTGTCTCACAGACATACCAATTAAAAATTTAAATTTCCGTAGACAGTTTTATCATCAGAATCTTGAAAAATCATCAAGTAATATGTGTAAAAATTATTCCTAAGATTCTGTTGAACCACTGTTAATGGAAATAACTAATTAAGAATTATTAAAAATATTCAAATTTTCTTTAATTTTTATAAAGATTAATGAATATAAAAATGCTTAGTAATGGTCATTATTCAAAATTTTCATTTAATTTTATCGGAAATTTACATAAAGTGTTTAGAGAGATGCTACTGGGTAAATTTTTAGGAAACACAAAATGAAATATCATTAATTAAATCTAATATGGAGCAAATCTAACGTACAGTGCTCGAAGTAAAATTTTAAACACAAAAATAAAATAGGAAATATAGTCCGATTATCCCTTTATTTATTGTACATTGTGCCGATTCATATCGGCGTAAGCCAAAGCCATTTGCGTTCATTTTGAATCAGTTTGCCCTTTTTTAAATCACATTTGGCTTACTTTTAACATTTTTGTATATTTCCGTCTCACTTTCCATGTTCTAGTGAGAAGGGTCAAGTATTAGCGTTCGGTATACATCGTATACTGTATTCAAAATGAGGGCAAGTGGCTTTGGCTTGCGCCGATACGAATCGGCCTATTGACTCTTTCAACGTCCAGTAGTGTTTCAAGAAAGTTTGATTACATCCAGGTAGTAGCGTAATACTTTAAGAAAAGAAAAAAGTGTCGCTTTTTGCAAAAGTCGACGATATGTAAAAACTAATTGTTATTTTAGATTAAAATTTGGAAGGTAAATTACGAATTACCAAGATTGAAACATATCCAAATTTCAACTTTTAATATTGATTAAAACGGGCGTAATTAATTTTTGGAAAATATGTGCAAATTTTACGATCTAACTGTCAAGATCAATTCAACTCATTTCTCTTTTCAGGAGGTAACCTGGAAACAGCTCCGGATCTACGATTTTTTAGAACCGGGGCAGAAATTTAAAAATGGCGCTCCCCTCTCCAACATTTGACATAAATTGTTAAGTATATAAGCCGTTTATAAAACTCCTATTTTTCTCGTTTCGGCAATGATAAAAATTGAGGGTTTTTTAAAGGATCAATATAGGTACAAGTTGATATTTTATTTTAATAAATCTACTCCGAAAGCACTACAAGTTGTGCAAATTTCAAATTTTTATCACCAGCCCCGATACAGGGGCGCAAAATTCCAAAATTTGGAAAAAAGTCAGTTTTCGGAAGTTTGTAAAAATTAAAGGATACAAGTTTCACAATTGAAATAGTGTGTATTTGTTTCATAATGGGTAGTTTGACCCGTATAGCTATTCTCATAAAAAATACTAAGCGAGATTTAATACATTCCTTCGATAAGAAAAAAAATGTTCAAAAAGTGAATTTTACTAAATTTTAATAACCAACTTTAGGTAAAATTTTCTTATGGAAGGGACGAAAATAGGTTAAATATGGACATCACTTAAAATAAACAGACATTTATTACGAAATATGTGCATTGGCATAGATGGCTGCAAACACAAAAATCAATGCAAATTGGAAAACAAAAATGGCTACCACGCTTAAACGGTTCAAGATAATTTTTTTTAAGAACTGTTCTCAACACTTCAAATACAGTAGAAACAACTGGAAGAATATTAATTTTTTCTAAAATGGTCTAGCAACCAATTTTTTTTTTAGACCATTTGATATAGACCGACCTAGTATGATTTTGGCGCCCCCTGAAATTGACGCTCGAGGCGGGGGCCCCGGTTTGCCCGCCCCCCCTTAGATCCGGGCCTGCCTGGGAAGTGGAAAGTTAATTTTTTATGACGTGCATTGTGTAGGATATCAATGGAAAGTTTATTAAAACACGAGTTCAATAATATAGCTATTTTTCGCTTATCTTCTGTTTTTTTGCTTTTTGGATAAACCTCTTAAAAGTTGCCGTTTACAACCTCTATCACCAGAAGGAGTGTTTAGAAAAATCTGAAAAAAATCTTGAACATTGGGAATGGGGTGCAGATTGAAAAATTATCGGGATCGAGCTTTCCTGAGTAATTTACTTGGTACATAAAATGAAAGCTTGATGACACATTTAGGTAGCCATTGACGACTAGTTTTTTTTTTTTTTTGTTCGCGCTTGTCAATTTTTTTGAACAATTTAGCTGAGTTTGAGTTTTATTTCTAGTCTGTGAATTCGTACTACGTTAGTTTGTGGAAGGTAACTTTTTCGCGGCGATCGAAAATTTATTTTGAAATGAAGCTATAATTGAACTGGACCAATAGTTTAATTCAAACATCAGACCAACCAAAATGAGCACTCGCTGGAGACACGAGTTAACTATGCGACACACAGGTCATTTTTAACAATCCATTAATCTTAAAAATAGTTTATGGCCTATAAGATTTTATTAACCTTTCGTTCAAATATTTTTGTACACTACTGTAATGACATACAAATTCTGTTACATTTTTTCCCAAATATCATTAATTACTAATGTTAATTTATTGCGTTCTGAAGAAAAAATAATATTACTGCGTAACGGTCTGTTATGTTATTTTATTAATTATAATATTTGATTATTTTATTAATAAACGCGACCATATAGTTAATTTAGTTCCATTTTAATGATTTATTAAATTTTGCACAGATGAGTATCGCAATAGACAAGCGTGTGCGTTGCAAATAACAGGTGATTTATAATTTAACATATGAATAAGTCTAATTAATTTTTTGCGTTTTTAATTTTAATTAATAAATTAATCAATTTCGAGTGGTTTTTTCTTTTCGTCAAAATTAGAATACAGACACATTTTTTTTTGCAAGGTGTTGTTTAAAGAGATAGTGGTGAAGGAAACTTTGTGCAAATTTAATTTGGATTATTTTAAAGATTTATTGTGGATAATAAATTCTAATTATTTAAATTTTATAAATAAATATTCTACTTGATGATGATAATAAGTCATTAGCCTTAGTGGTAGAACAGAATTTGTGTTAGAAATACCCCTGGGCACTTTCCGTGTGGGGTACTAAAGCGATTAAATTGCGAAAAAATGAAAAATTGTAAAGTAGTTCCCGATAAGAGCGTAGTTGTACAAATTCCTTGTTGTGAGGCAAAGTACAAATTCCAAGCGTTGACACTCGATAAATTTCCGTTTCCAACAATTTTCTACTCCTGTAGTTCTTTGAGCGGAAAATTATTTCAGCTAATGACAGAAATGGTTACAGGCTACAAGCACGATTCTATTTAAAAATCAAAGAATTGCTTTTAAACATTTCTCTAATGATTAAGAAAGTGTCAATCTTTATCTTAAATTGCATGGTAGATCAAGTGGTCGGAAAGCGACATTTCATATTACACGACCCAGAGTTTTTATTCAACGGCGGAAATTATTTCAGTTTACAAAAATTCTATTTATAATTGGAAAACTGTTTTCAAACATTTTTCTAATGCTAAAGAAAATGTTGATATTTATCTGAATCACCAAGTGATCCAAGTGGTCGGAAAACGACATTTCATATTACACAACCTAATGTTATTGCAATTAATGACGGAAATGATTTCAGTTTACAAAAATTATATTGAAAATTGAAAATCTGTTTTTAATTATTTCTCTTATGCTTACGAAAATGTCAATATTCATCTGAATCACCAAATGGGCCAAGTGGTCGGAAAAGCACATTTCATATTACACGACTTAATGTTATTTTTTCTACTCCTACTATTGAAAGTAACATTTTGTGCACGGCTAACTATATGTAAAAATTAATAATTGACCACACAATGCGGAAATAGCCGTGGGAAATTATTTTCCACGGCTTAATATAATAAAAAAGTAAGCTCTCTCTTTGATTTAACATTTAATCTATATAAAATTAATACTAAAAATATACATATGTAAGTTGATTATTTATTATTGTTTCCATAGTTTCAAAGTACCTATGCTTTTGCAAAAATTTGAACATCTTATCATTAACATTATAAATTTAAAAAATTTTTACTACTTAGTTAAATTTTATTTTAATTATTTACATACACATATGTTAAATTTTACGAGAAAAAATGTGCTCGTAGAAAAAGTATAGTGTAAAATACGTGGGAAAAGCTTATTTCTCACTCATATGAATTATTCGTATCTCACATGAATTATTAGAAACTCATATTCGTGAGAAATAAGTCTCTTTTCCCACTTATTGTACAACATACTATAATTTCATGGCGGAAATGATTCCAGTAGGTATACAATAATTATTTCTATAAAATTAAAGAATTGCTCTTAAACATATCTACACTTCTCTAAAGTGTTGGCCTATCATAGTTTCTCGCTTATAGAACTACCGAACGAAGTGGTTGATCTCAACTACAGGTCCAGGCTTAACTTGACGGAAACGACTCTTTCACACAAAAATTTAATTTTATTACTAAGAGAAATTTTTGAGAGAGAAACTCTTTTTTGAATTTTTGGCAATTTTGGATTTTGGAAGTTTTTATCAATATTTCACAAATACAAGAATTGAGATTGACGAATTCGGTTAAAAGACGTTAAACTATTTTATTTCTCAAACCGATTTTATTGATTCTCCTTTGTTAGAACTAAAATCAAATAAATACGAAAGTACCGCCAAGCCTGCCAACTTTGCCAAATCACATTTTATGTGAAACAAATTGAAATTTCATGACTAACGATGTTTATAACATTTTGTTTAGTGTTACAGGAACATTTCTAACAAATTAGAAATTGTTAGAAATGTTCTTGTTATTAAAAGAAAGTGCTATAGTTTGGCAAAGTAATCTTCGATAAGTAAAGTTGTCCGGTTTGATGGTACTACAATAGTATAAAAACATCGACCGATCGAACAGACATATCGCTACAATAAATATTTATTTAAGTATAACAATAATAACTGCAGTGCTTTCAGGCTATTAAAAGCAAATTATTGTAAAACTAAATATAAATTAGTTTCCTAAATACTAATATTACAACATATAAATATGTTTTATTACTAATAAATTGTACATATAATAATTTCTAACGTTTGTTTGTTAGTTATTTTTGTTTTTTATTTTTTTTTTTGTTTGTTGTATAGTCCAAGAGTTGTATTCTAAAATTATATTTTATTCAACATACACAGATATAGGCTGCTTTAAACAACCTTCAATTAGTCGGAATTATGTTTAAGTTCAGAAAGATAAAGTTTCGGGAGTGACAACGCGAAAAATTTGCACTATTGCTTCCGCTTAATCCTGAAAATTGGTTATATTCTGATGATCCAAAGTGGTGTTAATTTTTCATGCTCAAACTTATTTTAGTTTAGTGATTTTCCGTCAGTCAGTTCTAAAATTTTAAATGAAATATGAGATTTTTTCCAGATAGTATCGCTTCTACATTGAATTTTGGCTTAGTACATTCTGACGAAATTTTGAAAATTTTTGAAATAAGATGCAAAATTGAGGAATAATTGTCATATTTCATTTGGTGATAGGAAATTGCTAATTGGAAGTAAAAGTTAAAAACCAAAACAAGAAATCATTTCTATCTGTCTATCTTTCTGTTAAACAAAATTGACATTAATTTTTTAAAAATTATCTGAAACAGCTTTTTGCAATTATCTTTAAAAAAAAAGTATCTGTTTTCCAGTGAAGAAGATTATGAGGAAATTTATTACTTGTAAATTTTACTACATACAAAATATATCGTTTTTGGGATAAGTATTTGCGCATCTAAAATCTGTAAATTAATGCAAGAAGCTACCAACTCCAATGTAAGTTTTATGTTATTGCTTACATTTTTTTATAGTAAAATCAATATTTTTCTAGATATTTTCGATAAACTGTTTCTGAAAGTTTTGAATAAATGATAGGCTTTTACGGGATCAAGACCGCTCCCTATATATTTAATAATATGTCCACCAATACTAAACTCTTTAAATAAACATGGCAAACAACTCTTGTACAATAATATAACGTATAGGCATGCGCATCCTATGTCCATTGTACATAATAATATAATATACCTTCGTCATATAAATCATATATGGTAAGGGATATTTTATTAGATATTATTATTATTATTACTTATGTGTTTGGTTGGTATTATCTATCAGTTCAATAATAATACGTAAGTATCTACATGGTTATATGTAATTCCTGGGGATTATGATCGTAAATAAATAATATTAATATGACAAAAAATATCATTTACAAGTATTAAAACACATGCAATACAATTTATTGGATTTTAAACCAATCGTAGCTGATATGGCAAGAGGAGTGCGTAAGATATTTTTATATAGTTTATGATGAAGAGAAATGGAATAGAGGAGCGAAACCTTTGAAAAAAAAGGCTGGCGAATGGTATTTTTCGTAGATTTTTAGTCATAAGTCAGAATCTAAGGCTACTACAATTTTAAAAATGAAACTAGCCCTCCGATTGGATCTAGTCTATACAAATACCTACGTAGTTTTTACCGTAAAATTAGTAATTAAAAAAAAAAACTTTATTTATGCTTTTTATTGAAGCATTGGATTGGTTTTATCAACAAATTAATATACAGCGTTGACCGGGGTAATTGTGAATGGATGTTCATGAATTGAGATAAAAGCGTTGTTTTAAGTATTTTTTGTTTTATATATCACATTATGGTTCATTTATTTTTAATTCTACATTATTCAGGATGCACCACACAAATTTTGAGCAAATTCGTATGAAAAACAAAAATTTTATAAGCCATTCACATTTGTCCGGTGCGGTTTTGCAAATCTTATGAATTTCGGGGTAAAAGTGAATGCCATCAGAAAAATTATTTAGAATGGATTACAAGAGACGTGTGGTACGTCAGAATAAAGCCCAGCTCAAATTCTTCACATTTACTCCACATTCAAATTTTTCATCATACTTTAGCGGTCACAATTTCTCTTTGTTAGAAATAACAAAAGAAAGAAAAATAACAAAAATTATAGGAACAAATTTATTACAAGCTAAAAATGATATTTTGATGATATTTTGTCATTTTATCATATAAAAAATCAAAAAATTACAAGTATTCACACAAAAACAAGGAAAATAAGACTTTTTCAAGGAGATACATTTAGTTTACATGAACAAAAAACAACAATCTATTTTTTTGTATTGTTTGTACAACGGAAACTTGTACAATAAGGTCACCAGCATCTTCATCAACATTTTCAACTCTGAAAAGAAAACTAGGTACTGAAATTTTTGACCGAATGGGGACATTTGTGAATGACGTTCACAATTACCCTACAATTTTAAAATCATGGCGTAATTGTGAATTGGTGATAAATTGTCCAATTTCTTTAGCAGTTAATAAGGAACCCTCTTAGGGTTTAGACCAAGTACTTTTAACCATTTCTTACCTTTTAAAAAAAGAAAATGTATTTAAAAAAAAATTTTTTTGAGGATTGGTCGAAATAAGATACATAAAATTTTGCAAGGGTTTTTTCAAAATAAAAAAAAAAATACTAATACTTGGAGAATTGTTATGAAATTTTAATAGCATATTAAGAAAGGACAGAAAAATAAAATAGGAAATATAGTCCGATTATCCCTTTATTTATTGTACATTGTGCCGATTCATATCGGCGTAAGCCAAAGCCATTTGCGTTCATTTTGAATCAGTTTGCCCTTTTTTAAATCACATTTGGCTTACTTTTAACATTTTTGTATATTTCCGTCTCACTTTCCATGTTCTAGTGAGAAGGGTCAAGTATTAGCGTTCGGTATACATCGTATACTGTATTCAAAATGAGGGCAAGTACAACGGAAACTTGTACAATAAGGTCACCAGCATCTTCATCAACATTTTCAACTCTGAAAAGAAAACTAGGTACTGAAATTTTTGACCGAATGGGGACATTTGTGAATGACGTTCACAATTACCCTACAATTTTAAAATCATGGCGTAATTGTGAATTGGTGATAAATTGTCCAATTTCTTTAGCAGTTAATAAGGAACCCTCTTAGGGTTTAGACCAAGTACTTTTAACCATTTCTTACCTTTTAAAAAAAGAAAATGTATTTAAAAAAAAATTTTTTTGAGGATTGGTCGAAATAAGATACATAAAATTTTGCAAGGGTTTTTTCAAAATAAAAAAAAAAATACTAATACTTGGAGAATTGTTATGAAATTTTAATAGCATATTAAGAAAGGACAGAAAAACATATTAAGAGTTGATTTTTAACAATATTAATGTTATTTTAGAAATTATAGGCGCCGTTCACAATTGTCCCAATTCACAATTACCCCGGTCAACCCTAGTTCCATTTAAAATAGTTTATATCATAGCTCGAAGACTAAATCTCCTGACTGTTAGGAACCGATTTGTCTTAGCAAATTCAGCAAATATTTTACTCACTAAAAAATACCACGTTTATTTTTTAATTGTGACAGTTGTTTCAAGTTTAGAAGCCCATTTTCAAACAAAGTCTGTGTTTGAAAATGGGCTTCTAAACTTGAAACGCTTGTCACTATGGTATTTTTTGCTACGTAAATTTTTTTTTATTAGTTAAAAATATGGAATATCATAAAGTAACGCTTAATGGAAAATTCATAGCTACTAAAGCCAATATCGTGGTAAAACTTGAGTTCGAAACTATGATAAAAATGGTTTTCGAGGTTTCTACAAACGAAAATGACATTCACTAAAATTTTTCATCACTCTAACGAAACATCCAACGTTTATGAAATTTGTTGAAAACATTGAAAGTCTTAAATTGCTAGATGAGTTCTTTAGCCAGACATGTCCAATCCACGGAACCTTAAAAAAATGAGTTTTTTACAAAAATTTGTCAAAGCTTCAAAGTTTTTCGAATTTTTTTACACCATGGAAAAAAGCGGCAAAAATCATATAAGACACTTTTTTGAACCATTATCCTGAATTTTCAAGAAAAAGTAATTTTCTTGAAACATTAATTCCGTTCATAACTATATCTTTCTGGTGCAAATTTATACATTTCCGATTTTATTTTATAATGTGTGATTGAGTTGGTCGACTAATTCATTAAAATTAATGTTGTTTGTGAGACGAAATGTAGACAGACAGACAAATCTGTAATTTACACACCTTGATTATAATTTTAACGAACATTGATGTACCTACAGGGATACTAAGGTGTAATTTGAACTTGAAACTGTTGCACATACTACATAGTTGCAACCCGAACATGGTAAAACTTGTTCTAAGCCTATCATGCATCATGCTTGTATATGTATATGTCGCTATTATGCCTATTGATATCGTGACAAAATTATGTATTAATTATTATTAAACTATCAATGAATATAATCGTAAAACTGTTAGACATTGCATGTGTACACTGTGCATTAACTCACCATCATAATCGTGAGCAGATAAGGGGTGATTCAGAAATTATTGTATATTGTAGATACATTTTATTGCAGGGTGCAGTGACGCGCTCCAACGTTGCTCCAAGACGTTATATCAATTTGAAGAAAATTTTACCTTTTTTTGAAATAACTGGGGAAATATTTTAGAAATCGTTTTGACCCCGATTTTTGAAATGATTTCAAGCGGTTGAAAACGATCAAAAACCCCGCTTCATTAATTGCAAGTCAATTATATTCCCATCTGTAATTCACAGATGGCATTAATGATACGTAAAACACATAAAACCATAAACACATTTTGAAACTTACATGCCTTTTTCTCGAAACTATGTTTTCCAAAACGGTGGTGGCTTCTTAGATTGATTAACGTAAAAAACTGGCTTATAAAAATTGACAAATAAATTAAACATCCATTTTTTTTCTTAATAAGTATGAGAGTTTTTTTAATCCAATGTATATATTTTTTAAAAAATACAACCCAAAAATTTTTATTTATTAATATTTATCTTTTACAAAATGTCAACATCTGGTATAGGGGCTTTTACGTTATCTATATTTAGTTAGTAAATAACTTTTTTAATAAACAAATTAAAATTGATTTTTACATTGGCACGGTGACAAGCAGGGCCGGCGAGAGAAGCCACGGGCCTGCGGAGGCAACTAAACATTTCCAATCATTTTTTTCTCCATTTCACAGTCGGTGAGCAAAAAAAAGAACGCCTTTTTACTTTGTCTGAGCCCATAACCGAACCGAGCTCCGAACCTCCTTTTTAGATACGGGCCTGCGGGCAATTGCCTCACCTGTCCTCCCTCTCGCCGGCCCTGGTGACAAGGCATTTATAAACAGGTCGAAAACTAATACTTTGAACATTTTTGTGTAGTTTCTACACAAAGGCTACTACTATTCAGAGTTTAAAATTAATCAAAACATATTTACCCTATTTCAAATTTTGCCCTCAATTTATCCGGTTCAAAGTGTTGTGTCAATTGAAAGTTTCCCTCTGTCTATTGTAGTTTTCGAGTAGGGTAAAGGCAGATAAGAGTATGCAGGCATGTAAGAGTACGCAGAATTTAAATAGGTTTTATCTTGTCTATGAATACCGTGAATATCGAATTAAATAGTTTAAAGGGATTAGCACGATACCAATTTATAGTGGATCAAATATTATTCAATTTACCCCAATTTTTATTTTGTAAATTTGTAAAAGCAATTAAAGTACCTCAAATCAAACAAATGTTATAAAAATTGCCATTTTTTTTAATAGAGTGTATTTTGTCTTTAGTTCATTCAAAAGGTAAGATAATTGCCTTTATAGATTCTAAAGACACTATATTTTTATTTGAATTTCATCTATAAACTCAAAGATACAATTAGTTTTTAATTATTAACGTTTAACTGACAAAAACAGATTCTTATAAGAGTACGCACCCTAAAAGTTGATAAGAGTACGCACGTTCTATTAAAATTTTTATTTATTTTTAAACGAGTTTTTGAAAAATGAGTTGTCAACGGAAATTCAATAAGAAACTGATATTTACAGAAAGTAGGTATTTTGAAAAATATCCAAGAAAAAATAAAAATGAAAAAACAAAAGAGCTATAACAAGAAAAATGGATATAGCGGAATGCACTCTTAGAAAGAGACTTAAACTTAGAAACGTTCTATCCTCCCTTGGGAGATACAAAAGAACATTTTGAGAAATTATGAAGCAACAATTGGCTGAACGAATTCACGAATTAGATATTATGTTTTATAGAATAACGTTATAGCAAGGTTAAAATAGACTGCATCTGGATATGCTGTATCAAATAATATATCACATAAGTTTAACAACAAGAAGAAAAATAGCAAGAACAACATGGGTGGTAGATTTTTGTAAAAGACATAATTTAATTGTTCGTTAACCAGAGAATATTCATTAGCGAGGATGATGAACTTCAGTCAGACACAAGTAAATAGATTTTTTCACAATTTAGAAACACTTTATTCGAAGTATCCCTTCGATGCTTCTCAAATATGTAATATGGATAGGATAAGTGTTACTCCCAATAAAATTCCTAAAATGTATAAAATTAAGGGAAAAGTATTCATTTTAAAAATCTACTTGTGAAAATTGTTAATGCGTACTCTTAAGATAACCTATGCGTACTCTTAAAAGCAAGTGCTTGCAAGAGTACGTTTTTGCAAGTTAGAGAAAAAACATTTTTTTTCCTATTCAAATTTTAAAATTATGATTTTTTATCATTAGTAATAAGTTTAATAGAATGTTCTTTTTGTAACACAACTATTTTATTTTTACTTAAATTAAAAATAAAAGCGCTATATAAATTTAAAAATTAAGTGCGTACTCTTACCTGCCTTTTCCCTAATTAAGCAAAATTAAAATTTTACTCCAATTTTGAGGATGGACTTCAGACGACAAGCTTCATCAAAATCGGAAAATAACACTAGAGAACCTTTCCTTGTTAGGTAACCAAACTAATAACATAACGATACTATTGTTTCAGATTTAAACAATTAAACATTATTTTTTTACAAGATAAATATTAAAATATTTCGCTTACAGCTACACTCGGTATCCTAATATGCCATTATATGTTCGTTTAATAAAATCATAGAAAAATTATTGTTCATTACTATTCATTATATTATATTTATTTATGTTTAAAGTGTATATAATAAATATGTTAGCGTGTCTTACTTCAAAACAATCCAGGGCAGCGTCACGCATAGCAATTTTACAGTCATAAAATTATGCGATAAAAGATTGAAAAAAAAAATATAAGGTCTAGAAATAGAAGAAACAATACCAATATGTTATACATTAGTACATTATTTAACATTTAATTGATTTCAATATTTTTATGTTAAGAATATTATAGATCCTTATGGGTACATGGGAAGTGTAAAATATAAATAAATAAAAGATCTAATTTCTAAAGGAAGCGTGAATATCACAAGCACTTTTTGTAATATTCTTATTTAAATCCATTAAGGCATTATATCACTTTGAAATACCAGTTTAAAAAAAACAAAATTTTGTCGTGGGTGTATAACAATTCCCAAATAGCAAACATGATTTAACAAAAAAAATTTTCATCATTTACTGAAAAATCATCAAGTGGCTCAGAAATATTGATTCAGTGCTAAAAGGTAAAAATTAAAAAAAAAAAAATTAAATCTATGAAAAATCAACCTTAATTTGTTTATAAAAAACATTTTTCAATTTCAAAAGTCTTGTCTATCACCCTAGACGGCCTAGACAATTTGTTTAAGACACTACAGTTAAAATTTCAATTAAATCCGAGGAATGTTACTGTAAATATCTTGCCCACCGTTTTAAAAAACGTAGTTTCGAGAAAAACGTGTTGAGTTTTAAAAGGTATTTATCATTTTTGTGCTATTTTAATGACAATTTAACTCATGTGTATCAATTCCCATAAGAATGTTGTAGTTTTAGCGAATTTTTAGAATGAAAATTCAGTTATTTTCATTTTTATCGTTGAAAAAAAAGCTAGAACAGACAGCAAAAAAAAAAATGGTACAAAACATTTCATTGTAGATAAACACGATAAAAACGAAACAAAAATTCGTATTGGTAAATTTAACTGATTTCAGAACCATAGTAACAATGTATTACATAATAATATGATTTATACTAATTTATTTTACTCATTAAATTGTCTTACCGTATTACACTTGAGTTTTATATTTTTTCTGAATAAATTTGTGTTTTCTACAACTCAAATTTCTTGCCTAAAAGCAATTTAACTCGAAGAACTGTCAACTCAAAAAAATGTTTCAGCTTCGCTGTCGCGTTTTTGTTGGTTGACAGTTCTTCTCGTTCAATTGCTAGGCAACAAATTTTCGTTAGACAAACCGAAATTTATTCGAAAAAATACAAACCTCTCGTGTAATAATAAGTGAAAAAAAGTTATCGACCAAACTGAGAGACTTCAAAACGTTACATGGCGCAGCGGAGCGGCGTTTTTGAACGTTTTCAACCACTCAATGTCGTTTTAGAAATTGAGTTTAAAACGATCTGTAAAATATTTCCCCAATTCTAGGAAAAAAGGGAAAAATAACTTTTCTCAGTGTGATTGTAACGCGTTAAAAAGAATCTGCCTATAATCTAACTAACACGACTTACCAACCAACTGATTTTACAACTAGTACATAAAAAATATTCAAACATGAATTGATCCTCACTCACTATCAGGCAATCATGTTGAAGATTGATAATAAAATACTATCAAATATGACAGTTTTACAGTATCGAGTACCATGTTCAGCAACGAAGGAGGTATGTATTACGTATATCCATAGTCTTAATCTCATCTTCTCTCAAGCCAGCGCTATATTAAGCCAATGAAATATTTATTTATTATTGAGATATAAAACGTGGCTATATTTTGTAACAAATATAACATTATCAACACTGCGCTACATGTACTTGTTGGATGACCGCCCATGAAGTTATCAGTAACAAGTTGAAGTTATCTTGAAAACAACACGGATATGATATTTAAAACAATCTTTTTTTGGGTAGAAAGATTTGATCGATTGCACGAATGTAGGTTAATGGATAGACGAAATTTTGATTCGGGAACCCAAAATATACTAGCAATTAAAATCGATTGACAACTAGACAACGTAAACGATAAAAAAATCTGGAGAAATTAAAATTATTTGCATAATAATTTAGTAAAGTGAAGTCCTCTCTTATTGTGGAGCGGAAGAAAAAACTATAAACAAAACATTCTTAGGTTCCATATAAAGGGAACAAACAAAACAATTTTACTTAACAATTAATATTATACTCTACACACCGACCTATACAGTGTCTTTCATAAGTTTGTATCGTATAGAAAATTTTCTTAGAATTGGTTTTTTGAAAAAAATTCATTAGTGCGGTTAGCTGGTGCATCAGTTGAAATGAAAAAGTAGCCAAAAACATCTTTTTCCTCCCCGCTTGCTATTTGATTGTGCTAATTCAAAAATTGTTGGTCACTTGGTCATGAAATTTTGGCATCAGACCAAACTAGATATCATAGTCAGCAAAAATAAAATCCAAAAATTCACTTTTCCAAAATGCGTCACCCTAGTGATCCTAGTAAATTAGAAAATTATAACATTTTTTAAAAACTGCTTATCCGTAAAACTACAATTTTCATCAAAATAATATCACAGATATTGGTCTTTCAAAAAAAAATTAAAAGAAAATAGTATACTGTGCAATAAGTACGGAAAATTGTCGATTGCCCACGAAAGCGAAGTTGAGCGCACGGACGTAGTGAGTGCGCACATTCGCTTGAGTGGGCAATCGACAATCCCGCACGAGTTGCACATACTATTTTTTATTACGAATTTCACATACTTTTTTCTATTTTATTATTACTATTTTTGACATTTTTATTACTTTTTAAAATAATATTTTTGA
Organism: Brachynemurus nebulosus; assembly: GCA_035578155.1. Taxonomy (NCBI): domain Eukaryota; kingdom Metazoa; phylum Arthropoda; class Insecta; order Neuroptera; family Myrmeleontidae; genus Brachynemurus; species Brachynemurus nebulosus. Next base: position 3,678,938 of record JAPWDM010000019.1, on the reverse strand, counting down.
GTGTTCGTCTTTTTTTCTGAATTAAATATTGTTTAAATTACTTTGTTGGTGGTTTCTATAGAAATAATTATGAAATATTTATTAAATGAAAAATCAAGAGGCGGCTTTGCGTGTTTTGATTAAATCTTTCGTGTTTTATTGTCAATTTGCGTGTGGAAAATTTACTTTCCACGCGCAAAAAAGTATGTGGGAAGAGTACAGTGGGCAAAAAGCTATTTTGCGTACAGAAATGTGTGCGCCAAGTTGGTATTTCTCCCGTATGAGTAATAAAAATTTAATTTTGCCATAAAAAAAAAAAAACACGTCTCTGTAACATTGGAATTTTAATAAGCACTGATTTTTATTAGATTTAACTGGTTTTACATAATTCAGAATCTTGAAATTCATTGTTTCCACCCAACTATAGCAAATGCGGGAGGGGGAGAAGATGTGTTTAGTTACTTTTTCATTTCAATTGACGCACCAACTAACTCCACCAAAGTAAGGCTCAATAGTAAAGAAGTTTTCCGAACTCTGTGAACTTTATAAAAGACACTGTACATACAATGTACTATGTAACAAGAAACATTGTTTTGTTTCCACAGTAGTTTTCCAATTAATTCATATAACTCCCTCCTTAACGCACCAATCAAAAGATTCTATAACACTATCTTTTTTTATCAAAACAAATGAATGCGTTAACAATTTATTTGGACTTAAGTACAATAATTATAATGATATTGATTGAATCCTTGTGTAAGTTTTATGTGTAGTATTTTTAATTAATACACTAAGTGTCTATAAATGTATGGACAGTCAGGCAAGTGAAGAAGTAAGTAAATTGTATGCGGTTGATTTGAATACGGCGGTGTTTGAATTCGTTTTATGTCCCGATTAAATAATAATGATTGGGCTAATGATCATGGAATTAGTTATTGGCTGGTTTTGTGTTCAGGGAACGAAATGATATTTATTGCTCAATTTTGTAGTAAAGTTTCGAGGATGCAAGAATGGAATTTTGTAAGCAAATTAACTGATTGTATACTGTAAAAGAAGCCGCTTGTAGATGCAGTTAATGTATAATTATATATAACTTTTTTTTTTTTGAATTCTCTAGATTTTTTTATCTAAAATGATGCTTTTTAGGTAAAGCATGAAAAAATATTGTAATTTTAGTAATAGGATTATAAAGTTTGGAGATATGAATAGAGTTTTGGGTAATTATTTTAGGTTAATCGCCCACTGTTGTTACCCAGTCTTTTTATTTACATCTTATTCTGGGTTTTTCCATTTCTTAGTAGTTGTCTCCGATTCACATATATATTCTAACTTAAAACTTCTATCTGACGATGGTCTAATAAATCAAAAGTTAGCTTGTAAAATATTTAGCCGTAAATATTTCACCGTAAGTACTAAAGAGATTTTAAGGGGTATTCTAGTTCACGGAGCAAAAATTTCGATTTATTGATATTTTAAAAGCATTCCAAAAAAATTTCATACAAAAAAATAAAAATTCAAGGACTTATAATCTGAAACAAAAAAAGAATTATTATTTAGGTTTAGAAAGATTGCGATTTTGGCATTAACTACAATGAAAGGGAAAACATTTTAAAAAAAAAAACCTAAAAATACCGGTGGTTTGAAAAAGCCGCTATATTTTTTTGTTGTTTTCTCCAAGTTTTTTATTTTTTAAAAACAGTCAAAATTAAAATTCCGCAATATCCGTAATTCTTACCATAATGTAACATGTACCGAAGGTACATGCCAAATTTGAAGTTGATTGGGTAAGTAAAACTGAAGATATCATGTCGACCAGAAAAAAAGTATTTAAAATTTTAAACCTACCATATTAAACCTACAATCCTACAATTCTACAATTCCACAATTCCACCTACAATTCTACAATTCTACAATTCCACCTGCACCCGTAGAGAGGCTTCAACACAAACAGCAGTTCAGTCGGCGACCAGGTGAAGTATTGGTGAAGCAGTCGAACCGCAAACGCTAAGGGCCCGGGTACAATCCCCATAAACGACGACGATCCACATTTAATTTTTTTTTTAGTAACTTTTTTTTCTTTTTCCACTTTTATGTAATGGTAGAAGATTCTAGAACCATCGACAAAGTTCTACTACAATGAAGACAACAAATACATAACCCGAAAAACAACCAACATCATCACTTGAAAGAGTATAAAAGCCGGACACAGCAGGCCATTGCAGTGAGTTGGAAATCAAGTGTTGGAACAGCTAGTTAAAGCCGAGTGTTGAAGGAACAGTGTGATCGAGGAGAGTGGAAATTCGAAGTTACAATCAAGTAGTGGAAATCAGAGTGGATAAAACAGTGGAGTGAACGACCATGGACAACCGAAAACGAAATTGGAATCACTCCAGTGGAACCATACTGGACTTTGAGGAACTACCCATTTTACTAAATATTTTTGTTCATATCTAAAATTGTTAAATAAAATTGTTGCTCGAAAAACTTATGTTTTATTATTTGGAAAAACACATGCTGGGAAAGTTGGGTACTCCAAAAGTGTTCAAGGGTTGAAACCAGAGTACCACATCAATCTACATTATCAGAAAATGAAACGAGAATACAGTCTTAAAATATTTTTTGTGATGGTTGAAGCGCTGGAAACATATTTAACAGAATCTTTTTATGGAATTATTAACAATGAATTTTTGATTTTTCACTGAATAATTACACAGGCCTGTAAAATTAAGGTAATAAAAAACTTTTTTATTATTAATAGGTGATCTTTATATGTTTTTGGGTGCTAAATCAAAATTTGAATTTCATTATTTTGTATCACCCACAGTTTTGTCACATTTTGGCTATGTCAGATTTAATGAAATATGCTAATATTCTATAGGAGTGGAAAAAAAATAACTTGTACAAGACAAACAGAACTTTATTTTAACACATAAAATATATTTTTATTCCTAATACTAAGTTTTATGAAGGTTTTAAGAGTCCATGGGCTTATATTTTCTTTCTCTTTTTTCTTTGAAGCTTCGGATGTGGCTTTTTCTTCTGTGTGCCGCTTGCTGACTTTTTCGGTGAAAGGACCAACAGTAATCTCCCATCAGCCTGGTGTTCCAATGTCCTTGATAGCGTTTTTCCATTATCTTGATATCCTGATGGAAACGTTTTCCTTGTTCCTCACTAAGAGCTCCTAAATTGTCCAGAAACTAGTCTAGCTGGCTGTTTAAAAAATGAACCTTTAAGCTCGTTAAACATCCCAAATTCTTGAAACGATTAAGCATATTAGGTACAATGGTTATATTATAGTCTGGGTCTCTTTTGTTACCCAAAAACTTGTTAACAACTTCCTTGAAAGCAATCCAAGCCTCTTTCTCTTTCACTGTTATATGTAATTCAAACTTAGAGTCAAACATCATTTCTCTTATATCAGGGCCAATGAAGACGCCCTCTTGTAACTTTGCTTCTGATAAATGCTGGAACTTTGAGCAAAGATATTGGAATTATAAGATATTAGATTCATTATAAGATATTGGATCGCTGGCTTTCGTATATTTAGTATTATATTGATTGCATTAATTTTCTGAACTATTTTTTTGAATATAATGGTTTATGATGTAAAATGTAGGAAAATGGTGGGTGATACAGCAATTTTATTGTTATTTTCAGATTCAGCACACTAAAATCCATAAAAATATGGTTAAAGTATTAAAAAGGTTTTTTAGTCGTTGACCTGTGTTATTTGCACAGGGTTGTACAAACACAAAACTTTTCAAATTTTTTGGCAAAAATACAGGCGCCGAGAATACTATATATGAACAACTTTTAGTGACCGGGTCCGTGGTAACTTTTTCCTGTTGTTACTTAAGTTGAATCAGATAAAGAAGGGAGAGAATCAAATCACACAAAAAAATTTAATGTAACTTTATAACAAGATAATGATAAAAAAAATACAGTAAATAAAAATTCATCCAACACACAAGACAAAACAGTTTACCACTCTTATTATAACAAGAAGTTAGCTCCAGAGTTAGTTAGTTAGTTAGTTCGCTAGAGTATAGTTGATTTTACAGCGTATATACTTACATTTTTAACTGCATATGGTCAGCATAATTTTATGGTTCGATGAAGATACATTCAACATTATCGACTGAGCGACTGAAACGTTAATAATATTATTTATATTACAATCTAAGTATTCTCTCCATACACAACAGATTCATTAAATAATACCTATACGCGCCTATATACAGGTGATCTAAAATACATTCAGTTTTTTTAATCAAAAATTAAAAGGATGTAGGTTTTTTTATTTAGTTTAGATTAGTAAGGGAAAAATGTAAAAAATTACCTATCTAAGTTCATTCAATTTTGCTCCTTTAATTTTTTTTCTGAAATTTTGACCAAACAGTTTAGAAAAACCATCCGATAGATCGATTTACCGATTTGCAAGGTTATTAGGAGTACAGTGAGGTGTAAAAATTCGCACAAACATTAGATTCCCCAGCAATTCTCGCAAGGATGCGAACAATTTTTTACAACAAGGAAAAAAGTCCTTTTTCACATTTTTCAGGTTAACATTACGGATGAAAAAATTTTTTCCCCTAAAATACGCGACATAGCCTTGTAGGAAATTTATTTCAGATTCCAAAACTGCCCTTCAATTTTCTGTCCGATCACTGATTACTGAGATATCGATGGTTAAACCAAAAAGGATCGTTTTGCATTCAAAGTTGGATATCTCCGGAATAGTTCAACGTAGAGAAAAATTTTAAAAAGGAAATTGAAGCTGAATAAACACGCTATCAAGTCAATACCATTGCTTTATTGCAAAAAATTTTGTAAGACCGTAGATCGAAAGGAAAAGAGCAAAAAGTGTTATTCCTTACAATTGCTCGATGACTGTTACTCTTAAAAATTTCTAGATGAAAGATCTGAAAACTAGAATCTTGGAGCTTCAAAATGTTATTTTATCATCCCGATACGACCATTTTTCACGTAAATACAGCCCTTCAAAAATCACTAAAAAATTAACAATTTTTTTTGTTCCTTTAATTTTTTGTAGTAGTATATATCTCAGAAACGGTGGCTCTTAGGAAAAACGTATTGAGACATTTTTTATAGATAATTATATGATCAACAATTTTATGATAAAACCCATTTTTGACCCCTTTGACCTTGAATAAAATTTTTTCCACGTACAGGATCGATGAGGACTTTTCAACACTTATTTATAATGGTGTTCCGAACATTCGTACCAATTTTCAGATCTTCCCTAATTCTTGTACCTTTACTACTATTTTTAGGACTAAATTGATCGGATTAATGCTTGATAAAATATTATGTTAAAAAACTTAATAAAAAATTGGATGATTACTAAACTGATGGACTAATCATAAATGTTACCATATACAGCTTAAATAAGTAACTTATTTTAAACATATAATCCATTGATAGCGCTATCTATCAATCATCGGACGAACTATGACTACTGCGGCATCTCTCCCGCACTTACCCTATTAAATGAAAATTTTTAACTGCTTTCCCTGTTGAAACTTTCAGACACGCGTACGCAGAAATAATTAAGGAAATCACCAAGTGCCAACTAATTAAAAACATCCTGTATTTATTACAATATTTCCTAAGAATAAATATTTCTTATTCTGCATAACTAAATACCATATGTTTGTTGAAGCAAATAACAACAAAACATCCGCAGTTCGCGTCCGTCTCGAGGAGCACCTTAGTAGCTATATTAGCTTTACAGCAGCATCTCATTTAAGTCTCTATAGCTAGCTACGGCCGAGCTGCTTGTCTTACTACAGCTACAGTAGAAAACGGCTTTTGTATGTACGTGGAATGTTATTTCCACATACCATGCTAATGCAACGTTTATCATTATTAGTTGACAAGAATTATTCATCAAAATGTTTTTTTTTCCAAGACGATCCGCGTTTTTTTCTTCCTTTTTATGCTCTAAAATATATTCATAACTTCTGTTAAAAGATTCACATCAGATATATGTGTGTAAGTTTAGTTAGAAAAAATTACAGTAGTGGGCATTGGTATCAATTAAGCAATTATCTGATTCATTTAAGAAATTTCAAGCAGTTAATTAAGTTTACGACGAGAAAAGTATTTCAATAAATAATTTTAAAAATTTATTTCATTAAGGTATTTGGTGCGAGATAATCAGAGACAAAAGTATAGCTCAACGAAAAAATTTTCTTTTATCAAAAATTATATTTAAAAAACGGTGCGGTCAATAATTTTTATTTGTTATTAAATATGGTTTGTAACTTTGTATTTTATAACATATTATTTTTTTATCAAATTCCTTTGACACGTTTTCATTTTATTCAAAAAAAGAAAATAGAGTTTTCCCATAAGAGCCCGTGTTGAAATTACAAAACTTTGAAACAGTTTTTTTCAAAATTCGGGCGGTCAATGTTTTTTCGGTATAGGCTCGTATTATTGGTATTGAATTAAATAAATGTCTAGAGATGTTTCGTTAAAATCCTTTGAAAAATCGTTTTCGGCACCAACTACCTTAAGGTAGTTGAAAAATATTTTCAAAACCGATTTTACTACAAAAAAATTGCAAGGTTTTGACGAGATTTCAACGAAGGTTCTTCAAAATGGGTAGAGAACAGTTCATCAAAAACAATTGGATAATTCAAAAGTTATGCTATTTGATGCGATTTAGTATTTTAATGGGGTACCAGGTTAGCGGCGTAACTACCGTTACTTCGATTGTGATGAAATCAGTAAAAGACCATGTAGGAATCAAACTGCATAATTTCTGGAAATTTCATTAAAAATAATCGAATAATTCAGAAGTTATGGCACTTGGTGCGATCTGGTTACACACAGACGGACCGACAGACAGATACGAAATCAAAATTGTTCAAGAAGCTTTAAAACGTAAAATGTACAGTGGACTTTCGGATACTGTCCAATCAAAAATTGTCAATATTGCAGTGATAGAGATTTAAACATCGCATGTTTACATCACACGAATACTACAAACACAATTTTTGTGAATACAATGTTCGTATGACGTAAATATACGATGATTAAATTCCTAACACTCAAATATGGACAATTTGCGATTAGACAATCTCCGAAAGTCCACTGTAGTTGAAAATTTTCAATTTAGGAGGACAAAAATTTTTATATTTAAGTGATTGCAATGTTTTTGCAACTTTAGTAGTATCAGAAGCAATAACATCTGTTAGGACTATATATCAGTTAATTTTTGTCCTTGTTAAACTACTAAAATTCAGTAAATTTATGGAAACCGAAATAAACCAAAATAAATTTTAAAATTTGAATAACTGAAATTATATTTAATATGCATTTAGTTGGTATTAAATACTTGCGTATTTGCATTATTTCAGTACCAACCTTGCGACATAAATTTTCACTTCGGTCTTAAACCAAATTTTGATAGAGGCCTTAATAATTACAGATTAGTCTACTAAGCTTGTTGTTGCCAGTCTATGAGATTACAGGCTATCTGGAAACTCATATCAAGCAAGATCTTGAAAACCGTTCTTGAAATTTTGAAGTACTTCTTAATACTTATCGAATGGAAAGTATATATTTTAGAATTGGGAAGTCGTTCAATCCTAGACAGAGCCGAAGGCTGTTTACAAAATAGCATTAAAGTTTTTAATATTAAAAAAAAAAAAAATAACTTCAGACGAAATGACATAATATTTAATTTTGCAACAACTATAATTTTTAGGTTTTTAATTAATCGATTAAACAATTCATTTTTTCGATGTCAACATAATTATACGCCTTTCTGTATTTTGAGTATAATTTCACTCAACAAAAACTATTCCATTAAACAAAAAAAATAAATAAATACTGAATACATCTACTTATTCTAACTACAATAATTCTTTCATCAATACTCAACGTTATAGATACACAAAACTGCATATACCTACAACTACCATAGAAGCACTGCAAAGTTACAACTAAGTTGTAGTAGCTTCAGTTAGCTAATTGGAAGTTATTTATATTTACAATATCAATTTATTATTCTGACAATTAAAAGCAAATATTTTAATAATCGTAAAAGATGATATACATTAGAATATTACATATTTATACATAAATGTAGTAACATCCGACATTGCCATTTAGAGTTATTTAGAGTCCATCATTTACATTGTGCATAATGTATGTATAATAATATGGTCTGTCGGGAAATACATGTGTATTATAAATAGTTACCTATGCAAGTAGAAACCGTTGATGTTGTACCGTCAATTGGAGTGAATTTGGACATAGGGGTGGGAAAAGGTGCTCATGGACTTGGCTTAAAATAGTAGACGTAAATGCGGTAATATATCTTTCTTAAACTATAGTCGAACAATTATTCTTTCGGGTAAGCTAATACGGGTGAGCTATTTTTTCGGGTAATAGTAACTAAGATTTAAGTTGGATAAAAAATATTTTGTTTCTTAAAACTTCATTTGAAAACAGTTTAGTGTTATTATTTAGTTTGGTGTTATTATTTTGAAAATCTTTATTTATTTTTTTTAAGAGAAAATCATTTCACACATAGGTTAAGTTAGGGGTTAACAGCGAAGGAAAAGGGGTGAGTTGAGACAGTACATGGGTTAATATACATATCAAGTATGAATGGACGAATATGGGGTGATTAGGTATATATGTTAGATGGGTTGGAACATGAAACCCATTATCGTCTCTTTTGACCCCAACCACAGAGTAAAAACTGCATGATTTTTGTCATTTTTTCAAAAAATTTTGACTACGGTAATAAAATGACCATACTCGCCTAAATTTTGATTACATTAAAGAATGCATACTCGTAAAAGGAATACAAAAAGAATACGTAGTGAAATTTGAATTTGTGCCTATTCATTCCGGTTTACGGTACTGAAGCAAATATGAGACTTGAGTTGCTGATGTGGTTAAGGCACTCACTCTGAGGTTCCTTCATGTTCATATATAAATATGGAAAGGTAAATTATTGCCGACATTTAAACTAATAAATACACTGATATGTAATATTTAACTTTTTTTTATTTACGTTGTATCATATTAATTATTTCATATTCATAAATTAAATCGTCATAGTAAGCGAATTATAATAAGGAGTTGCAATTCTGATTACTATAGAATAGGAGCGCAAAAAATTGTCAATTTTCCAATTTGTTTAACACTCACGGTCATGGTCGTCGTCCAGCGTCAAGTAAAACCTGAATAACAGTGACACAACGCTGTACCGCGTCAACAATTCAATATAAAGTCAATTAGTTTTAAAAATTGTGTTCCAGTTGAGCGCATCGTCATAATAGATTGTGGTTTTCGCCGCCCCGGGCAAAAGGAAATAATTCCGCCTCTGTGCAAAATCGGTGACCATTCTTTTTTGGTCGCTGGGTATGAAAATTCCGCCCTCTTTTTTTTACACCGGCGACCGTTTTTTACAAAAAAATACCGCCCTTTAAATTTCCCGCCCCGGGCAAATCTTTTTTTTTACTGGTCGCTTGTAAAATTGCCACCCTCTGTTTACAAAAATTCACAAAATCCCCGCCCTTAAAATTTGCCACCCCGGGCAAATGCCCCCCCCCCTCGCTTGGAGCGGGCCCTGCAGGAGTTTCCAAACTTCTGCATCAATGGTTTAAATTTTAAAATAACCAACATATTTGGGTAGACAAATAAAGAAAACAAGGGAAAAGTTGATACTAATTTTAAGGCTGTTGGATCACATACAATATTACTGATAAACTAATTAGATAAAAATATTGAATATTACATACATGTATAAAATCTCAGTAGTATGCAAATATTGATAATATTTGCATATTATCGTCAATAATATTGTATGTGCGCGCAGGCTGAATAGGCTTTAACATTTTTCTCTAATTCAATCAATTTAAACTGCGACTCGCTTTTTGTGAATGAATCAGCAAATCAAGTCTTTGTCACCACGAGTTATATTTTTTAGATCACAGGCCCCATTTTTGGGGTTAAGTGGTTGCATTTGGGTCGCGGGTCACACTTTGAGACGTAGGGGAGAAGCTTAATGAATGGGACGAATATTGAATGGGACAAATGAGTTTTAGCTAACAAGGAACCGTTAGCGGAAATTTGTTTTACAGTCACTAGGTGTTTTTTATATAACTATTTTTATGTGCGATATATGTGTTAACGATTTTCCGTTTGTGTCAACAAAAATTAAGAAATACGATTTTAAACAAAATAAATTAAAGTAAAAAAAATGTTTTTTAAGAAAAAGCTTTTATTTAAAAATCGGCTAAAAAAAAAACCTTTGAGTGAAGTTTGAAGCAATATGCAACATAATTTATAAAAGCTTGAGGCGTTATCATTAATTATTTCTGTTGTGGATATAAGAGCTATTTTATATTTCAGTAGTTATGAAACTTAATTAAACGCCTCAAGCTTTTATAAATTATGTTGCATATTGCTTCAAACTTCACTCAAAGGTTTCTTTTTTGTAGCCGATTTTTAAATAAAAGCTTTTTCTTAAAAAACATTTTTTTACTTTAATTTATTTTCTACTTTTTAGTCTGATTACAATTAATTTGAAAAGAAAAATTGAAGAAGTAATTTTTTACCTATATTTTAACTGGTTAATTTACCTTAATCAAGCATAACTATGGAAACAAAAAATTGCAATGTAAAATCAATGGACAAATATTTGACAATTCTAAATGTCAAAAAGTTGCACAGGACTAAAAATCAACAATTTTTTAGGGGGGCAATGTAGGACAAAACTAATTATACATATTGATATACGTGTCTAACCTTGATGACAATATTGCATTGTCATCAAGGTTAGACACGTATGTAAAATTTGAAACCCCTAGCTCAATTAGAACCTGTCTAAATTTTGATTCCAAGACTTGATCTAAACCAACATACTAACATATCAAGTTAAATAAAAGCATTTAAAAAGTAACTTTTATTTTTTTACAAATTACGAAATATTCTATAATAACCATTGTGCTTAGATTAATTGTATATTAGTTGATCATTAAATCTTTTAGTATAGACTGTAATTATACAAGTATTGTTTGCAAATTGAGGTTATGTCCTTTTTATTTCTTGCCTTTATCTTATTACTTGACAAGGGATATTGAATGGGACATTATGAATATGACCTTGACTTTTGATGTTGACCACAAAGTCAAGGTCACCATCAAATGCACCGTGAAAAATGCTGAGACTTTTGTCCTGATCATTTCCCGAAAAATGCTTTCCCACTGAAATTTTTGAGCATTTCTATATTTTTACTAACCTTTATAAATCACAAATTTTGCATTGTATTCAATAAGAATGGAATTACTGAATGGGACAAAAAGTTAATTTTTTCAAACAAAAGAATTTAGTGTTATATAAAAAGGATAAAATTTTTTTTTAGTTAAAGACATAAAGTAATATTTGAAGTATCTTTATGCTGCAAGAATTAAAATATGTATTTGATTACTTGGTTTTGAAGTCAAAACAATTTTTAAAAAAATGTCCCATTCATTAAGTCTCTCTCCTATACTACGTACTTAATTTTTGCATTAAAATATTTTGAAGGAATTATTACCCAATATAGATTTTACAGTAGCCAAAATATACGATTTGTGTAAAAATTACGAAACCATTTGTGTAAAAAATTTAGTGATTTATAAAAACTAAAAACAAATTTATAATATCACAACTCTATCTACTATACGCATTTAAATTAATTAATTTTACTTTTACATATTTATTAATAAATAATAAAATTGTTTACATACATGTTAATTACAAATAGATTGTTCTCTTCTGGAACGAAAAAGAACTTAAAATGAATGAATCGTTTCTCCTTGTCTAATCAAATCTAGTTTAATATTGACGTGACGTCATGTTTCTAAAATGTCGATCTGTGGTCGATCGTTTGTCTGATGAACACCACAGGCGGTCACCAGATTTGTGTGTTTGTAGCTTTCATAGTCGGCTTGGGTGTGCTTAATTCATTAGATTACATGTAATAATTTTCATCTTTAAAAGTGGATTGAATGAAATATTGTCAAGTCGGTCTGTATTTGCATAAACAATTTTTATAGCTATCATATATTTTTATTAAATAAATTACTATTAATAATAGCAAAATTATTGTTTTTTTAAAAGTAAACAAATTAACAAATTAACTAAGTTAGTGAACCTGTAATTAACATTCTTTAGCAGCGATTTTTGGCAGAACAACTTGAAATACTTCCTACAAGATAAATTTTAGACATTCTTAAAAATTGGTCGGTAGAATTAATCCGCCAACCGCGGAGAACTTGGAATTCGCGTTACAAATATTGTGAAAATTATAGCGGGCAACGCTGTTATCATCTGTTTCACCATTTTATACCGAAAAATCAAAAATTCTATCGCGGTTGGAGGGTTAAATAATACGATTTGTAATATCAAAAGATTTTATGAAGTTTAACTAATGGTATATTTCAACTAGTGTTGACTTAAACCTCGATCTTAATAGGTTGATTAAGAAGGCAAAAAATTAACGTAGTTTCTCTGAGATAGACAGGTACAAAAGTATATCTCAACGAAAAAATTTTCTTTTATCAAAAATTAAATAATGTATTAATATCCTTCAATTATTATATTTGTATACCACTTGTTTTTTTTTTTTTAATTTCGGCGCGCTTATGTTGTAGCAATACATAAATACATAAATTATATTTCAAAAACGGCGTAGTGAAAATTTTTTATTTCTTATTCAATATTGTTTGTAACTGTGTATTTTATCAAATTCCTTTGACACGTTTTCATTTTATTCAAAAAAATAGTTTTCCCATAAGAGCCCGTGTTAAAATTACAAAACTTTGAAATCGTTTTTCTCAAAATTGGGGTAGTCAATTTTAATCGGAATAGGCTCGTATTATTGGTCTTGAATTAAATAAATCTCTAGAGAAGTTTCGTTAAAATCCTTTGAAAAAATCGTTTTATCGACCAACTACCTTAAATTGATATCATAAAAATATTGGCTGATGACTAAAAAACTAGAATATTGCTGAAAACATAAAATTTCCATAATTATTTTCGAAAACTGCAAATAATTTAATTAAAACTTTATGAATACTTAAATATTTTTATTTAATTGGCCTCACCTTAAGGTGATTGACGCAACAAAGATTAAGTAATCACTAAATTCTGAAAAGGTCCATGAATTGTTGTTGCCAATTAAAATGGCCTTATGAAGAAATTTTTCCTCAAAAATTTTTTCTGTCTTTTACTTTTTTTTATTTCACTTTCGGAAGTGGAGTTAGAATCATTCACTAATCATTAAAATGCTCTTAAATTGCCCTTAAACTACCTTAATTCTAATCAAAATTACACTACAATCGCAAAAACAATCAAAATTCCATACCTAGATTCTTATTACACGCATGCAAGATAATTCAAACTCCAATCTCCATGTTATTAATTTAATTTAAAACCAATCAGAATACAATTATCAGCCATACTCGAGTGGGTTTAACAATAATTTTATTATCAACGCCATACCGAACGTGGTCTAATAACAATTTTTCTCCGTATTAGTTACATCGCTGCATCGCTTGCAACGGCTCGTACGCAATTTACGTGTTCGAAAAAAAAATTGACTAAATTAACGTTTACAATAATTATTGTGTTCCACCTTCTTCCGCTTTAATTATAATTATAATAAAAATACAAACAAAAACCAACGCATAGTGTCTCGACATATACTATGGACAGACTGGTAGTGTCTATACTATCACGTGTTAGCAATGTTGGCATGTTTTGTGCTATGGTTTTTTTTTAATTTTTTTTTATTGACTATAAGAGAGCATGGCATGAACTCTATTAATTTTTATGTTACATTCTTAATGATACTATTAATTTAAATGAGATTACTTTTTTTGAAGCAAAAAAAAGAATTGCTCTTGCAAAATAAACAATTTTTAACGGTACTCACATCTTGAAAATATTCACGAAATTGAATATTTTCAAGTACAGTGGTGGGAATACTTTTGTTCACAGTTTTTATTCAATGAATTCACTTGTTGAAAAAACTCAGGTTTTCTTTCAAATTTTATTCAAATTACTGTTATGATAAATTCATTAAAATTAGATTTCCTTAAGAGGGACCACAAGTGTGACATTTTAAAAAAATTGAAAAAATTTTTTTGCATGTTTTGATAGTCTATACTTTTAAAAATAACATACTAAAATTTCAAGTGCATATCTGAAATAGGTTTTTTGAGTTACAGCCATCCGAAGAACGGATTTTGATTTTCATTGTTAACTTTGAGGTATTGAGAAATATATGAAGGTTGATAGTTCGGGAGTTTCTGGACGTGGCTACCAGTCACATGTTGTGAAGCAGCTAGACCCTGGCACATTTAAACGACTCATCTAGTTTTACTATGACCGTTATAGTGAGTACATCGTAAATAATTTTAGTAAAAATTCTCAGTGATCAAAACTAAAAGGTAAGGTAAAGAAAAACTACATTTTTCAAATTTGCTGCAGTTATAATTCGAAGGCAAATCATCCGATCGATTTGATTCTTATTGCAGCTGCTTTTATATATGTTTCTTCGTGCCATGAACCTCCAGTTTTCCGATCGAATAAAAAATGTAATTTTTGCAGGTCAAAAATCATCAAATTTTCGCGCAAAATTTGAAACTTTTTTTAAAAGACTCCGCCATTTTGTTAAATTTCACCTTTTTTCCAATTGAGGTTCACAGCACGAGCAATACCTTCTAGTTTAATAGGCATTTTTGTTTTTTTTTAATTTCAGGCACTGTGAAGGTCGCTATCACTGCAGCAGTGGGGGGACATTTTTTTGGAGCCTTGGGAGATCGCGAATAAATCACTGAATTTTCAATTTTTGGTCCAAAAATTTTATCATGAATTTATTATATATCAAAGAATATATCCTTAAAATATTAAAACATTCTGGTCCTCCTTAACCTAAATGAAAAGTAAGGATCTTGACCAGACTTGGTCTACCCTGGAAAGGAACTGGATGTAAAATCGACATGGTTCATGATGAGAACTTCATAAAGTGACCGTTCCCCAACGGGTCACTCTCAGAAGGTACTGGATTTATTTGCAAATTAAACCCGCATAAAGTGTAACAGAGCAGAAGAGCCCTTTTCACATTCTATACAATTGTGTCGCCTTGTAGAGGCGGTTAAAATATTGGTGTTTTAGGAATAGCCCCTTATCCCCAAATTTTAGAGGAGAATCGAAATAAGGTCCCTACTTTTCTTCAACTTAGTTTACGGTAAAGAAGTTTACGTATAGCGAGCCTCCTTATTTTCTTCAAATTACCGAATTACAATCAGGACCGTCAAGAGGAGGGGGAGAGCTGAGGTTGTAACCCGGAAGTCTGGAGGTTCGGTGTCATTATGTTAAGGGGCTCGGATAAAAGTGTAGTATAGTGTTTTGTGTTTTTTTTTTTGTTTTAAGCGGCGACTATATTTTGGGGTTTTTAGGAAAAAATTTTGCTTGTCCCTGGGGCCTGTCATTTCTCTTACCGGCCCTGATTACAGTATAACCAAGGGAACATTTTTGTATCATATCCTTGTTAGATTATAAATTTTTTTATGTTCATGTACCGTAAAAGGAGATCAATGGCGATTTGACAGAAAAGCGAAATAAATTCTATAACTTAACCCTTTGCACTCGGTGGGCGCCGCCACGGCGACACAATAAATATTAATTCCACTCGTTAGGTGCCATAAGAAATAGATACGTATTTTATTATTTACAACACGCTAGGGGACCTAAGGCCCGATTTACATTAACGCTCCGCTCTCAGTACGATATCACTCCGCTCCCGGTTCGATAAAATATTTTTACATAATAAATAATGAGTGTATTCACATCATCGCTCTGATATCGGTCCGATATCAGTCATGGTTCGCTCTCGCTTCAATACCGCTCCAATACCAATACCACTGAGATAATATTTTATCGGAGCGATATGAGACCCTATATCGATGATAGTGAAGACGTTTTTGATTCCACTTCGCTCCGTTTCTCAGCCTTCTTCATTTATTTGAAAATTATTATATTAGGAAAACATGATACAACACAACGACGCGACGTCTTGCTACAATATATTGTGATACATACTACTAAAATTAACTAATAGATATATTGTATTATGGATATTATGTTCTCCTAATACAATAGTGTTTGCAGCGTTTTAAAACTACTGTCGAGTAGCTGAGTACCCATACTAAAAAATGGTTCGAGTGCAAAGGGTTAATTATTGCACATTTTGACTATTAGTTTTTCTACCTTAATTGTTCTTGTAATATAACCAGTTTTAATACTAAATTAAATTAATTTATTATTATTTATTAACAGCAGCTTGTGGTGAATTCAAACACAATCATTTTCAGAGTTATGCAAAGAATTCAAAAGACGAAAAATTCAAAATTTCAAAACCTTGCTTTAAGTCGATAAAAAAAGATGTGGCACAAGTCAATTAATTCTAACAATTCTGGAGCCACTTGTCTGGCAGTAGAGTTGTGACAAGATTGAATAAATACAAATAAATATAAGGAATTTTATAACTGCATAAAACTCTTTGATTTCAATAAAACTAAAAAAAAAAAGTGTATCGGAAAAAATCAATTAAATTCTACCACTTTTTTCTAAAACATTTCACCGACATAACAGTGGATATACCTAGAACTATTTGAAATAAACTTAACCCAAACCAGTAATAGTATGTCTTTTTTCTGCATCATCATTCTTATCGATTTACTCCAACACCTCTTGGGAATTGATAGTTCTATATAGTCTCATACTCGTGGCAACTTTAATATTCGAAGAATACTATTTGTAAAATAGTCGTTTGACTATTGACTGCATAAATAAATAAATACATATTCTAATTACTAAATGAATAGCTTGGATTATGTTTAATTAAAATTTCTTATCAGCTCCAAAAGATCAGAACACACATCACACTAAATACACTACGAGTATGTAGCATAGTTTAGCATAGTTTAGCACACCATTCCAGTCTTTCAATACACATTTTATTGTACACTAGAAGTAATTAGAGTTAGTGTATACCTACGTTCATATTTGGTGTTGTAAATAATAGCAATTACAATCAAAATAATATATAAAGACAAATTAAATAGTTACGTGATGTATTTATATTTATATTAATAATTTATAGAAATAATCAGGAAAATATTTGCACAAAACATTGTTGAATAAATTGAAAAATATTGTATATTTTTCAATAAATAATATTTATATAGAAGAAATGGAGTCAGGTACAAGATTTCACAAAAGTAGTTATGTAGAAGCATCACTCATTGCAACACAAAAAAGATTGGATTCTTTATGGTGTACCTACTGTTGATCCACAATAATGCGACCCCTGTATTAATTTGATAAAAGAGGCTAATTTTTTCATGCAGGTTCTAACTATCACGTGACGTCTTGCTCTGACAATGACTCACGCTCACGTTTATTGGTTTGGTCCGCGAACCCCTTTTGCACTTATAAATTCCAAAGCTCTACCCCTCCGAAGAATGAGTAGGTATGTGTAGAAGAACATAGAACAAAGAAATTTTAAACAATATATAATTCAGAAAAAAGAGACGAACACTCAAAATTATTATTTTAAAAAATTATAAAAATATCAAAAATAGTAATAATAATAGAAAAAAGTATGTGAAATTCGTAATAAAAAATAGTATGTGCAACTCGTGCGGGATTGTCGATTGCCCCACTCAAGCGAATGGGGCAACTCAACTTCGCTTTCATGGGCAATCGGCAATTTCCCGCACTTATTGCACAATATACTATTTCACGACCCTCACTTTGAAAATCACTAGAGTATAGGATGGTATCGTACAAAAAGTTAAAAGTTACAAGAAGTTGGTAACAATACCTTATAGTTTGACAAGTTGTATAATCCGACATTACTCTGCAAAGCATTTTTATCAAGAAATATTTATTGTTCAGAAATTGGCCCATTTGAACTTGGGTTTATATCAAGTACCTAAAAAATTAAATTTTTCAATTATTGCGAGCAGTGACCCAGGCTCCAGAACGAGTGGGACTGGGGCTTTGGATTAAGTATGAATGATTTATGAATTATAGTTGTAAATTCAAAGCTGAATTTCACGGAGGATGTTGAGACATCAATTCAATTAATGCATATTTCAATCAAAAAAAAAAAAAAAATATATATATATATATATATATATATATATATATATATATATATAAATTAAAACTATAAAAAATTTTAATTTTACCCAACGCTTTCACCATTCGCCAACCTAAGTGAGGAACTATAATTTTTTTTGCTCAACGCTCTCACAATATTTGCTATTTTCTTTTTATGCCTATTGTTTTTGGAGACAGAAAGCAGGTAAAAAACTTTAAGGCCCGATTTACATTAACGCTCCACTCTCGGTACGATATTACTACGATTCGATATAATCTTGTTGTGTTCACATTACAGTGCTGATATCATGCTAGAACCTATTCGTTCTCTATTGACGTTATAATGTCGCTCTGGGTACGCCCCCAGTTCGGTCTCAGTTCGATAAAAATATATTTTCATAACAACTGAATGCAAGCGGAGTGGAGTGGAATCAAAAAAGTGTTTACACTATAGGTACAAGCCATAACAAGTCTGATATCGCCCCGATAAAATATTACCTGAGTGGTATTGATATTGGAATAACATTGGAGCGAAAGTGAACCGTGACTTATATCGGACCGATTTCAGAGCGATGATGTGAATACACTCGAACCAGGAGCGGAGTGATATCGTATCGAGAGCGGAGCGTTAATGTAAATCGGGCCTAATCTAGAACCATAAAATTTTAATAAAACCGCGAAGGCATTTTAGGCATTTTTTAAAATAATTTTTATTTAAAATCTGTTTAAGAAGTGATGAGACTAAATTACTTGCTGACTGATTTCTTCATATAGCAAATCGATTTCTAACAAATTCTTTCACAGTTTGGCCAATTACATTAATCCTAAATTTTCAACAGAAGTTAAAACTAATTTCGTATGAGTGAAACCACGCATTTTAATATACTTTGACAAGTCTGGGGGTAAATGCACAAGCTTACTTTTGATTAAACTTACTTTTTGAACACCTATATTTACTGTTATATTGTTGAATAATATTTTTAATAATATGTATACCTATACATAAGCTGAAGCTGTTGCAATGTAAAAAATTCAAAACAGAACAAAAAAGAAGAAAAAAACAGATTGAAGAATTTATTTTATACATTAAAGAAATTTTATGACGCGAATTCTATTTAATACAAAAAAATAACTTAATAATCTAATAATCTATTAGCTACCTTGATACACAAGCACTTAGATAGATATAAGAAAATAGATTTACAATTACTGATACAATTTCAAAAATTTATGACCCTGAAAGGAAAAATTATAATTGTCAATGACTGCTAATGATTTACGGTCTAATGAATAAGAAAATATAATTATTATTTGCGGTTAAACAACCAATCAATGTAGTTATGGTGTGTTTGCAGTAGCTATACTGTAGCTACTGTACAGCTTACATACTTTTTTTTCTTCATTCCTTTCTAGGTACGTAGGCTATAGTGAAGCTACAGCTATTTGAGAATATCAGGTGTAGTAATCGCAGATCAATTTAGATAATAATGATAGAAATTGAATTTAACGCGCATTTTCCAGACTAGAGTGTATAACAGACGCCGCCCACATCATTATTTTCCTACCTTAACGGAGAAAATGTTGGTAGGGTTATAGAATTTGTTAGCTATACGTCTGCAGCCGTCATCTAAGGAACAATATCGATATTCATCTGGAATTGTGAAGGGACACTGCAGAAAACATTGACGACTATCACTTGGGATTCGAACCTACAATCTACCAATCAACAAGTGCCAGTGCCTAGTACGCTCGACCACTCTGTTGGTTATATATGGTGTATTAAAGGGAGCAAAATTTTAGGTAACATTGTGTTCAGTAATTCTGGAGTTATCACAATATTTAACATTTTGAAGAAAGTGGAGAAAACTTTTCTCCAGATTTCGCTTGTAAAAATTGCTAAAGCTTGGATAGAAAGTGTTACAAAAGTGACCCGTTATTAAAGAAAAAATCTCGTGATTTAAGAAATCTTTAAATTTTTCATATATTTTTTTCAAAGACGCGCTTATTTCCGTTAGCAACGGGCAACTACATGTAGTTTTCCACACGGAAAACTACAAAAAAATTTTGTACTTTTTATTCGAACCGCCGCCATTTTTTCAAATTTCAAAGACGAAAAAGATTTGAAACAATTTTATTTTTTTCCAAATGAAAACTGCGACCGCAATCGTGGGAAACAATATCCGCCCTTTTTTAGAAGCACTGTTTTAAAAAAATTATAAAAAATAAATCAAAATGATTAAAAAATTGCTTTTGTATTATTAAATAAGGGTATTAATTGTAAAAAAGAAAATCATCCCCATTTCCGCATCCTATCCATTCGAAAAAAAAAATCGCGAAAATTGACCATTTTTCGGCCGATCACACTGTGATGGTACCTTAAGAAAGAAGTAGACGATTACTGATTAATGTGAGAAATTAGAAATGTCAAATATTTGTTTTTCAAATCCTTTCAGTTGAATTCGGTGAGATCACTTCGCGAGGAATTTTAATTAAATCGTGTATGCAAATTTTTTTGTTAATTCTGTTTATTCCCTTGACACGTAAAAAAAGAATAACAAATTTCACCTAAAGGTATACACATAACAGGTACGCATATTATGGATGACATTGCAGATTTTATTTAAAATGACTTATTAGTCGAATTTTCTCTGAATAATTAGACTTATACAGTCTATACGATAAGAGCTGCGAGAGGCGAGACCAGGGGCGCTATCCGTTTTCGGACCCGTAGAACACGATTATGTAAAAAAAAGATGTCTGATATATATATATATATATATATATATATATATATATATATATATATATATATATATATATATATATATATATATATATATATATATATTTTCCCGCAACCTTTTAATATGTGTAGGGCCCCCCTATGGAAGTTAAGAGATGAAATTTGGTAAGTGGGGCTTATTCCGATGCACAACAATACTATCAAAGTGGGGTCAAATTTTGGGCAAATTTTTTTTCGGACCCGACCTTTAAGGGGGTGGTGAGGGGCGGAAAAGCAATAAAACTTTTCCAAACCGGTTTTAAATAATGTTTCGGTCAATTATCTACAACATATCCAAAATTCAGCTTCCTAGGATGATATGGTGGGAGTAGAGGGGGGAAAAACGATTTTCGCTGGATCTAACAGGCCCCCAGCCCCCCAGAATTCACGTAGAGGGTTGAAATTTGGTGTGTTGATAAAGTTCGTACCTAGGTTGTGCTTTTTGGAGGTTTTAATATTTTACCCCCACCCCCCTCATTTTTAAGCTACAATTTCATGCATTTTCGACGTTTTCGAAGTTTGTACCACTCGCACAGGTCACCCGAATAAACCTAGAGGGCTGAAATTTTGTATTCGGATTGTGTTAGTATTAAGGGGGTGCCTTTTGGGGCTCTCGACTTTTAACCCCTACCCCCACCATTTTCATACCCAAAAGAACATGATTTTTCTTGTTTTTTAACAGTTTCGTTCGGGTCAAAATCTCCCCAAATAAACCTAGAGGGCTGAAATTTGGTGTACAGGTTAAGCTAATAGCCAGACACTGTTTTTTGGAGGTTTCAACTTTTAACCCTTACCCCCACGATTTTTACGCCAATATTTCCTTAATTTTTTTGCTTGTTTTCTAACATGTCTAGAGACTCCATAAGGAAACCTAGAGGGCTGAAATTTTGTACGTGTATTCAGTTAGTATCCAGCTAGTACCTTGTAGGGAGTCCGCATCACTTTTCCCCCCACTTCTCCCATTTTTACATCGGAATTGAATGCTATTGTTAAATGTGTTTTAAAAGCATTATGTTTATTCTAAATACAAGTAGGCGAATAGTAATTTTAAAAAATTTAAAAAAAAGTGAACTTACTTTTATGACAAATGAAATACATACATATTAAGTAATTTAAAAATGTTATTAAAGTCACTGTTTATTTATAAATTAGGAATTTTGGATTTTTAGTATTTATAAAATAGAAACTTTGGATTTTTTTGGAAAGAAAAAATATCTTTATAAAGGCCTTCCAGTTTACTATTTAAGGTCCTTTTTTAATTTTTAAAACTAAAACATAAAGGCAATTAGCGGATAAACATGGGCAGGAATGTCCTCGTACGAATTGTGTTGGCTTTTTTTCTGCTACCTGTTTTCGGCACAAAATTGAAATTTACTGAGATACAGCCCTTAAATACTTAAAACCTTTTTTTAAAGCCTCGATCAGCCGAACACTCATCACCAGTTTTGAAACCAACAAAATGACAATTCCGTTGTAGACTTTCAATCACATTTCGCTTGTAGACATTCAATACCGAAGATGAAGGGGAAAATTCGACTACCGTGATGGGGCCCCGCTGTTCACGGCGTTTTTTATTAATAAAAACAAATTGTAAATTGCAAGTAGCTAGGTACGTAATACATGTATCAAAATTGAATCAAAATATTTGGTTTATATTACGTAAGTGAGTTCATTCTTTAAAAGTCAATTTTGTAATTTTCAATTTGTCTATGGAATGTTTAATTTTTTGTTAATAAAACAATAGAAAACCTCGTAAGATTTTACTTTACTGATATAGTACGGTGCAGTTATTCAAAAAAACGATCTAGCCTCAACAACCAAAGTAACAGTTTCACTCCAACTCCAAATTGTTCTATACAGTCCACATATTATTTGGCAAAAAGCTACACCATTTTGAGCGTCGGGTTTTGGGGGAAGGGGGGTAGAAGTAGAACATTTACTTAGTAGTATAATTTAACGGATTTCATCAGTTTTTTTTAAAACATTTCAGAAATTATGGGGATTAGCGTAAAAAGTGTCGATACATAAATAATCTACAAGTGTCGATACAAAAATAATCTACATTAAATTGCGAACAAAAATTGTCCTATGCAAAATTTTGCTAAAGTAAACAGGTCCAGAGTTACGGAGGGTGTAAAAGCAGCAATTTTTAGTATTTTTAGTCACTGCTGCACCTATCACCAGGTGCAGTAGTAGCGGAATAAGAAGAAGAATCCTCTCGAGTGGGGGTGGAAGAAGATTGACGAACACCTGAGACCAATTTCGAGACGAACACCTGAGACTAGTCGCAATTTTCTTTTACAAAACACAATCCTGTATAAAAAAAATTAGTTTCCTTAGTGATAATGAATCATATGTTTTTCAAAAAATTTAAAAATACTAAAAATTGCTACTTTTACACCCTTCATAACTCTAGAACTCTTTACTTTAGCAAGATTATGCATTGAACTATTTTTGTTCGCAATTTAATGTAGATTATTTTTGTATAGGCATTTTTTGCGCTAAACTGCATAGTTTTCGAAATATTTAAGAAAAACTGACGAAAACCGTTAATTTGCCTACTTCTACCCTCCTCTCTCCCAAACCCGACGCTCAGACTGGTATAACTTTTTACCAAACAATATGTGGGCGGTATAGAACAATTTGGAGTTGGAGTGAAACTGTTACTTTGGATGTTAAGGTTTGGGTCTAATTGCACCGTATTAATATTATCGTTTTAAAATTTCATTTTGTGAAAAGAAGTTGGTAAATGTAAAAAAAAAAAAAAAAATTCTAAAATTCTTCCATAAAGTGACGTTTCTTTAATTTCATAAAATTCAAAAATTGCTTTTAAACATTTCTCTGATGTTTAAAAAGTATCAATGTTTTTCTGAATTACATAGTAGACTAAGTGGTCGGATGGACGGTAATGATTCCAGACTACAAGAAATGTATTCAGAGTTAAAGAATTGCTTCTAAGCATTTCTCTAATACTAAAAGAAGTATCAATATTTTTTCGAATCACATGGACGACCAAGTGGTCGGAAACGACATTTCACGACATAATGTTATAATGTTATTCTAGTTAATGGCGGAAATGACTCCAGACTACAAGAAATCTGTTTAAAATTAAAGAATGATTTTTAGACATTTCTCTAATGCCTAAAAGGCGTAGATGTTTTTCTGAATTACATGGCAGATTGGTCGGAAAACGACATTTCATATTACACGAGCTAATTTCATTCCAGTTATTGGTTTAAATGAATCCAGACTACAAGAGTTCTTTTTAAAAATAAAGAATTGCCTCTAAGTATTTCTCTAATGCTCAAAAAAGTATCAATATTTTTCTAAATTACGTGGCAGATCAAGTGGTCGGAAAACGACATTTCATATTACACGAGCTGATGTCATTCCAATTAATGGTGAAAATGACTCCGGACTACAAGATTGCTATTTAAGATTAAAGAATTGTTTTTAAACATTTCTCTAATGTTCAAAAAAAGTGTTGATATTTTTTTTTAATTACACGGCAGACCAAGTAGTCGTAAAACGACATTTCATATTACACGACCAAATGTGATTCCAACTTCCAGTCTAAATTAGTAATATTCAGTAAACACCACTGATATAATACATTTCCTTAGAGAGAGAAATACTATTGACGACAATATGATATTTTTGAATGAATACATAGATTTCAATATTAATTATATACTTATTTTGAATTTTATTTTAAATTCTATATCGAAAAAAAGGAAAACAGTACCAGAACACTCGTAAGCACTGTTTCAATCGCCAAACATCTTTTTTTTCTTAAGTCAGTCACTAGCCTATTAAGTTTAAATTTAAAATAGGAGTTAAAAGAAAATAATACAAATTTTACTCATTTTCTATAATGAACATTACCCATGACTGATCTTTCAAAAGCATCTCATTAATATAGTCATCAAGAGAAGTGTTTACGATACATAAATGGGGAAATTACGTCTCTCTGACAGAATAATTTGGTGTTAGAGACTAAAAAATACAATATTATAAAATTCAACAATTATAAACACAATCTTTACTCAGTAACAATATTTACCCAGAAAAATATTATCTAGATTTTTCATACACTTATTATACAGAAGAAACTAATAAATTATTTGCATAGAAGATATTCGCACGATTGGAAACCTAACCTAACTGTACCATACTGTAAAATTTTATTACATAGATATAAATAAACTTTTATAATAATTGCCCAAGTATGCAATATTAGGTATAACCAGTATGTGATGTGCTCATATAATTGCACAGAAGACTTGTTAACTATTTTGCTAACAATTTAACAAATAATTGCAACAATACGTTTACTTGTTTTCGTATGGATATTGTTACTTAAAAGTATATCAGCGAATATAATTTATGTATAAGGGCACGGCAGGAGCACACCGCTAATCATATACAAGTGGAACACTGTGCATACCATTTTGTATTTATGATACAACTAGGTACACCGTTCAGTTAGAATATTATACATTATTTATTATTATCTTGTGTTCATTTCATATACACATATTTAACCTGTTATCAGTGGCGTAATTACAAAGTGAAAAATATATAAGCATATTTAAAAAGATAAATTTATACCTAGAACCGCCACTGTGATGATTAATCATGAAATTACTAAAGATGATATCAGTTAGTATATTTATTATGATAATTTTGTAATTTGTTTCATTTTTATAGTTGGAAATCGATAAGCAAGTTATTTAGTTGTTGGTCAACTTTAAAAAATCTCAGTACACTTAAGGCGTTATATCACTTTGAAATCTCCAAAAAAGAAGGTTCAAATTAGGTTTGCCGGATTTTACATGATTTGGGATACACAAAAATTATTTTCCCTCAATTTACAAAACAAAATGGCGGTACGGGGGTAAGTCGAATACTAACGGTTTTTTGCTTCGAAGGGGTTTATGGTGGCCAGCATAACAATTTTCAAACTGCAGTCAGAAATTTAAAAAAATTTCATCATTTAGATTAGTTTTACTAAAGCGGTACACAAGATTATTAAAAAATATTTATTTGACGTTAAATGGTACCAGATTGAAAAAAATTTTTGAAAAATCTATGAAAAGGTCAACTTTAATTTGATTTAAGCTTAAAAAAAAATTATTTTTTAACCAATTTCAAATTATAGGACCCTAAATAAGTCAATGGAATGAAAATTGCTAGACTGATCTTGCTCACCGTTTTGGAAAACGTAGTTTCGAGAAAAATACATCCAAAGTTTCAAAACTTGCTTATGATTTTGTGCTTCTTTATGGGTTATTTATATAAATATAATTGACCTGTAGTTTAAAAAAAAAAAACTTATCGACCAAGCTGAGAGATTCCAAAATGTTACCCCTAGCAAAGTGGCGTCTTTCAACGTTTTCAACCGCTTGAAATCGTTTCAGAAGCCGAGTTCAAAGCAATTTTTAAAATATTTTTGCATTTATAGGGTAAGTGCGGGAGAGACGCCGCAGTAGCCATAGTTCGTCCGTTGATTGATAGATAGCACTATTAATGGATTATATGTTTAAAATAAGTTATTTATCTAAGCTGTATATGGTAACATTTATGATTAATCCATCAGTTTAGTAATTATCCAACTTTTTATTATTGAAAAATAAGTTTTTTAACATAATATTTTATCAAGCATTTAATTCATTAGAATTTAAGAATGTATATTTCATTTTTTTAATGAAAATGAGTTTTGTTATTAATTTAATGCCACGTAAATATAAAAGATCTATTAATTGATCAGGAAGAGCCCTCATATTAGTGAAGATAACGAAAATAATGATGATTGCTTGTGTATTGAATGTTTTGAAAAGTACACAGAAACAAAAAAAAGTTGACTGGTTAAGATGTATAAAGTGCAAAAATGGTTACATATGGCATGCATCATGTATGAAAATGTGTGTAAAATGTAAAATTTTTTTTTTAGAACTATGCGGGGTCTGTCCTTTTTTGATGCGGCGTCTCTATCATAGGTGTGGGAGAGACGCCGCTTTGCAAGCTCTACAAAAATGTTAATTATAAATCCTTCATGACTCAAAATTTAAAATTATTTATAAATAATTTTAAAGAACAATGTTTACATTTATTGTGTACCAAATTTCAAATCAATTAAATGCATACTTTATGAATTATCAAGTGTTTTCAAAATGTGCGACATCTCTCCCGTATTCACCCTAATTCATTATGAATATCATTCTAGTTATACGTCATTGAAGCTAATAAGAAAGGGAAGGATTTTTCTTTAAAAGTCATGTAACGCCTTAAGTACCTATGTATGTGGAATTTTATTCTAGATCAGAATTTTTTCTCATATGTTTTTAGGTTAAAAAATTAATTAGTTAATGAAAACAGACGTACAGTTATTAAAAAATTATTGATTTAAATTTTTTTAACTATAATGAGCTCCATAATAAGAAAATATTTCTTGCGTTAAATTTCACATAAAAAATGTAATTTATATCCATTTTAACAAATTTTTAGATTGTCATGTATTATACAAACTTAATTATTGTTCGATTAATTTAAATCATATAATACAGTAATGTACAAAAATATTCCATCGGCTTTTTGAAATCTGTCGTATATGCGTTCCTATACCATTGATTCGATTGCTATGAAACTTTGGTGAATTGTTATGCGCACGCCTGTAAAGATTTCTATATATTAGTATAACCATTTTTCAAACGATGGCGCGCGAGTCGTCTCAAAAATGTGTGTATTTCATATAGTTAATTGCGATTCACACTAGCTATCAACAAGACACATCGGATTTTTAAAAGTCAAAGTCTTGACAATTTTTGGTTGTTTCCTGCAAAAATTGGTTAGAATTCAAAAAATATTTTAATTTTTTTTTACACCACCGAAAGGAGGGCAAAAAATTATTTTTTATTTAAACCAAAAATTAGCTTTTCGTTCTAAGTGGACTAGTTTTTGAGAAAAATTAAGAAATTGGCTTGAATTTGTTTACGATAAATGCTTCATTGTTTTTGTCATTACAAGAACAATATTTATATCTCTTTCATTATTCAAAATAAAAGTTAACTAACTGTTTGAGAGCTAAACTATTTTAGATGTATACAGATTGTTACAATCCGTCACACAAGTGCGTCGTCTCCATATTTAAAAGAAAAATTATTATTTCTCAGAAATGAATAAATTGATTTAAAGTACAGTAAAAGTACTATTACGCAGCCTCCATTATTGTCTAGAATTTTTGGGCACCATTTTGGCATACTTTTTATAAGATTTTTCGCATTTGTTGCGGTAACGACCGACAGAGAGCTCGGATATGGCGGCACACCTGTTTTAATAAAAGACCAAGTACCTATATTTGGCAGAAACCCATGTGTAAAAACACGCTTCGTCAGTAAAAATTACATTACTCCAATCACGATTCAAATTTTGCATAGCCCACAAGCGTCACTTTTTGACATGCTCCGATTTGAGGAAAAATTTCAGCATCGTACTACGTCAAGAAATATTTGCTTCGTTTAGTCGTTATGCTAATATTAAATTCATTTTTAGCAAATAACTTTTGTCCTTGTCGCCGTGTTAAAAAAGGTTGTCGTTGAAATAACTTGAAAATGGTTTTATCTTCTTTTTCAGAAGACCCTCGCGGTTTTTCATTCTCGGGAAAATTGTTGACGCTTTTCTGACCATTATATCGCAACACCCACTTCCATACAAAGTCTTCTGACTTGTGCATATATTTAGCAGCAGCTTATAAGTCATTTACTAAGAATTCACGAGAACATTGCCTCAAAACATTTTGCATGTGACGCACTCTTTTTGGAAATGTTGTGTTCTTATCGCTATATAAAGTAATACTGGCATCTCAAGCACAAAGCGTAGTAGTCTATCCTACGCTTCAAC
Source organism: Brachynemurus nebulosus (assembly GCA_035578155.1). Classification (NCBI taxonomy): domain Eukaryota; kingdom Metazoa; phylum Arthropoda; class Insecta; order Neuroptera; family Myrmeleontidae; genus Brachynemurus; species Brachynemurus nebulosus. The sequence continues at coordinate 3,650,071 of JAPWDM010000019.1, read as the reverse complement.
GAATGGTACAGTAGTGGAGCTTCCTAATAGTTTTCTCTTGAAACAGTCCACCGAACGCTCTTGTGTGATAGACTGTATATGAGATCCGCCAGTGTCTTATGTCTAATTTTTTTCTTTTTAATTTTCGTCGACAAATTTTTGTACACAACTGTAACCACTTTTTAAATTAAATAATAACGATTTCAACTTTAATAAAAAAAAAAAGAAAAAATTGCGTTGTTATAATGGTGTAGCGGTAATTAATTAGAAATGTAAATTAATTAATTAATTCTATTTACATTAGCCAACGATGACGATAGTTTAATTTATTTAAAATTAATTCAAAAAACCGGGATTACACGATTCAATTCAACATATGATAATATTTTGGTCGGTGCACAACAACGTATCATAATCATAAAATCTGCTTAAATTATACTTATTTTTTGAACATGAAAATCAGATTTGAGTAATAAACATTTAACAGTATTTTTTTTAAAAATTATTATTATGATTCAACATAATTTAATTTAATTGTAATTATCAAAAAAAAAAAAAAAAATTGTTGAAATATCTTTTATTCTAATCGTTATAATTAGTTAATTTATGAATTTCCAATCAGTTTCAAATACCTAAGTATAAATATTGTAAATATTTTGCATTTGTAATTCAGTGAACTACAGACTAGAACTAAATTAGTGGAACGGTCGACTGGAAATTTTTAATTAAAGTAAAAATAGATATTAACTCTGAGACGGTTTTTGAAAAATTTTAACTATGTTACATTCTGATGAATTTTTGCTTTTACTACGTGTGACTTCACCCAAATCAGACACGTGTACAGGGGGGGGGGGCAAAGGTCAGGAACCACCTCCCCTTCCCACGACAATTAATAACAGACACTAGCTGTTATTTAATTTTAAACATAGAACACTAGAAGCAAACTAATATCAAATAAAAGATTTTTAATAAACCAACTTCAAAAAGTAAAAAATAAATAATAGCATGAATTTTGAAGTCAGGCGGGGCACGTAATATAAAAAAAATGTAGATCTTGAGGAATTCATAAACTTTGCAGGAACATCCGAGCGCAGCTTTTTATACAACACCCCGTCTGACTTCAAAATTCGTGCTATTATTTATTTTTTATTTTTTGAAGTTGGTTTTTTAAAAAATCTTTTATTTCATACATTTTAATGACAATGCTTATTAGCCCTTATAGTGATAAGATGGTTAAAAAAATTACTCAACCAATGTTAATACAATTCTTATGGGACCATCTGGAGAGCTTTATCTACTAACCAAAAAAAGAATGAGGTAAATTGGCTCAGAAATGTGGGAGAAAACGATGTATGATACATAGAAAACAACAACAAAAAAAAACATACGGGTTGAATTAAAAAAAACCCTGCAGTTTTCATGCCCCTTCACTCCAAAAGGCTTGACCGTATACGCCCACCTCCTTGACCCTCAAAGAATTAAAACCGTTTTATCTTTAGCAGAAACAGAGGCGTAACTACAATGGAACAAGTGGAGTAGCCGCTCCAGAAGCATGGTAAAAAGGGGCGCAATAGGGAAAAAAATTTTTTTGCTCGCCACTCTAAATTTTGGGGAAAAAGTTTATGCTTAGGGTGGGAAAAATTTGTAGCTACGCCTCTGCGCAGAAGAAATTTATTGGGTTAAATGTTAATTTCTGGTGGTTTTTAGTTAGCTGTGTGTTCAAAGATTGTTATCTCGCAAACTGTAAGTCAGAATTTGTTCATATTTTGACATAATTTTACATCTCAAATACTAAAAGTTAACACATTCAAAAAATATTTCATTAATCCTTAAAAAACTATAATATCCATGCACCATCAAATTTTTGATCTCTGAAATATAAAACACGTCGAAAATTTCTCAATTATTTTGTATCATCGAAAAAATCAAAATACTTATCCCACATCAATTATAAATTAACGCCTTCGCAATCACGTAGGTAAAAACACATATAATGTGCATCATTTAAAATTATAAACTCACATCTAATTTAAATAATACATTGTCTATCAGTAGACTTAATATCGGAAAGATAAAAAAAAAATAAATAATACACAACTAGCCAAGCAGAGTATTGCAGTACAAGAAGCAAAGCAAACATACACATAGACACAGTAATTTAGAGATGGGCACTTTCGGTACAATTCGAATTTCTACTCGATTAAACAAAGGTCACTAAATGTCGACATGACTTCCGCAAGGATTGAAATGTGGAAAACAGCAAGCACATTATAATAAAAATAAACGGAAATGTGCCTACTAATTTTTAGATCTACAAAAGACAATGAATGTGTGTAGATACTAGATGATGTCATAATGGTTAATTTTTATTTTTTGATAAACACCCACATCACTATCTTAGACTTTATTTATACATATTACAATTACTTATATTATATTTTTGTGTGCATTGAAAACGAGAAAAATGATGGGGGGGGAACCTAGAATTTGGAAGTTATGCGTCTACAGCTGCATCTTTTTGACCATTAAATTCGAACCCTTGACGTACCAGTCGAATGTGTTAGTGCTTAAGCACGCTCAGCCATTTAAATCGCTGGTTATTCGAATTGGTGTTCATAAATTTTTAATGAAATTTCAGGAATTTAGTAAACTATAACTTACACAATTTAGGAATACTTTTTTCTGTCAATTGCATAAGCGTAACTCCAATGGAGCAAGTGGAGCAGTTGCTTGAGTTCGCATGATGAGAAGGGGCGCAAGAAGAAAAAATCTTTGCTCGTCAACAAAGACATCCCGTATTTCTTACGAGAAAGAAATGAGATTTTTTGCTAATCGGTCTTATTTTTGCAGAAAATAAGAGATTTTTGAGACAGGGACGCTTGAGTCAAATTCGTTCCAGTGCGTAAAATTTGTAGTTACGCCTCTGGTCAGTTGTAGAATTTAATTTGACCAAAAACAAACAATTTAAAACATCTCTAGGATTTTTAATTTAATGGAGAATGTGTTTGATTGATTGTCAAACTGGATTGGCACTCGAACAAACGGTCGGTAGTCTAATTGGTGAGGCGCTTGGCTAGGAAACAAGAGATCCGGGTTCGAGTTCCAGCCGAATTTTAATTAACATATCTATGACTTAAACTGTACTTTTAATATATTAGATATATTAATATACTTGATGACGTCACAGAGGTAAATATTCATTTTTTAAAAATTCATCCTCATCTAAACATATTCTCCATGGAATTATAATATATTAAAATACCGAAATTTAATTCGATTTAAAACTACAGAAGCTACAATTCAATTTTATCGATCGATATAAAACTTTTCACCGGCCCATCGCTAACCGTTAAGATCAATCGTACAACAGCAACCTGAACACGCTATACAGCTACTGCAATAAATGTGTCTTCGAATGCAAATAAATAATAAAATTTGTTAAGCAAATTAATATTGCCCCCTGTTGCGTCTATATAAATCTAATAATTATACAAAAACCACTATTGAAAAAAATAAATTTAAATAGACATCATGGACTGCGATATGCGTACACTGTAGATACAGTAAAACTACATATAAGTATTATTCATTCAAGTCTTATATATATTTATTATATGATTTCAATATTCATAATATGATAGTGGTGATGAAAGGTTTACTTACTTTGGTCAATCGATATTTTATGCAACGGGTTAAAATCAGGTAATTTATAATCGTACTGTGTGTATTATTATCGGTAAATTATCATTTTTGCAGCCGTTGTATAACGAATTAAAAATAAAATTATTTACATATGAACGGACTCTGCGACATTGCAAATAATGGTGTTGGTTGGAATAATAGACTGGTTATTAGAAATTTAAACGAGTTTGCATTATCATTGATTGTGTAAATTAATTTAGAGTAAAGAATTTTCTTTAGGTAGTTGAGTTGAACCATGATGTGTCTCTCAGTGTATTTTCTAGCACTTCCATCACAGTACTAGGTCCTGTAATGTGAAATTTTTATCTGTATTGGATGGGAATCAACAGGGAAACACTCAACACTAGGATCGGGTATAAAGTTTGAGATAATTCATCGGGAATCCGTGAAAATCCTAACTGACTTCATCAGGAAAGCTGGTTATTGCACAATATTCCACTAGAAATCAGTGCAGGGGCTAAGTGGATCCAGCTACCCTAGGAAAAAGAAGAAGATCACCTATGAAATGTCGGATATTTTGTTGACCACTCTAACGGTTTTAGTTTGACGGTTGTTGTTAAGAGTGGTTTACTTATGGTCGCAGGTTCGATAATTTATGATTTAAAACTTGTTACTTGTAGTTGAATATAAACTAAAGTCCATTGTTGTAAGTAATGTAACTGTTATTCGACGACCGCAACCGTTAGAATAAGAATGTGTCCCTGTTCTTATTCGATATTCATGATTGAGTCAGGTAACAATGAAAAACACACACTTCAACAATATTAAAGTAATTTATTAAAATCTGTTGTGGTATTTTATATAAAAATATGAAAAAAAAAAAAAATACAAAAATTAATAAAAGTTAAATGAATTGGAATACCACAACAATTGAGTGGAAAATGAGAACCTTGGGCGGTAGAGATATTACTATTCGATTCGGTGCGAATTATTCGACATTTCGAATAATTCGCACACACCTAGTAATAAACTAATAAATGAAATAATTAATGATTCAATAAAAAGTTTCCATGTTGAAAACCGCAGTCCATGTTTTTAATCACTGTCAGCGACAAATTCTCTATAATATCTTAATACAGTGTTCTAATTATCTTCTCCCAAATTGGTAATATCCACTACTGGTAAGGCACGGAAACAATTAATTTCTATTAAAAACGATAAAAATAGCAATTTTTTAATTAAACAAGCGCGGGTACATTCAAAGTTCTCTGGTGCTACAAAAACTATAGTGATACAAATATGTACCACGACAATAAGTAACAACAATAGCAGAAATTTACCATTTTTGGGTAAATCAGAAAATTTGTATCATTTATGAATTTTTTTGTTTTTGTTTTTGCTATTATTATCTATGTATTACAGGTATTGTAAAACGTAAACGACATTTATGGCAATTTCTTCCGATAGTGTGTTTTTTGTGGTTTAAAGAAACAATTGTTGTCATTGGCCAGATGTATTAAAGTGCTATTGCTACACATGTTCGAGAAACTACAGCGTCGGGTAAAATTCTAAGTTTTTATAAAATCATTTCATTGTCACTTCAATCGAGAGTACCTACTATTAAAGTATATTAACGGAAAGTAGTCAAATTTTGTAAAGAGGTTATAATTTTTAAAAATATATATGTGTTATGCAGGCAATACAGGGGCGGATACAGTGTGATGTGGTCTTGGGAGTTGCGATCCTCACCACCGCTTTTCTAAAAGAGGATAAATTACCCAATTTTTTTAATTTAATGATATTTCTAAAAGAAATTTGGTCATTTTTATGGTAAAAAACAAAATTTCGCACCTAAATTACCAAAATTCATTCAGTCACCCAAATTTAACTGTTTTCCATAAAACTAGATTTTTTAAAATTTAATGATGTCATCAGGTTTACTAAAAAAAATTTTATTTTATGACTAAATAAAGCAAAATTTTTCAACTTTTTCGCTTTCTAACACTTTTAGGAACATTTCTGGTCATCCTGGACACCCCTATAGTTCGTTTATGTGAATTTCCAGAATGGAATTCAGCTATGCTGTCATGACGCGACCTGAGCCCGGGACTATGGCAGAAATTTGTTTTGAGGTCCCTAGAAACCGAAAATAATATTCACTAAAATTTATATATATATATATATATATATATATATATATATATATATATATATATATATATATATATATATATGTGTCAGCGCTATAACTCTCCGAACGAAGTATCCAATTTTTATGAAACTACGAAACTTGTTGAGAACATTGGAAGTCACAAACCCTTGGATGAGTTCGTCAGCTAGACACGTCGGATGGCAGGTACATGGTTTTTGTTCTTGCAAAAAATTAGTTTTTTGCCAAAATTTCCACTTATTCAAAAATTTTTGTGAAATTTTTTTACACCATTTAAAAGAGAAGAAAAAATTACATAAAAAAGGTCTTTAAACTTTTTTTCTATGTCAACTAGTTTCCGAAAAGAACGAATTTTTATAAACGGAAATTCGCTATGTTATGCAGGATGCTGCAACAGGGGTATTTAAGATTAAGAATGGTCCAGTAAGAGTCAGTGAAGTCAAAACGATACTTTATCAAAATATCAGCAGTAAGTTCATTTTGACTCTTAGAGTAATCATCTCTTGTCAATTGCAACAGTATTTGTAACTACTTAAAGAATTAAGTAGGTACATATGGTTGTCATCATGCCTATACTTACTTAATTCTACAACAACAGAATAAATAATAATATGACTTATATTAAGCACTATAGTATGTGTTACTTAAGTGTTCATGTCACGCATGATTTGAGTAGGACATAAACGTTTATGGAAGGAAGTATTTTATGGAAGTTGTAAAAATCATTAATAGAAATAATTTTACATTGTACGTTTTAAACAAAAAATATGAAAAAATGAGGTAGTTAATTAGTATTATTTTACTTCCTTGATACATTTTAAATTTAAATGAAAATGGAAACCTTGGATTGTTTCTGCAAAATTTTTTCAGGCCAGCCGAGAGAAGGGGCAGCTGGGGTTGTAACCCCGGGGTCCGGGCTTGAAAAGGGGACCCGTAGCTGTCGGTAGGTGATCCTGGCAAAAATAAGAAACTTTTTTCTAGTCACTTATATTTCTGAGAAAAATTTTTTAAAAAAGAATGGTTTATTCTCGGGGACTACCATTTTTTCCAACGGCCGTGGATTTTTTGACTAATTTTATTGTTAAAAATTTATAATTCTAAATTCTCTGATGTTAAAATAGTATGTTATACACCAAGGGATGGACTAAAGTAATCCCAAGTGTGAAGTTTGTTGCCAAAGAGCCTGTAAAGACCCGAGGGCAGCAAATTACACGAGGGATGAAAAAAAACACTTTAGTTCTGTGGTGTAGGTATTTACCTACTATTTTTTTGCAATTCCGGATAATTTAAAATTATAAAAATTTAAAAAAAAAATGTTTAAATGTCATTCAGTATGTAATAATATTCATGTCTGTATGTAATAATATTCAATCAAGTATACTTTGAATAAATCAGTCGAATTGTACAATATAAGTGTTTGTCTTTATCTGCAAGTTTGAATTTGTTTATTATTTTCAATTACCCTAGCAATACTATTTAATTTAAGTTAAATTTATGTTAAATTTATGCTTGTTGATTGGTTTAAAAGTGGGAGTAAAATAACTTTTTAGTTCCTTGGGACTAAAAATGGTACTTTACTCCCTATTTTGAGGGACTAAATCATGCCTTTTAGCCCCGGAAATGTAAAAAAGCTTTTTTTTTACCTTTTGTGTTGTTTTCTACCAATCCCTGCACCGTCATTCAAATCTTCTAATGAATTTTGAATTACCTAGAAATAAAATACATATTATTAGATATAATTTATAACAACATCAATTAGTTAACAACTGCATTTCTTTCAAGTAAATAACGTAAACAGTATCCATAATTCTGTGTGATATACCAAGGGACAAAAGTGTGACTTTCTATCCCGAGTGTAAAGTCTGTTCCCAGTGCACCTGTAAATCACACTCGAAACTGCGTAAAATTTAACACTAAAATGTGTTTCAAATTATCACATAATTGACCCTCACAGTGTAGTACTAGTAAGTAACATAATATTGTGCAAGTAACATTGTCGAATATATTTCATCATTTTTAAGATGAATCGTAAAAAATAAATTTAAATGCTCTATATTTTTCCTTGGAAGCTGTTAAAAATTTTAACTAATGAGGTATACTGATGCAATCCGTGTCCCATCCACACTTAACCATTGTTAGTCAAATCTTTCCTTGAAAAAATTAGACTTATACAGCCTATACGATAAGAACGGCGAGAGGCGAGAGTAGGGGCGCTATCCGTTTTCGAAACCGTAAAACACGATTCTGTAGAAAAAAAATGTCTAATATATATATATATATATATATATATATATATATATATATATATATATATATTCCCGCTAGCTTTTAATATGTGTAGGGCCCCCCTATGGAAGCTAAGAGCTCAAATTTGGTAAATGGGGCTCATTCCAATGCACAACAATACTATCAAATTGGGGTCAAATTTTGGGCAAATTTTGGATCCGACCCAAAAATTAAGGGGGTGGTGGGGGGCGGAAAAACAATAAAACTTTTTCAAACCGATTGGAAATAATGTTTCGGTCAATTATCTACAACATGTCTCTTGGTCAATCATATCCAAAATTCAACTTCCTAGGATGATTTGGAGGGAGTAGAGAGGGAAAAAACGATTTTCGCTGGATCTAACACGCCCCCAGCCCCCCAGAATTAACGTAGAGGGTTGAAATTTGGTGTGTTGGTAGAGTTCATACCTAGGTTGTGCTTTTTGAAGGTTTTAATATTTTACCCCCACCCCCTCATTAGTCGAATTTTCTCCGAAAAATTAGATTTATACAGTCTATACGATAAGAGCTGCGAGAGGCGAGAGTAGGGGCGCTATCCGTTTTCGGACCCGTAGAACACGAATATGTAGAAAAAAAATGTCTGATATATATATATATATATATATATATATATATATATATATATATATATATTTTCCCGCCACCTTTTAATTTGTGTAGGGCCCCCCTATGGAAGTTAAGAGATGAAATTTGGTAAATGGGGCTCATTTTCGAGGCGCCTCATACTATCAAAGTGGGGTCAAATTTTGGGCAAATTTTTTTTCTGACCCGACCTTTAAGGGGGTGGTGGGGGGCGGAAAAGCAATAAAACTTTTCCAAACCGGTTTTAAATAATGTTTCGGTCAATTATCTACAACATATCCAAAATTCAGCTTCCTAGGATGATATGGTGGGAGTAGAGGGGTGAAAAACGATTTTCGCTGGATCTAACAGGCCCCCAGCCCCCCAGAATTAACGTAGAGGGTTGAAATTTGGTGTGTTGATAAAGTTCGTACCTAGGTTGTGCTTTTTGGAGGTTTTAATATTTTACCCCCACCCCCCTCATTTTTAAGCTACAATTTCATGCATTTTCGACGTTTTCGAAGTTTGTACCACTCGCACAGGTCACCCGAATAAACCTAGAGGGCTGAAATTTTGTATTCGGATTGAGTTAGTATCAAGGGGGTGCCTTTTGGGGATCTCGACTTTTAACCCCTACCCGCACCATTTTTATACCCAAAAGAACATGATTTTTCTTGTTTTTTAACAGTTTCGTTCGGGTCAAAATCTCCCCAAATAAACCTAGAGGGCTGAAATTTGGTGTACAGGTTAAGCTAATAGCCAGACACTGTTTTTTGGAGGTTTCAACTTTTAACCCGTACCCCCACGATTTTTACGCCAATATTTCCTTAATTTTTTTGCTTGTTTTCTAACACGTCTAGAGACTCCATAAGGAAACCTAGAGGGCTGAAATTTTGTACGTGTATTCAGTTAGTATCCAGCTAGTACCTTGTATGGAGTCCACATCACTTTTCCCCCCACTTCTCCCATTTTTACATCGGAATTGAATGCTATTGTTAAATGTGTTTTAAAAGCATTATGTTTATTCTAAATACAAGTAGGCGAATAGTAATTTTAAAAAATTTAAAAAAAAGTGAACTTACTTTTATGACAAATGAAATACATACATATTAAGTAAATTAAAAATGTTATTAAAGTCATTGTTTATTTATAAATTAGGAATTTTGGATTTTTAGTATTTATAAAATAGAAATTTTGGATTTTTTTGGAAAAAAAAATATCTTTATAAAGGCCTTCCAGTTTACTATTTAAGGTCCTTTTTTAATTTTTAAAACTAAAACATAAAGGCAATTAGCGGATAAACATGGGCAGGAATGTCCTCGTACGAATTGTGTTGGCTTTTTTTCTGCTACCTGTTTTCGGCACAAAATTGAAATTTACTGAGATACAGCCCTTAAATACTTAAAACCTTTTCTTAAAGCCTCGATCAGCCGAACAGTCATCACCAGTTTTGAAACCAACAAAATGACAATTCGGTTGTAGACTTTCAATCACGTTTCGCTTGTAGACATTCAATACCGAAGATGAAGGGGAAAATTCGACTACCGTGATGGGGCCCCGCTGCTCACGGCGTTTTTTTTAAGCTACAATTTCATGCTTTTTCGACGTTTTCGAAGTTTGTACCACTCGCACAGGTCACCCAAATAAACCTAGAGGGCTGAAATTTTGTATTCGGATTGAGTAAGTATCAAGGCGGTGCCTTTCGTGGGTCTTAACTTTTAACCCTTACCCCCCCCCCCATTTTTATACCAAAAGAACATGATTTTTCTTGTTTTTTAACAGTTTCGTTCGGGTCAAAATCTCCCCAAATAAACCTAGAGGGTTGAAATTTTGTGTAGAGGTTAAGTTAACAGCCAGCAACTGCTTTTTGGAGGTTCCAACTTTTAACCCTTACCCCCACGATTTTCACGCCAATATTTCCTTGATTTTTTTGCTTTTTTTCTAACACGTCTAGAGACTCTCTAAGGAAACCTAGTGGGCGGAAATTTTGTACATATATTGAGTTAGTATCCAGCTAGTGCCTTTTGGGGATTCCACATTACTTTTCCCCCACTTCTCCCATTTTTATTTCGAAATTTAATAGTATTGTTAAATGTATTTTAAATGCTTTATCTTTATTCTAATTCAAGCAGGCGTATAGCAATTTTAAAAATAAAAAAAAAAAATGAACATATTTTTTTTAACAAATGCAATACATAAATATTAAGTAATTTAAAAATGTTATTAATGTCACTGTTTATTTATAAAGTAGAAATTTTGGATTTTTATTTATAAAATAGAAATTTTGGATTTTTTTGGAAAGAAAAAATATCTTCATAAAGGCCTTCCAGTTTACTATTTAAGTTCCTTTTTTAATATTTAAAAATAAAACATAAAGGCAATTGGCGGGTAAGCATGGGTAGGAATGCCCTCGTACGAATTGTGTTGGCTTTTTCCCTGTTAACTGCTATCGGCACAAAATTGAAATTTACTGAGATTCAGCCCTTAAAAACTTAAAACCTTTTTTTAAAGCCCCGATCAGCCGGACACTCCTCAATTTTGAAACCATCAAAATGGCAAATCGCTTGTAGACTTTCAATCACATTTCGCTTGTAGACATTCAATACCGAAGATGTAGCGAAAAACCCGACTTCCGTGGTGGGGCCCCGCTGCTCACGGCGTTTTTTTAATATCTGCTTTTTGATCGAATATAAATCTCATATAAAAAATAAAGTTGTGGATCGGGGTTTTATTTTACTAAAAAAAAATCGCATAATATAATATCAAACTTGCAGGACGATTATATTTTGATATACGTACACATACTTCATATTATTATGGCTATGTATGTATAATGGCTTGTAGATTCATAGATAACATGAATACATGTTTCTAAGCATGTAGCGTGTAGCGTGTAGCAGTGAACTGTTGTTTACGCCGCAACAACATATAATGAAATGATTGAAAGGGTAGTGACACCATTTACCTGCGATAATCAATCAAATTAAACATTTAATGCCATTGAATGATTTATTAAATTGTAATACATGATACGCTTGGCTTTACACACACCAGTACTAGTACTTAGCTGGGTACGTCCTCCTCTTCATACGCAAGCTTAATGTTTTTATTAATTTATAATAATTTCTGTACTAGGTATTCAAAAATTTTGCGTTCGAATTCGAATTAGAGTAAAAGTGCAGTCAAGAGGTGTACTCGTAGGATGTTTACATAATTATGTAAGTCAGTAAGTGAACGGGATTTATTGGATTTCACGGTTGCGCATGCGCCGATTGGAATGAAATTCAGAGAGACCGGAGTAACAATGAGGGTTACTAACAAGGTTACAAAGTACAATAAAAAAAACCATATTTTAGAGATCGTATTTAATTTATTAACTCCGGACTAAATTCACTAGATGCGTAATTAAATAATGAAGACCGGATAACGTTTTCAGCAAATCCGGATTAGTGGTTTATTTTTTGTGATGAAAAAAACGGAACTAGCCGCACCAGGGGAGGAGCCCCCTGAAATGGAAAAAGAATTATTTATGTACAGTAGTCTCTGATCTTTAAGGACACCCAATGGGAAGTTGACAGAGTTAGTAGATCTGCCTCCAAAATTTTTTTATGACCTATTTTGGAAAAAATTCTATTACCATCTTAAATTTTTAAATATTATTTTGTAACTTGAGTAAAAAAAATATTGTTTTATATGGTAACTCTAACTTAACTAAAGGTTAATATTATTATTATATTATAAAGTTAAGAGTATATTGTGCAATAAGTGCGGGAAATTATCGATTGCCCACGAAAGCGAAGTTGAGCAGACTCACTACGTTCGTGCGCTCATTCGCTTGAGTTGGCAATCGACAATCACGCACGAGTTGCACATACTATTTTTTATTACGAATTTCACAAACTTTTTTCTATTATTATCACTATTTTTGACATTTTTATTACTTTTTAAATCTAAAATAATATATTTAAATGTTCGTCTTTTTTTCTGAATTAATTATCCTTTAAATTACTTTGTTGGTGGTTTCTATAGAAATAATTATGAAATATTTATTAAATGAAAAACTAAGAAGCGGCTTTGCGTGTTTTGATTAAATTTTGCGTGTTTTATTGTCAATTAATCAAAAAAACAGTCAAAACAATCAAAAAAAAGTATGCGGGAAGAGTACAGTGGACCAATAGCTATTTTGCGTACAGAAATGTGTGCGCCAAGTTAGCACTTCTGCCGCATGAGTAATAAAAAAATATTTTTGATATGGTTATGAAAATAATAATAATACGGATAGTTTTATTTTGATTGTTCCCAGGTTTTCAGGGGATACAAAACCAGTTGCTCAATCACGTCCAACTAACTAAACCGAATTCGATGAAATTTGGAACATAGACACTACTTACCTTGAGTTAACACCCAGATTAAGATAATCTCGATTAAAGGTTCCTATGGGGTACAAAACCACTAACTTAATCACTGTAAAATCGTTGGATTTAATCACTGTAAAATCATTGAATCGAATTCGATTAAATTTAGTACAGATACATTATTTACCATTCTATTAAAACTGAATTAAGATCATTTTTCGTAGACCACATTCATTTCAATTCATCTAACACTAAATCCCGTGTAGGTAATTCACATAACAAAATTTCATTTGAAACGCTGCGTACCTGATATATTTATATCACAAATGTTTTTCGTTTACAATAAAACGAAAATTGTACCTATATAATATACTCACAATCAGTTGTGGCTTTGTGGTCAACTACGCTTTTCGCTTTACAGTTTAACTTGATTTGACATTCCACCTTTGTGCATGTGCAATATAATTTTACAATTAAAACATTTATTATACGCGATATGCCGCTGACAACTTCTCGGTTTAACGCTGGTACCTATAGGTATACCTACAGACTCTTGACTTGTTATATCGCTTTTTTTTTATTTAGTTTATAATCATACTCTAGATATATTGTCGATCATAAAATATTATCGATAATTTTATAAATTATATCATGATTTTTTGCATGTAAGTGTCTATCTGTATTACGAAAGGTATTAAAACAATCCTTAGTAGAGGGGAAATTTAGTTTTTTTCTGCATCTACTGAATAAAGTACAGTGTAAACTCTATATAGCGAACTTCTATTTAACGAAAAACTCCTTAAAACGTAGAAATTGCTAAAGTTTGTTTAGTTTACATTATCATCCGTATATTGAAACACTCTTTATAACGTAATAGCCATTCTCAATAACGAAAAATACGTCATTATTTAAATCCAAAAAAAATTCTGTTTCACTAACTTTCAAACACAATAGTGATACAGAGTCGTAAATATTTCGTACGCACAAAGGGATTCTTAGAAATCCGTTCATTTGTTTGTTGTAATTGCCTAGCACGTTTTTGACTACTGTACTTCCGTACTACTGTCTTATTGCTGTCTTTACGTTATCATATTCTTAGTTGCTTTCAAACTTTTTAACTGTAAACATGGCGAGTAAAAGAAAGAGTTTGTGTATTAACGAAAAAGTGTCATTTAATTCAGTCAAAATTAAAACCACTTACTAAATTCGTAAGTTGTATTCGTAAAATTATATTGTTTTCTTTTACTCTCCATATAACGAAAACTCTTTGTAACGTAATAAAACACACAGTCCCTTCAATTTCGTTATATGGAGTTTACACTCTACCTATTATGTTTTTGTATGATTAAGTACAAAAATCATGAAAAGTTAGGACAGTTGCAGCTGAAACATACAACTCTCGCACTTACGGTACGCAAAGATAATTTGGTTAAAAGTCATTTGAAGTTAGGTCAGCGAATAAATACTAAAGCACTGGGTGATCTTAAACAAATTGCGGTTAGCAGAAATAAAAAATTTTATCTATTGGGGACCACTTTTTTTATTCTTTTTCGTTATCAGATTGGTGAAAATTCAATTGTTTATATCTCCGAAAGTTACAAACGCAACTCAACCGAAATAATTTTAGTTGAGTCTTCTTTTTAGGGGCTAATATAGGAGGAATCATAGTTAAAACTTACATCGGAAGGGAGGGTAAATTAAATTCACTTTGAAGATCAATATTTTGTAATACGGACTTTACCTTCACGATGTGGTATGTGGAAATATTTTTTTGCTCTTGCAATACTAAAATATATGTATCTATATATTAGTCCCGGCATTCTCAATTTTTTGGACACGGGGGGCCCTTACGGTACAAATCATTTCCACTGGCAGCTTTTAAAAAAACAATTTTTTTACTTGCTGGCCGTAGCAATTTTCGCATGTTTAGGAAATTCTGCTTTAGTCCCTCATAAAAGAGAATAAAATTTCATTTTTAGTCCCAAGAGACTAAAAATACTATTTCTCCTGCTCTTAAACCAATCAATCAGCAATCGAAATTTAACCGAAATTATCAAGTATGATTCATCTCAGAAAGTATTATAAGCACCTACAATAAAAGTGAATGGGATCTCTTTTGCAAAAAAATTTATGATTTTTAATTTTGATAATAGCCAGTTTTTGCCTGTAAGCACAGATTTTTGAGAAATACAAGAAAAAACGGAAAAGTAAATTTTTGGAGACTTTTGCTATGATAATATTCAAAATACCAACACAAAATTGTACCAAATTTCAAAACTTTCGTAATTATTCACAATAAGGGAATTCTAATTCAGTAAATGAAAGTTAACTATAAATAACTCACAGAATGCATTCCAACACTACTATTTTAATTTAGATTTCAAATAATAAATACAAAATACTTTAATTAACAAACTGGCCCTCCAAGAAAATTTCATTCTTGAATTCCACTAGTCCCACTGTTACCACTCTCATTTAATATGCAAATTTAATATTTTGGTTTAATTACATTTTTTATCTGATTCGGTTATCAGTTGTAGATAATCAACTTCATACCGTGTCAAATTTTTGCTGACAAACTGACACAAAAAATGAAATCACGTTTACCAAAAAAAAAAAAAAAAAAAAAAATACCTATATTTATGCATATATATCTACAGTTACGTCAAAAATAACGGAAATAATAAAAATGAAATTTGTATTTTGGACTGTCTTATCATTGTTTTACATCAAAAAATAAATAATGCAACCACATTTTTTTCCCATATCAGATCAAAATGCAAAAAATCATCTACTGTTTGGGTAGTAGCCTGGATAATATGTTACTTATTGCCTTGTGAATGTGATATATAATAATTTCAACATCAGATTTGGTTAAAAATGTATGTTGTTTTACGCCTGAAATTTATCTGACATTATAAATTTTTGTTCGTTTTTTTTGATAAAATGTTAAACGGTCTGTAAAATTTGCTTTCGTAATTGAATTTAAATTTTTCGAACGCACCAGATGTTCAATTGTTATAAGAAGTTATTTTAGTACAGCTAAAAAAAAAAAAGAAGAATAAAACAAAAAAGAAAAAGTAAAGAAAAAATATACATATATTTTTGATTAATAGATTTAAATACGTTTTATATGAATTAATTAAATAGTAAACAGTTAATTACAAGTTGAAGTTAATTAATTCTTTCTAATAATATTTAGTTAATTAAAAATTGTTACATAAAAAAGGCAAAGTGATTTCTACAGTGTACCAATAAGTAATTAATGAAGTCATACCAGTTTATATCATATAATTTAATTTTCAGAGAAAAAATAAGACTGAGTAACAAGATAAATAGTAGAATAAATTTTTTTAAGGTATCATCATGTAGTGTCGAATTTTGAAAAAATTAATTTTTTTTTTTTTTGGTCTCATCTTAAAGTATATATACAGTTATGCATCCTGTCTCAAAATTTCAAATTGAAATTCGCATTATTACGATCGCTACGGCCACGGATCAGTGGATTCAGTGTAAATACAAAGCTCTGTGGATCTATTGGACTTTATGTTCAGTCTTTTCACAACCAGTGAACGTTAAGATCAACTGTTACCACCACAATATTACATTTTTGTTGAAATAATCGTTTGAAAGAATTTCGAGACAAACTTTAAACGCGTATGTCTCGAAATGCCCTTCTTAAAAATGGTACCCACTCTCAAAGGGAAAGTTTCCAATCTGTAAGTTTGAAATTTTGACAGAATATTCTTTTTTCCATTCTCCATGTACCTACGGAAGCTTTTTTTTGAAATCTTTCTATTTTTCACGCGGAAAACTGTTAAAAAAAGGCTAAATTTTGTAATTTTTGTAAATAATAAACAAATATTTTTTCGCAAAAATACCACTTTTATTTTGAAACTGTGACAAAATTGTTTCAAAATAAAAGTGGTATTTTTGCGAAGTAAAATATTTGTTGATTATTTACAAATATGGAATACCATAAAGTAACGCTCAAATCTATTAATATTTGTAATTTTTATTCAAACCAACGCCATTTTTTCAAATTTCAAAAAAAGAAAAAACCTCCATAGGAACATAGCGGCTTACCTACAGATTGATAATCCATTTGATTTTTGTTTCGGGTGAAAACTGCGGCCGCAATCGTGAGCACCAATAGCCGCGCTTTTTTAACCCTAGAATCATACATACACGTCAAAATGACGAACGAACTTCTCTACCTGCTCCAATACTACAACTTAGTATTGGAAGTATTAATATATTGAATCGAAAGCTAAAGAATGCGTTTCGAATGACTTAGTAAAAGATTAGCAATTTATTTTGTGGAAATTATTTTAATTTTTATTATTTTTTGAGATCTTATTCGAAAAATTACTAACAAATTTTAGAAAATTTACAAATGTGCCTAATGGGGAAATAACTACATATCTAAAGGAATATTTATGACGGGGAAATTTCACATTCTGTAAAGTCACACATGTCCACTGACTCAAAATAGTTCATAAATTAATTATTTGAAAGACATGTTTTATGATACAATTGATGTATTTATCAATTTTTTAATTTTTATAATGAAAATATGCTTTGATAAAAAGATTTAAAAAATTAATAAATATTTATATTAAGAAATTTTTCCAAATCCAATTTTTTTAAATATTTTGTTCGCTTTTGGAGTATTGTTATGTAAAAAAAATGTTTTTTGCAAATAAACTCTAAAGCTCTCCGTAAAAAGTCCATTCGTCAAAATGACGCCGATGTATGATTAACTTTTCTTGTAGACCAACGTATGATTCTATGATTAAAGACACTTTTTAATAATAATTATAGAAAATAAATAAAAATGAATAAAACAATATATATTTGTATTGTTAAATAGTATGGTATTAAACGATAAAAAAATTCATCCTCATTCCTCCATCCTATTTATCCGAAAAAATTGGGAAAATTGACTATTTTTCGGCCGATCACACTGTGATGGTTCCTTAACCCTTTCCGCTTTTATTGCAGCTATCTCATGTACTTACAAATAATTAATGTATCCTCCTATAACAATTACTAACTTACTAACGAACTGGCTAGGTTTTGGTAAAATCATCTTCAGCTGTATCAACCAGAATACTTCAGTTATAATAAGACAATTATCTATACTGACACAGTGCGAGATGAAACAAGATCTTACCGTAAACATATGTCCAAGCAATTTTATATTTTAAAACGCTCCGATAGTAATCAATATTCTGTAGAGATGTTGCTCGGACAATTCTATTGTCGGCCATTCCGTAATAATAATATTCACTTTGAATGTCAAATTACTATACACAGTATCAGAACGTTGTGTCTGTAATCGGTCTGTCGATCGATCAGACAGGAAGAGGTTATGTTCATTAACGGATTAACTTCATTTATCTTGTCATCGGTGGTGCGGACGTGTTTGTAGTTAAGTTAATTTTCTCCTAGACACATGTTCCAACACAGTTATTACACTTGTCGTCTGATGCGAGTTCATAATTTAACATTTTTCTCTTGAAGATTATATTGGAGAATAAATAGATGTTTATGTAAGAAGACAGTCTATAAGTTTTAATTGAATAGGTACAGGTACAGGTAAGGCTTCCATCACGCGTACTAGTTAGGGTGAATGCGAGAGAGATGCCAAACATTTTGAAAACACTTGATAATTCTTAAAGTATGCATTTAATTGATTTGAAGTTTGATACACAATAAATGTAAACATTGTTTTTTTAAAATTATTTATAAATAATTTTAAATTTTGAGTCATAAAGGATTCATAATTAACATTTTTGTAGAGCCTGCAAAGCGGCGTCTCTCCCACACCTATGGGAGAGATGCCGCATCAAAGAAGGTGACACGCCGCATAGTTCATATTAAAAATTTTGCATTTTATACACATCTCCATACATGATGCATGCCATACGTAACCATTTTTGGCACTTTATACATCTTAACCAGTCAACTTTTTTTTGTTTCTGAGTACTTTTCAAAACATTCAATACACAGGCAATCATCATTATTTCCGTTATCTTCACTAATATGAGGGTTCTTCCTGATCCATTAATGGATCGTTTATATTTACGTGCCATAATATACAGTCCAAAAAAATTGCATAATTAAGGTATATAAGTTTATGTTTTTAACATGTAATATGATGCGACATCTATACCAATTTTAAATGGGGCATCTCACCTTTTTGTTGGGATAGATGCCGCATGTTGCTATAGGAAGCATAGTGCAGAATTCTAACCTAAAATTTTATACAGTACTTTTAAAATTTACCTAAATTAATAACAAAACTCATTTTCATTAAAACAATGAAATATACATTCTTAAATTCGAATGAATTAAATGCTTGATAAAATATTATGTTCAAAAACTTACTTTTCAATAATAAAAAGTTAGATAATTATTAAACTGATGGACTAATCATACATGTTGCCATATACAGCTTAAATAAGTAACTTATTTTAAACATATAATCCATTAATAGCGCTTTCTATCAATCAACGGACGAACTATGGCTACTGCGGCACCTCTCCCGACGCGGCATGTCTCCCGCACTTACCCTAACTTTGTGTTTAGTTTTTGAAACTGAAAGCACACATTAGGTAAAAAAAACCAAAACAAAACAGAGATAAATTGAAAACACTATTTTGACCAAAGCGACACGTGCTTTGTTTCTGTTAATATCAAATTGAGAAATAGCTAAGAGGTTCGTATATACTCAGATGAATAAAGTAGGTACTTAACGAATTTTTTTTTTTGCAATTCCGGGATCAAAATACGTATTTTAGTCTCTCATAATAGGCAGTAATGTGTCAGTTTTAGTCTCAAGGGACTAAAAATAATGGTTTTCCTGTTTTTTTAAGCCAATCGTCAAATTGAATTACGTTGTTAGGTAACGAATTAGCTATTTAAAATAAACAAACTCAGACTTGTAGATAAACACAAACAGTTATTCGGATGGGTGAATTGGCCAGTGGGCGATAGCCCTGAGTCTTGCGCCTCTCGTAGTAGGGGCCTCGTATATGCAAAAAAGCTGATGGAACTTGATTAAGTTGGTGTTTGAGATGTAGGTACCTAAACCTCCCTATTTTTTTTACTCGTCACCTAATTTTTTTTTAATTGTTGCGGAGAATAAATTTTTAAAAAATCAAAGAAGGAGACCTTCCAAAAATCATCTTGCCTACTTCACCTTTTAGTCTTACGCCGCTTCTCATTATGTTTTATTGTCCAATTTGTCCACAATATACTTGATGTAATATTATTTCACACAATTTAAATGGCATTCAAGTAATTTTATTTTTAATTTTTAAGTTTAAATTATCAGGAATTTCTAAAATATTATATACAATACAGGATTCAACTGATTCCTTGGATCTCTTATGTGAGTTGTTACTCTTGAACCTTTACAGACCTTCTGACCACCTTCACATTCGGAATCAAAAGTTACTTTACTCCCCTGGCTCTAAAATGTAACTTTCTTGTAAATTGTTGAAATAGAAACTGATTTTATTGCACTTAACAATTTTGTAACAAAAATTACTTAAAAATTTTTAAGAAATACTATTTTGCACTCTGGAATTCTTATTTCTGCTGATCTTATGATCATAATATTATTAAAAGGGGCGATGGCGTAGCTAGGCGTGGGCGGTGTGGGCGCACGCCCACGGCCTTGCACTTAAAGGGGTCTCGCGAGTGGCTATTTTTCGTTTTTCTTTTTTTTTTTTTTTTGCTCATCGCCTAATTTTTAAGACAAAAATTTCGAAAAGAAGATTAATGGAGGCCTTGCAAAAATTATCTTGCCCACTCCCCATTTTCGTCTTACGACGCCACTGAAAAAGAGGGTAGCAAAAGCACAGTAGTTCCGCGAACAGAATAGTTGACCTAATTCTGCTTTACCTTTTTGGAATTTCATTGTAGTAAGTAACTTGACACCTAATTTTAAATAAAAACTATTTCAAAAACAATTGACAAAAGTAACACTAGCATTTATTTATTTTTATTTCAGTCATATTATAGTTTGTTGTTATTTACTTCAGTTGTTTTATTTGGATTGATTGCATCCTTTTGTTTCGAAAACAAAACAAAACAAAACATGGAGACAAAAACATTGTTTTGAATTACGGGACAAAAAACAAAAGAGTTGATTGTTAATTCTACCTTCGAACTAGACATTTTAACATAAACATTGTACCTATTTCTTATCGTTACTATATTAAGAAAATCGTATATTATATTGTATTAATATTAAACTATATGTAGTAGCCGTTTTATGGATAGAAAAACATATATTATTTTACAATTTGTGCGGTAATTGGTGTATTGTACAGAGGCATCAGTGTCATTTCTGCGCAAGAAAACTAGTTTATTTGTTGGATTCTCACTTGTAGTCACCGCAGGGAAGTGTTTCTAATTTGGATAAAATTGACCAATGGAATAAATAAGGAAACTTGCGTCGACCAGGCATCAATATTGATGATGAAATGATGTTGTTCAGGTTTGTTTGAGTAATTTGTGGATAAATTTTGCATTCGTTTGCAAGTTTGCATTCTCCAGTTTCGATGATACCGAGATAATTATGTTATTTCTTGTTGAAATTTAAGAGAACCGTATTTTTTTATCTGCGGAAAACTGGTCTGAAAGAGTGAAATTCCCCTTCAAAAATTGAGGTAAAATTTAATTTTCCAAATATCTGGAGACAAAATTTAAATTGGCGGTGTTGTTCTTATTTAAAGAGCTATCTATCGATATGTAGTCTTTCATTTCAATTCAATTACATTAACAGGGGTGGTTGGAGCTAGGGATGATCGATATTAGAAAAACATCGATGTTGACATCGATGTTAACATCGATTCAAAAGTATCGATATACGATATATATCGAAAGAAAGACATCGATGTTTATGTAACAAAATAAACAACCATTATAATCTATTATTTTATTTATTAAAAATCAACATTGCCAGTATTTATTTGGTACACTTTGCAAAAAAAGTCACTTTGTTAGAAGTTTCCCTTTTAATTTGTTCCTTTATTGCTACAAATACTGCCCAGCTTTTGAAAAAAGTCTCTCTGAAGCTGTTGAAGTTACTGTGAAACACAAATATTTAATGGCAATTTTTTTCAAGTTTGGATAAGTGGACCATAGAACTTGCCATAAAAGTAATGGATCTTGTTTTAAATCAGCTACAGGACTTTTTAACTACTGGATAGCTTAGAGTAATATCGATGTTTCAATATTATTCTCGTAGCATCGATATGTGTCGAAGTTATCGAGGACATAACATCGATGTTTTCCCCCTAAACATCGATGTTTTTCTATCATCGATGAATATCGATCATCCCTAGTTGGAGGTTCATTTTTCAAACGATTCAAAGATTTCAAATCTACGTAGAAAAGTTTAGTCGATCTGTTGCTCAGTTTCGTATTGTTAAGTCTATGTGTAGTTAAGTAGGGGGTAACTGTGTCGATATAATCGTATAATTTGAATAACTTAAGAACTTATTTTTCTTGGAAAATAGTTTAAGACAGAATGAGAACAACGGCATTATTTTCGGGGTGAAAAGTCATGAAAGATGTTATTAGGTTAATAGTAAAAATAACAATAGGACCAGTGCTGGATTTACACTATATGGGCACGTGGGGCACTGGCCCCGAGCGGCAAAATTTGTAACACATGTGACAATTTAATTTTTTCTTTTTTTTCCTCACTTATTTTTTAATAGGAAAAGAGGAAAATTGGGAAAATTATTAAGAAATTTTTTACAGTACTTCGGGCGGCACTTAGGGTAAATACGGCCCTGATTTCCACTAATAAAGTTAATAAAAAAATACTGTCATAGAAAAACTAACATACTACGCTACTGAAATTTTAGTAAAAGCGTGAGTTGACAGACTTTTCAAAACCATACAGTGTTTCGTTTTTCGTACGAAATACTAAAAAAGCTAAAGCAACATAAAACTAATAAAAATAGTTTTGTTTTTTCATAGTGTTCAATGTAGATATGCTTAAAGAATATAGAAGAAGATGAGTTAACTGAAAACTCAAAGTGAATTCAACTTCATCAATAATACCTACATCCTTATAAAAAATATATAAAAATAATTTGTCCTTGAAGATACGCCACTGTCTTTTCAGGGACAAAATAAATTGTTTACCTTTATTTCTATCGCGACGCGTTGATAAACATTGATTTCATGTCATCAGCGCATCAGCACATCAGCACATTACATTAGTAATTTAATAATGTTTACTGATGTCTACTTATTTTTCCTTAACAAGTTTTTTTTCGCTTTCCAATCGAGATCGATGTATGTATTATTGCCATATACATAAATAAAATTCTAATAAATAATATTTTTCAATTAGATAATCGCAAAAAAAACTCTTCTGTACTTGTAATAGTTACTTGCTGAGTACTTAGAGTCAATTATGTATAAATATAATAAAGTTCGTAGAATGAATGTTAAATGTCTACGTAGATTAAATTGATTTTGTTTGAAGAATTTCAAATAGGGGATCATTCTATACTTAAGGATTATTTGTAAAAAAAAATCAAATTAGTTATATAGATAAATGCTGATTTTATTAGGGGAACGATGGATCAGACGACGAAACGTGTTTGAAAAACAGATTAAATTTACATTAGGGGAATGTGATGCAAGACGAGGTAATGGCAAAAAACTCGGTAGCCACATTATCATCAGAGATGTGCCATATGGTGTAAAAAATCAGTTTTTTACATTTTTATGTAAAAAATTGTGAAATACGTAAAAAACCGTAAAAAATCGTAAAAAATTGTAGAAAATTGTAAAAAATGTAAAATACCTAAATCATTTGTCATTTCACTGACAAACAATGTATTTTGACGGTTATTACTTGTTTATAAGTTCACATAAAAAAACGGGTAAACAAAATGTCGACATAAAAATGATTTTTTGCTGGTGGAAGGCCATCCACAACTGACTACAAAGCTTTAAATTTCCAAATTAACAAACTGAGCTTTGACAGATCAACAAAACTACTACATATTTATCTCTCTTTAAATTATAATAACAATAAAATCAATGATGATAATGATGATGAAGATGATTGATACCTTTAATAAAATTTAACTGAATAAATAAAAAAATTTTTAATATTGAATTCTTAAATAAACTATTCTATCAAAACTAACCTTTCTTTTTCTTGTTTGTCCCCATTTATATTTTTAATTTTCAAATTACTTAATTATTAAGTTTTACGTTGCAAATATAACAAATACTTCAATAACAAATATGGAATACCATCAGTAACGCTTACATATCTATTAAATTTAAAAAATTTAGTTTTTTACGTTTTTTACATATTTTATAGTTTTTTTATCAAAACAATTATGTGTAAATTACAAAGTTTTTTACATTTAAAAAACTGTGTAATTTACCCGAAGTAAATTACACGCACAACTCTGATTATCATACAACCTGAACGCACTAATCGCAATGGAACTATTAGCATTTGTATGCTGCAGTGAAAAGAGTTGGTATTACGTTTTTGTATACTTTTATTTTTATATATTTTCTTTAGGTTCAAAGAAGATGAAATTAGGTTTTATCCAGGTACAAATGTATACAGATAGCCCCCGAAGAACACGGTACTCGGAGAACACGGGTACCTTCACCCGAATTACACGGTTTCAAACAACACGATCTTTAAGTAATTATTTTGAAAAAGAATAAAATACACATATTATATAATTTGAAATGAAGTTACACCGGTCCTCAATGTACGCGAATATATCTGTTCCATGTAGATTTGATATACACAAATAAAAATCGTGTAAATTGAATCTGTCGTTATAAAAAGAACAATACTGGAAAAAAAACTACTAAAAATTTTAGAGAATTTTATAATAAAAATGAACAAATATGTAGAAATTTACGTATTTAATATTTTGAAAATATCTTTATTTTCGACATCGATAATTTTCGATAACGAAAAGTAGGTTTTTTTTCAACTTTTTCGCTACGACTCACCGTTTACGAGATATTTACGATCAAAAGTTTACGATTACGAAAAGTAACGAAATGTAATTTTTTTAAAAATATTCTATTGTTAACCAGATCAAAGGGGCTAATAGAGCTTAAATTAAACAATTATAACCAATTACCACACTTGAAATGGAATATCTGTCTTTTGTAGTCTCGAATAACACGGTTTCAAGGAACACGAAAGCAATTAATCCTGTTCTTCGTAAGATTGCTGTATTTCAAGTCAAAGACAATATATGTACCTATTCATGGAAATAAAAATTTATTTATAATACGTATATTAGAATTTTATTTTGAGTTTTACTTAGTATCGCCAACTTACCCCACTTTTCCCTATTTATAAAAAAAAAAATATAGTTTTAAAAATTCAAGCTTCGTACGACAAACAATTTCAGGAATGTGAATAGATAGACTCCGAATTGTGAATAGAACTTGCGAGAGATGAAGTCAAATAATTTTTTTTTATTAACTCAATATTTTTAATCAACATATAGTTAATTATAATTGTATTGGGCGTTTTAATTAATCTGTAATTACCTAATTAATTAATAATTTATTTATAACCAAATGTAATTCCATAAAACAGTTTAAGTAACAGTTATTATATCTACATTTGTTTACGTACAATCAATTCCCAAATATAGTGTAACAAATTAAAACTTAGCTTCTATATAAAACAAAAGTCATTCATAAGAAAGCGTTTCACAACTTTTGATAACCTACATGGATTTATGTTTATTAGGTATTTATTGTAGGTTTTAGCGCGTGTGCAATCCAGCATTTGTGGATGTATATTTGCATTAACTGTGTCAAATAAATTACGATTTTTATTGCAATCCGATTGTATTTGCAACCGATTGAGATACAATTTGAGTAGGTTTTTAGGTGTTACAATGTTACATATATAACACGAGACAATAGATTATATTCAAATGTTTCGTACAATGTCATCCAAAAAGTTTAATTAAATATAATTATTTTATCGAAACAAATGAAAACGTAAGAGCTTCAAATTTGATGATAGAATTGAAAAGTTACGTTCTCCTGTAATCATTTGATAAGTTTTAATCGTAAAAATTTACTGAGGTTGAACACTAGCAGTTTCGTTATCAAAACATTTTGAAAATGATTTTACATTTCTCCTCTAACTTAAATTTTCTAAAATAATCAAAGGGATAGGTAAAAACTGGATAGAAATTAAAGTCTGCAATCATATCAAGGAACCAAATTATTGGACATAAAATTTTTACTTGGTCCTAAACATTATATGTTTTTAAACCAAGTTATCAAGGATTTTTGGTGACGTGTTATTAGGTAATGAATTTTTGAAAAAAATATCATCAGTTTTATGAAAGGTTTTTTTATTAAAAAATATCTTTATTTTTTCTCCACGTACGTTTCGAGACACATTTTTATATTATTGTTTAAGGCCTGATGATGAGATTATATGGTCTCGAAACGTACATAGCGAAAAAATAAATAAATTTTTTATTAAAAAAAACCTTTCATAAAACTGGTGATTTTTTTCCAAAAATTCATTACCTAAACCAAGTTATGTAATCGTGAAAAGATTCGATGTCGGGTTTATTGCGAAAATATATATTTACCTATTGTATATAACTGTCGGTTAGGAGAGCTATTTGATCTCTAAATATGATTTCACTTAAAGGATTTTGATGAAATTTAGAATAGGGATGAAGCTCACCAAGATACACAACCTGGTGATGTTAATACAACCAAAAGTTGTTGTTCGGGGGGCCAGGCCGCCCTTGAATTTTGAAAACGCCCCGAAAATGGATAGATCGGTCATTTATAGAATTTTTTTTTTTTTTGAAAACAACAGTTCTAACTAAAAGAGCATTCAAAATATTTAGTTTGATCTCTAAAAACAAGGTTACAAGTTTATAATATGAAAAAAGAAAAAATGTAACTCATGTGCTATGTAATGTCTTATGAATGCACAAGCAGGGTCAAAGAGAGAAGTTTCGGGCCCCAAGACAGAGCGTAAAAAACAAATAAAAGATATTCTAGAAGTTGACGAGCAAAAAAAACTGAACCTCTTTGCCGACCCCGTGGCTACAGTTCTGGCTACTTGCCTCTCGTAAACTCTGTGCAGAAGGTTAAAATCATTTCAAGACACAATTTCAAAATAAAGTTTCAAATGTACAGAACTCTCATTTCTGAGGTATTTGTTGCTTAAAAAAGAATTCGAACAAAATTTCCCAGCGCCTTCTCCAGCAGTTGACAATAGGTACCTCCATGAAAACAGTGTGAATATACCAATTGAAGAGCTTATTCCAAAAACAACACATGTCAATTTTTTTAAAAATTTTAATAATGACGCCACCTTATAGATTTAGACTATCTATGTTGTAGTTGAAACGGTTTCAACAAAAATGTTATTTCTCACGAGATATACCTAAGCAAACAAAAAATTGTCAGTTCTACAAAAAAAACATTTGTCAATTATAGTTTCATATTGTTACTATTGCCAGTTCTAAAAAAAGAACATTGGTCAATTATATATCTTAAAATAATTTCTTTATACTGAAAATATTGAATTTTTGACAAGTGTTGTTTTTGGAATAAGCTCTTCAATTATTCTTATCGAATTTTTTTGATCACACTGTACACACAATACACATTTTCTCTCTTTACTATATTTTATAATATATGTATCTCTATTACCACTCTGATAAACAATTTCAATAAATTGTTGTATTTTATCGTGAAGCGCAACCTACAAATGACAATAAAATATTCATATTACATTTGATAAATATGTTTACTGCATTAAAAAGGTTGTTAACTGTGATAAAATGTTACCTACCCAGATGTATTACCACTATTATAGGTAAATATATACCTTAGTTCAACTAAAAGTATAGGTAATATGTAATTGACGGGTTTGCGTATGAATTTTGCATGCTTGAATGCGGGCAACAGACTTGAGTTGCCTAGTTTCAAAACCTACTAAATCCAGTTTTGAAATTTTTTTGTTTTTTAGGGCCATTAACTTTTAAATGCAATAAGAAATATACCCCCAAACATTTTTTATTGTAATTTTAATTGTTTGCTAAAGAAATTTGCAACTGAAGTATAACATAATTTTCAAATTCTGCTAATTACATTGAAAACCTTTCAAATACTGCTAAATTAAGCTTAACATAACCTATATTTTAGATTTTAACCGTTTCAACCTTTAATTTTTTCAGTGACATGCACGACGTACGAAGTATAAAATTATGTTTTCACGTAAAATTTGTATTTTAGTAGGTATTTATCTAAAATTTCAAATAATGAAATCATAGATTGTAAATAAATTACTAAGTAAGCACTTTGATTTTAAGTGACAAAATGATAATATTTTAGAATATTACCAAACAAATTGTATTGTTTAACCCTGCTACATCCAATATTGCTGAATCAAGTTCTTTTTTAAATATAAATGTCCCTTATAATTTCTGTTTCAAAACGCGCTTTATATAAATTTTACTATCAAAATCTACTAATTCTAAATAATTTTGATTAAATAAGGGGTAAAACGATAATTTTGTTTTTTGATAATAGTACTAATCATCTTTTTTAACTTGTTAGATAATATAATTATAACTTTTTAATCGAAAAATTAATTTTGAACTGAGTTATGGTTTTTTTGCGATTTCCCACGATTTTTATAAAATGGAATTAGTAGATTTTGAAACTAGGCAACTCAATTATTATTGTATATATTGAGCGATTAGCTGAATGTGCGGTGTGCACTACTCACAATCAGTGTAGTCAACAGTAATGTTAATTTGCCAACAAGATTTTTTGAAATTTAATGTTTCCTTGTTGTAATAATAAATATTGCGGGGAGTTGATAAACAAAAAAAAACTATATTGATTTATTGGTTCTTAATAATTTGTTGCATAAAATATAATGCGTACAGTATGATTCAGAGAAAGTCTAACGTAAATTGTGTTAGGAATACGACTCAGTTAAATCTCTTTATCAATTTCTCTATTTGTAAATAATAAAAAATTTCTGCGATGAATTTTTCAGTGTTTTTTAAGTGTTTTTAAGTGTTCAAATTACTCAGGCTTTCTCAGTTATTTCCAAAAAACAATGTAATGACGTCATTTAGGACATTTAAATTTTGAAAGTTTCCAAATTGGTAATTTAACAGCTGAAATATTAAATTTGAAGTAATTTATAACTGTCCGGTGCCGTTCTGCTTTGATTTTAAGAGTCCGAAGCAAAAACCTTGGAACCGTTACCTATGCCCATGATATCTATCCGTCTGTCTATTCGTCTGCTACCCCCGCATAAGTCCTACAGATATTAAAATATGGAAGGAATATTAATTATTTTCTTGATTTTTTTTAAAAATTGAATATGGCGCTGAAAAAATTGACAACGTAGTTGTAGGACTATTCTGTCCGGTTTTTATTTTTTGATACGTGATGAGGGTGAAGGGTTGGACCAGCAATGAAAATGAAATAAATGAAGGAAACTCTTCCGTTCAAAGGTTGCAAAAATCAAAATTTATTTTACGATTTTAGTGGTTAGTGGGTGCATTTTTGGGAAAAAATGTCGAGAACCAAATTGTTGCAAATTGAAATTTCTATAAATTATAGGTATGTTCCAACAAACACTCGAATTAATTCTCGTTTTAATGAGCAAGCGCATAGTTGACTTCGTTGACTTTACTGTTCCAACTAAGCAGAATTGTAATTCCAGTTTATACACAATTTGAAATTCTGTGTTCCAACAAGTATTTAAATCTGGTTCTGAACTCACCCGAATTGATTTTTAAAATTCTTGCTTCAGAGTAAGTATTTCAAATCCTAGACATGCGTATTAACGAAAATTTAATTTTTAACCTTATAATTTAAAAATTTAAATAATAAACTGACAAATTTTAAGTCTGAATTGTTCTGTCAAAAGACAAATTTCAAATTTTTGACTTTATTTAATTTAGCTGTAATAGGTTTTTCTTTAAATTAGTAAACAGGTGTATTTTAATTATTTACTTTTTAAATATTCATATTATTTTAGTAAGTAATAAAGTAAAATATGGAGTAAAGTAAAAAAAATAGTTCGTACTTTTTATTTAAAAATTAAATTAAGGTATTCTAAAGTACATTATAATCTTCTAGTGCATATATTATTTAAAAATATTCTTCATAGTATGGAAGGTATAGAATACATAACTCAAGCCTTTAGTAGAGACATCTTTTGAAATCCTTAAGAATTAATATAAACGTTCCTACATATTAAATACCGAACTGGAATTCTGAATTGAACTTGATCTGACCTTCAAATGACATTATCGAATTTAAAATACTGGATTCACTCGAACTGGAAATTCTACTGTTTGTTGGAACATACCTTATATCTATAGAAAGTTTTTAAATTTTGCTCACACCCAAAAAAAAGCACAATTTTTATCTTACGTAATTTATGAAAAAATTTTCTTTAAAATAATAATTAATTAGAACCTTTTGTCATCGGTTTCATCTAAGCTTTATCGATTTTCATAAACAAACTCCGCAGAAAATCGAAAAAAAGCAAAATTTTTCGATTTTTTCAGAAAGTTAAAACTGATGATAACTTCAATACCAATGATCACAATGTGTCAAAATTTTGCTTCTTTTGATACTAAATATGTAGAATTTTTTTTTGAGTCTGGTTTTATTTCACTAGCCTGAATGGATAGGTACTATAGCCTTAGAAAGATGGATATAATTTAAACGCCAACGTATAGTAGATGCAGACAAAAGTCCAGCTCCGGATAATTTTCATCGCAAATTGTGGTTTTCTAAGTTTCGTAAAAAGTTAGAATTGAAACGTAAAAAGTATTAGTCATGGCTTCATGAAAATTGTTGTGCTAGCATGGTAAAATTTAATGTGCTAACACAACTTCTATCACACTCTTATGCATATATATTATAGTTTAATTCTTGTTGTCGTACTCTTTCATTTGCGCATCTGACCCGCAACCTTATGTTGGTTGGGCTGTACGCATGTAGGAACAATATACGAACAAGCCTGCTTCGAAAAACTGCGAAGATGACCGATCTTTTCCAACCTTCGATTCTTTATGATGCATACAAAAATGATTGACAACAATATATTCTAATACTGAAGATAGTGAAGTAACAAAATGATGAATTTCGTCCTATAAGACAGTGTAATGAATACTGCTTGCTACTTGTAAGACAGTCTAATGAATCAAGATGCTTGGTTCAACCAAGTTGGTCGTCACACCACTCACCAGCCTGGCTATATGACTTGCATGTATGAGTGGCGTACATTTTAACAGCGTTGATACCTTCTTTCTCTTTCTTTCTTTCTGTCGGGAATGGAACTTTGTACTGTGCTGTTTTACAAATTTTACAGAGCTAATATTACGGAAAGAATATTCTATCCTTTAAATTTTCTATGATTAATTAATTATAATTTTTATATTTTTACCGTACAAAATTGAATATGTCCGCCTTTTACACGTCGATTGTAGTGCTGAACACAGTAATTTTTCTATAAATTTTCTCTCCGTGTAAGTTTCAGAACGTCAAGATCCGCTGAAAACCGCATATACTCAAATTGGTCTAATTATCATAACTTCATTATATAACCTACATAGACAGAAAAATTAATAATAACAATATTCTATTTTAATAAACGTTCTTGCACAATTACAGACCAGAAATTACGTTTAAAATTAACAGCTACAATTAAAATTTTCAACGTACAAAAGTAATAATAATGCACTTCTGAATAGTCCCAAGACATTGCGTTTATAATAACCATTTTAACAATAATAAGTAAGTACAAACAATTAAATATTATAATTTGTATAAAACGACTCTGTATAATGCACCAGCCAAATGTTTATTATTATATAGCAACGTAGACAACGTTAAAATTACTACAAGTTACCATAAAATTAATGTTATTCATTTGTTTTGCATGCGATAATCAGCCGGTATTGTAGTAATCTTACTTACTATTACCATACTATCAATGTCATGGTATTTTTGTTTCGCAAAACAAAACACAATATGCGAAAAAACAAATGAGTGTGTGTTTGGTAAATAATAAAGGTATGTGCCGTATGTGCATTATTGTTTCACACGTGTTATAATGACACTGGTGTGTGTTACGAGTGTTACGACTACTGTAAAAAGTGTGTTGTAAATATTTGTTGTTGACGATTTTAATAATCAACAGTGTGAATATACCGGGTGATTAGTCGAAAAGCATGGTTAATAGGAATCAAAGATACACCAGAAATCAACGGCAAAAAGCTATTGAGTTTGAAAGAGAAAGTTTAATATATTATCGTTTCACAGCGCTTCAACCACCATGTCGAGTTAAATTATACAAAATTTTATATAAATAGGTACCGCGTTTCAAATATAATTGAGCATGAGCAGAGTTGTGCCATGTGATGTAAAGAGCCAGTTTTTTACATTTTTATGTAAAAAATTGTAAAATACGTAAAAAACTGTAAAAAACCGTAAATAATTGTAGAAAATTGCAAAAAATGTAAAATACTTAAATCATTTGTCATTTCACTGACAAACAATTTATTTTGACGGTTATTACTTGTTTATAAGTTCACATGAAAAAACGTGTAAACAAAATGTCGACACAAAAATGATTTTCTGCTGGTGGAAGGCCATCCACAACTGACTACAAAGCTTTAAATTTCCAAATTAATAAACTGAGTTTTGACAGATCAAAAAAACTACTACATATTTATCTCTCTTTAAATTATAATAACAATAAAATCACTGATGATAATGATGATGAAGATGATTGATACCTTTAATAAAATTTAACTGAATAAATAAAAATCTTTTTAATATTGAATTCTTAAATAAACTATTTTATCAAAACTAACCTTTCTTTTTCCTGTTTGTTCCCATTTATATTTTTAATTTTCAAATTACTTAATTATTAAGTTTTACTTTGCAAATATAGCAAATAAGATAACGGGAATTCTTTAAATTCATAAGTGATGAATCATGCTTACATTTTAAGTGAAATAGATTATATGAAGTTTCAAATAAAATTTTGAAACTTAGAGAGCAGAACGTTTTAAATTCTATATATTTCTGAAATTAACATTAAGGTTTAACATAAATAACCTAAATTAACTAGATCTTAAAAACAACAGAAATTTATAAAATAATTCCGATCTATTATTGAACGATTATACAGATACGGTAAGAGCACCAGTAGCCGTCATTGACCTAATAGCTGTCAAGTTTCAGTAAAATGATAAATATTAAGATATTAAGCAAGCATATATTTTTTGTGTTTCCTGCTACACGTTCTGCAAAGATTCGTATAATTATGAACGAAAAAATTTAATGTCAAGTCCTGTTCACGACTTAACATGACGGCTACTAGTGCTCTTACCTTATTTTCAACTCTATTTTATTTTCTAAGTAATAATTTAGTTCACTTATAATTTTTACTCTTTCGTTCATACAGTTATAAGAAGAGAAAGTTTGAGAGTAATTTGGCCCTATAAAAAAACAAAAAGATTTTCGGTTAGTGTATTACACAGTAAACATTTGGTATATAGCAAATTCATGTATCTTTACACAATAAGTTACGAGTGTTAAGCATACAGAATCTGTACATTTGTAAACAAACACTCAACACAAACACAAAAGTATAAAAATAAAAAAAAAATAAAACAAGTGGAAATCTTAACACGTAAAGCCAGACGTAACCAACTACTTATGGAGTTAATTGTTTGCACAGCTTCAACAATATTATTGTCTTACTGTTTCACTCAAGTCACTGCTTCTTTTTATTAAAGCAATTAGGTATATGGTTTGAAGTAATTGAACATCTTCAGTAAGCACGTATATATCTTCATATTTTAATTTCCTGCACTTTTTATTATATTTTCTAATACATAATTACAGCTAAACCTTTTTTTATGCGGTTCTTTTCTGTGCGATTTTTTTATGCGATTGTTTATGCGGTTTTAAAAAAAGAAATGGTTATTAAAATGCATAATGTGAATCAAAATCAAGTGAAAGTAAGAAACATAAACGTTAACTATAATAACTTTTTTTGATAAGAATACTTTTTAATGGTTTTTAAACATTTAATCAGTACATTGTATGAGAATGTATGCAATTGCATCATTTAGTGTTTTCACAGATGTATCTTTCACAATGTTCATAATATTATAAAAATGGAATAAAATATTCCTATGTACGTATAAATTAAAGCTTTATCTTGTTTATAAAAGCAACTTCTAAGTTTTGAGCGTTTTGAGCGTTCTGTGTTATGTTTTTTCGATGAAAATTTTTTTATGCGGTCCCGATCCACCACATAAAAATAGTTTTTTTTTTTTTTTTTTTTTTTTTTTTTTTTTTTTTATAATCTGGATCGAACTTTTATAGCTATTTATAAAGTTTCTAAATATATTTCTTTTATACGGTCCTTATTAGGGTTTCCACCTTTTTTTAAGGCAAAAAAAGTATTTTTCGCTTTTTTAGCAAAAACAAAAAGTACAGTTAGTAAAAAAAAAAAGTATATAAAAAGTATGTAAAAGTGTAAAAGTGTATAAAATTATTTATGGATATTATTTATGGAAAAATTTGGAATTTAAAGTTTTTTTTTTTTGCTCCTCATGTTTGCTAAATTTTTTTCCGTACTTACAGTTTAGCGTACTTTTATTCCTTTCTAAAGTACAAAGTACGTTTGTCTAAAATAAAGCACAAAAACTTCTTAAAAAAGTGCGTGTGGCAACCCTAGTCCCTATCCATCGTACAAAAAGAGGATCAGCTGTACGCTTATTGTGTCTCTCTCGTTAAAAATTTTGAATAATTTAAAAATAAATTTTTTCCTCAATTTATGCGTCGTTGTTTAGATTATAGAAATAACTGAGTCGATCCATAAGTTTATTTTTGCTGCCACGCATTTCAATCTCGGATTTTTAAATTGCATTCGAGGCCATAAACATTGATACATATCCATTTTTCTAGTAAACATTAAAAAAATATATGTGTAGTCAATATTTTGCTTTCATTTGCAATTTAATAATACAAATACTTGTAAATTACAATTCTCAATATGATTATCCATATTTAGATTTTATTGTTTGTAAGAATATTTTATTTTTAATTGTTTTCATAAAGTTAAATTTCGCAAGAATTTCAATTAATTGAACTTGATCCCGTATAAATAATAATAATTAAGAGTACAGTCATAATCAAAAATAGGAGTGTTATCGATATTCGTAACCTTTATCAAAACTACTAAATATCTGAAATAATAAGATATACAAAACCCAAACCATGATTACAACACATTTAGTTGGAAATGCATTTTCGTTGATTCATTTTTACTGTGTAATAGCGAAACTCACTTATTCTTTAAATCTATAAGTAAGATTAATCAGTTTATGCCTCTCGTACTTACTTCAATTCAAATGGCAATTCTGAAATTTTTTTCCATCGTAATAGAATAAAAACGGCTTAAACTCTCACTTATCCACTTTTAAGGGATCTTTTACAAGTAATGTGCTATTAAAAAAAAAAGAAAAAATACCTTTCTGGAATTTTTTTAGGGGAAACTATTTATCGCAGGGGTCAGGGGTTTTCATGCGGCCCGCCAAGCAATATAATTTTTCGAACAATTTGCTCTGCCTATACAGAGTTGAGCATACTTTATCCTTTTTTTGGTTCTCCGATGTTTTATAATAACATGTAAATAAAACTGTTACTAAAAATTCTTCCTTATGTTGATTTTTAATAATATTTATATTAATTTGTGTTAAAAAAAGAAGAAAATACCCCTGTCACAGTATCCTGCATAATATAGCGAATTTCCGTTTACAAAAATTAGTTTTTCTCGGAAACTGCTTGACATAGAATTATTGTTCAAAAATCCTTTTTATGTGATTATTTTCTCCCCTTTCCAACGGTGTAGGAAAATATGGCAAAAACTTGAGGAAATTTTGTCAAAAAACTTACTTTTTCCACAAAAATTTTTTATGGGAAAATCCCTAAAAATCCCTTCTGGGCATCGGACGTGTCTGACTTTTTGGACTTCCAATATTTTTTCCAAATTTCGTAAAAACAGAATTTTTTGTTCGAGAGTTATATAAATTTTAGTGAATGTCATTTTTGGCTTCTAGAGACTTCAAAATAAGTTATTTCTATCACAGTTCCGGGCTCAAGTAGCATCAAGACAGTGACTCTAATAGTTGAATTTTCGGTTCGAAAATTCGTTAAAAAAACCTACTTAAGCCACATACTACATTGCAAAATATTTGACTGTGCGGCCCGCTAAAATTTTTTTTTTTTTAAAAATGGCCCGCCATTCAAAAAAGGTTGCCGACCCCTGATTTATCGTAATGAGAAAAAAAACCTTTGTACATTAAAGTATATATAATTAAGTGTATCTTGACGACTTTTCCTTTTATTTTTGATCAATCATCTGCCCTTGTAAGCCTGTTGAAGGTCACAGCCCCCCCCTCCAAAAAAAAACGGTACCAATGATTCAAAGAAAACTTTCGATTGGATTAAAATTGGATGCATTCTCTTTATTATGGTGTTTTTTGTAAGATTATCTAGAATCAGCCCTTAATATAAAAAATTCGAATTTCTAGAACGCCTAGAAGGTCAAAGGAGCAAGTTTTCTTACTTTTTTATTCAAAATGACGCCAAAAAAAGTATGAGGTCTGATGGGCTGATTCTAGATAGTCTAGACCATAATAAAGAGAATGCATCCAATTTTAGTCCAATCGGACTTATAGTTTCCTTCGAATTGTTGGTACCGTTTTGAATTACCAAATATAAATGTGACATTCGACAGGCATAAAAGAGCAGATGGAAGGACAGACAAAAAGAAAAAAAGTTCAAGATAACTTAATTATATGTATTTTACCTAATGTACAAAACTTTTTTTTAATTACAATAAACAGTTTCTCCACAAAAAAAATTCCCAAAAGATGTTTTTTTTAGCACATCAATTGTAAAAGACCCCTTAAATTGTATCAAACCAAAATTATTCAAATCCCTTCAACCACAATCCACACTTTTCCAGCGGTAGTGTATTTAAGTACCTATGATTTATTATTCAATTGTATTAAATTTAACGAGATCGTAAATACGAAACGTGCAATAGACGATTAATCGTCTGGTATCTCGCGACGAAGACGATAAAGTAAAAAAATTTAAAAAAAACAATTCGAAATATCTTTGTAGTACTCGTAAAGTCGTAATACATACATACCCAAGTCGTAGATTGAATTCAATTAAAAATCGAGAAAAAATAATCGACTTGCAAGTCTGATTAATCAACTTTAATTAATAAATCGACTTAGTAATAATTATAACAAGATTGATATTGTATAATAATCCATTGATTAATAGAAATGAAAATAATATAATATGTATGTATGAATGTCCGTTTTCATTTATATCAAGTCAAGTGCACACTAATTAAATGTTATTGATTGTGTAAAGCAAGATGGTGTAAGATTAACGTTTTTAATCAAACACTAATCATTAAACTATTTAAAATTGTTTAGTATAAGTATAAATTATAGTAGAGGTATTTGTTGTATACAGATGGAATTTTAAACTTATAGAAATTCAAGTTTTCAAAATGAAATTTTTTCATTAATTTATTTTAAAAACTAGCTGTATCAGCGACGCATTGATATAAAATCAATGAGAAGTATGTATATAAGTGTAATAATTAAACAGAACTTGTACTGAACAATAGTTTTTGTGTAATGCAATGCACATGCTCAAAATGGTTTACATATTAGGGAAGGAGGAATTTTACAGTAATAAAAAGTATCTTAGGCCCAGGTAATAAGTTAACACCAAACCAAATTTCATAAAAATCCCTCTAATAATTTTTATGTAATGTGTGCACATGCTCAAAATGGTTTTTCTATTTTCCCGTGGGAATGAGACATTTTCCCGGGGTAAAAAGTATCTTAGATATTGGTCCAGGTAATAAGTTAATACCGGACCAAATTTCATAAAAATCCGTTCAATAGTTTTTGTGTAATATGTGCACATGCTCAAAATGGTTTTTCTATTTTCCCGGGGGAATGAGACAATTTTCCCGAGTAAAAAGTATCTTGTTGACTCATGTAATAAGCTATAATCACACCAAATTTCATTAAAATCCGTCCGGTAGTTTTTGCGTGATGCGTGAAGAGACAGAGAGATAGGCAAAAATTTTAAAAATCGCTGTTTTGATATCTACATCGATAACTATTATTTACAGTACCAGTAAAATTTTCAAAAAATATTCCATGTACAGAAATGGTCTCGTTACAGTTTTATTATATGTAGGTATATAGATGTAAGATTGACCCAGATATTTCCACAATTCAAAAACTTTAAGGACCGAATATACTGGTACGACAGAGTGTAATTTGACCGAATTGTGGCACGTGACACAACGCGGTCAACTTGGACATTCCCACCAATTCGCTCAAATGGTGGTTTCGAAGTGTTTGTACATGACATTTTTTTGAAATTATATAGAAGGCCTATAATATATTTTTATTATGCTACTTGACCCATACCCAGACAGTCAAGTAGAAAATAATAATATACAATTAAAATAAATATTGGTTTTGAACAAAAAAAAATTTAATACCTACACGTTTTGGTGAGCTTCTTACAATTTCTTATTTTGTCTTAATATATATGTATATGTGTCCGCACGATAACTCTCGAACAAAACTTCCTACTATTTTTACGAAATTTCGAAAAAATGTTGGAAATCCGAAAATCTTGGATGACTTCGTTAGCCAGACATGTCCGATGTTTGAAACTGGTATGTTGGGTATTTTTCGTTTTTAATGAGTTTTTTGCCAAAATTTTCCGAAATACCGAGTTAAAATTATTACCAATTACAGGGTGTTTGAACTAGAGATGTCGATTTTAAATCGATTAATCGATCTTCGAGCTTAAAAAATCGATTTTTTTTTCGATTTTTTTCATTTGAATCGATTCATGAATCGATTATTAAAAGTAAGAGATCGACAACCGATTTTTTTGAAAAATAATTTCATTTTTATTTTAATTCTACAAAGAAACATGTATTAAAAGAAAACACCAAAAATATTATTGTTAGTTGTTACTTTTTACCCGTTCTGATAACAATGGGTAAAACTCCCCATGTGGCTATACTCGTATGTATAACTATATACGCATTATCTTTCCTAATTAGTTCCAGTAGTATCCAATGTGCCAATAGCCAATATGTATACCATATAACCATATAACATAGATGTACTTACCATATGTGTACTACTATGAAGACCATGAATACAAAAAGAAAGGCAGACCACCCATGTTCCAAGTGATGCCTCTTCTACAAAAGGACTTACATATTTAGAAAAGTTTTTTTGTCAGTTTGTTTGAAATTTTTAAATAAACTTGGCTCATTCCGTGATATTCGTTCTATATATTCAGTTGCATCACTCCAATTTTTTCCTACTTTCACCAATCCACGTTAGCTCATCGTCTTTCCAAGTATAATATAAAACGTTTTTACATAGTATACCTTCCATGTACTATCAATTAAATTCCTTAACAAACTATCAGTTATTTTTTTTAAACCTTTCAAAATTTCGATTTTTTAAATCGATCTTACAGAATCGATGTTTTTTTAGTCGATTTTTTTTGGATCGATTTTTTTAAGTTCGATTTAAATCGATCCAAAAATCGATCTTTTTTTTGGAGAATCGGCATCTCTAGTTTGAACCATATCTTATCTAAACCAGTTTTCGATAAAAATGAAGATTTCTCATCAAAGAAATGAGTTTTATAATTTGCAAAAATTCAAAACTTTAAAAGATTTTCTTTACACGATGGTAAAAAAATCTTTAAACTACTTCAGAGTCATATGCAATATTTCTAAACTGCACTCCTATACAATATCGAAAAATAAAAATGGACTATAATGTTGTTTAGTAAGGTCAGTTTAATCACGACACTATAAGTGTAAGTATAAAGGACCGAACAGACCAGTACGGTCGATCGTATCATTTGCACGCAAAAGTTATTACACCATAAAATAATGAAATCATACTATGACATCCACTCAAACCGGCCGTAAGGTGACCGTCTTGGTCTGTCCATACGCACCTACCTTTTTTTCAGATTTCAGAGTTATAAATATTTATTACAGTAATCAGATAAATAAATATCTACTTACAAAATAAATAATAAAATTATTATTTTATTCTTTCTATCAGATTTTTTTGTCAGTTATTTTAGATATAATAAAATGAAATAATCAGTCGTTGAATTCGTGACTTATTTATTATAAATTAATAATAATATAGTTACGGGAGTGTTTACAACTATTTGTAATTAAGATCAAATTACTTGTTTACCATTCATGCAATTTTTTTTTATTTCCAGTAAGTCACAAATAAATTCATTTTTGTATAACAAATTTTTTCAGCCACTACTTGAATAGTATGTTAGTTTTTTAATAACAAGTAAATTAAGGTATAAGCTTCAGTTATTTACTAATAATAGTTACTGCAATGATTATGGCAATGATGCTGTACCGATGGGACCGATGGTATTAGTTACCACTACCCCCGCTCTTATAACTAAAGCAATAGATGCGGACGAAACCAGTTTATTGGTGTTGTAAATACACAAATAAGTGTATTAATGACATTCTTTCGCATTTTACACAAACATTGTGTTATTTGTGTGTTGTTCAAAACAAAACTAGATCCAAAACCAGTAAAAAAGCACTTACAGGCCTTAGTAAGTAATGTACTTTTAAAATTATTATTATAAAAGCGAAATATTTGAATTTTTGATTTTAAAAGAAGTCTGATAACTAAAGTGAAAAATTCCTCCTAAAGTTGCAAGTTCCGCCCCGACTGCTTCTAACATGCCAATAAAAAGTTATTTCAAAAATATTGAATTTAAAAAAAAAAGATTAATCTTGATGATGTTATCCGAAAAATTTTGAGAATGTACGAAAATATGGTTTTAAGATTTTGCTACTATTCACTTCATTTCTGACTATATTAGGCGAGTACTCTCGGTCAGATAGAACTTACTCAGGGCTTACAATTCCGAAGATATTTTGTTTTTAATTTTGTAATTCTGTTTCTTTCCTTTGAAATTAGTGAATATTTTTTCATGTAAGTTACCGTTTACGTAACTGATAACTTTTCATTTATTATTTATCATTTTGTTTTTGTGATTCTTGTAGTATCAAAAGTCATGGATGCTTAAGAATCGTTAGATTTCAACGTGGGACTCTAAGATTGCATCCGAGGCCAGGAAAATAACTTTTACGGCCCTCAGTAAATAATATAATATTAAAAATTTTAAACTTTGTTTTGTTCCAAAAATAGAAAAGCTAATATCTTACAAAAGCTCTGAAAAAATGGAATGAGGCAACTGATGAGCTAAATAAAGACTATGATATGCGTATTTCTTCTCTGATATCAGTGGTGAATTTACCAGCAAGCTGAGTCGGCTGGATCCTAGGACGCCAGATTTTAGGGGCAGCAAATTTCTCGTCACAACTCGTCATTTACTTTTTTTAGTGGGAAAAAGTGCTAACAAGTTATTAATTTTAGCTTTTTGGGATAAAGCAGGGGCAACATTTTTTATGGAGCCTAGAGCGGCACTTTCTGATATTGAAGGTATATAAAAATACAATTTTTCACTCAACAACATTTCCATAATTATCTAAATCTGAAGCCACGTTATAAAGATTTATACAGTTATGTATTTACTGCACGCAAAGGACATCCCCAGTGTTCGATCGCACAAAACCATAGTGTGTTGTTACACCTTAAAAAATCACCAATGAATTATTAACCATTTAGAAATAATAATGATAATTTGTTTAATATTATAAACTCAATCACTTTTTTCTTTTATATAAAATCATTAACAACAACAACTGATCCGAGCGGCGGTGATCCGAACTGATCGAACGGACACAAACAAAAACGTTACGCTCCTTTCACATTATACGGTTTTTGCCGTACGGTAAAATAAAAAACCGTACGGCTTTTTACCGTGATATTGTTGCTTTCACATTGTACGGTTTTTTGCCGTTGTAAACTGAATATCTTCATTTGATTTGTCACATTACCCAAGTAACAAATTTAATTAAAGTTAATTCTATAAATCAGAGGAAATAGAAAGTAAGATTATTTATTATCACACTCTTTGAAAACCTGAAAAATGACGAAAATAAATTTTTCAACTATTTTCGGATGTGATTAATTAATTACATCTGCTTTGATTAATTACTTGGCGAACTTAAGGATTCGTCAAAACATCAAAACACGATTTCGAAATTATATGCAATTTATTAAAATGTTGGTTAGGTATCATATTCAACATTAGTTTCATCCATTTCACAAATAAAATTAATAATTAACATGAAATTCAACAAAACAATGTTACTGCCGTACGTTAAAAAACCGTCTAATGTGAAGGCATCCATTTAATTACATACACTACTGAGTTAAAAACGCCGTACGGCAACCGTCAAGTCCAGTGACAAGAGAGGGCTGCTACACGGCACGGCAACGGCATTTTGCCGTGACCGTGTAATGTGAAAGGTCCAATGCCCTTCTTCACTCCACTAAAAAAAATGCGACCGTACGGTTTTTTGCCGTACGGCAAAAACCGTATAATGTGAAAGGAGCGTAACGCCATCGCACGCCGTCCGCACCGCACCGCACCGCCTGCCCAAGATACACACCCAATCCACAAGAACATATAGATCTCGATTTGATTTTCATCGTGGTAGTAAAAGAAGTACAACAAAGTATGTAATTCATAATGTTGTTTTGTTATTTTATCGCTAACGGATCTCAATAAATTGCAAATAAAAACCTTCCTTCAAGGTTCTATACTACTCAATATTCTGATCTGTTCTTGTAATCGGACTTTATTATTTGTTAGTTTCATTATTTTATTAATTGTAGAAAGAAAAAATGCAAAAGTAACCACGCCAGTAAGTTTTATATTATCCTTTTAGGCTAATTAATAAATTAAATTTTATTGATATTTTGCAAGTGAACTGGAAACAGTGCTTGTTGAATAATCGTTTTCATAGAGGCATGGCTCGCGCTGTACGATTATGCACAAGGACGCCCAAAATATAATGGGTGCCTTTTTACTTTTCCGTCCTATGAGTTTTTTGAGAGTTGCCATTTCTATTACAACCAAATTTTGATGATAGAAATGGTACTGGAAAAGATTCACGTACCATGTGAGTTTTTTGAGAGTTGCCATTTCTATTACAACCAAATTTTTATGATAGAAATGGTACTGGAAAAGATTCTTTTCTTCGATGTAATAGAAATGTAACCAAGCAAAACACTAACGGTTAAAGTAGCCTCAAGTACATATGCATATTTTTACCGCCTAATTGATAAATTAAAGAAAAATTAAAAAATTAAACTTGGGTAAAAAAATTTTTTTGCTCATTTATGTTGTTAATTAATGCATTAGATCAGTTTTATCGAAAAATTAATATATATAGTCTCATTTAAAAATCTATAAGTTTGTATCATAGCCCGAAAACCATAAGAGCTATAAAGCTCCTGACTATAGCAATCGGTTGCCCCCGTCAATATCTACAACACCTATTTGAACAATTTTTCGATTAAATCAACGGTTTTGGCTGTAATAAAAATGGCAACTCTCGAAAAACTCACACAGTATACGCTTCTCACTAGATCTTGACGTTTTGAGGCCTAAGGAACCCACAAAACCAAATATCTGGATAGGAATGTTTTGGATATGGATTTGTCTGAACATTTTGCACATTCAAAACAATTCTTCATGTAGAGAATTAAAGAAGACAAAATTTTGACACGCTTTGGTCGATGGTTCTGGAATTATTTTTAACTTTTTAGAAAAATTAAAAATTTCGGATTTTTTTCGATTTTCTTTGGATTTGGGTTATGGCAATGCAAGGATATGAAATTTAGATATAAAAGGTAGAATGAAAAGTTCAATTATTTTTTGGACAAAATTTTTTTCAACGTTCACATAATTTAGGAATCTTTTGTTTTTGATCTTCCTTATCGAAAAATTTTTTTTCTTAAATGGTGTTACAGTGAATAGGGTGACTTGAAATATAGACTTTTCGCCTTGAGAGGGACGAAGACAAAATTACGAAAAATTTTGTAAAATAAAATTTGTAGAAATTTCACTTTACAACAACTTTCTTTCCAACGACTTTCCTTAAAAATTCATTCACCTGCTCCTAAAATTTCAAGATATATTTGACTGGACCAACAAATTGGTTAATTTGTCCATACTCATTTTGTAGCCCAATTTCAGAGTTTAGGTACATTTCCAAAGCAAAATATTAATCATAAAATTTCTGGAGTATACTGTTTCAAAAATGGGTTCAAATTAATTGATCGTTGAACTTTCGCAACAGGGAATCTATATTTTTAACGTTTTTCTTTTTTTCAAAATATAAATTTTTTAGGTTTTTGAACTTACAGACTGGATTGTCATATTTGTAGTAGTAGGTACCTAAAAGTTTTTAATTTCTAGCAGGGAAAGGTTCCCAAGTGTCCGCCTCCGATTTAAATGCCGCCGAAATATGTTGTTCTTCGTCGAAATCTAAGAGACACGTATTTTCTTTTATCGACGGAAAAACGGTCTAAAGAGGTGAAATCGCCCTTCAAAAATGGGGGAGACAATTTAATTTTACAAATATTTCGAAAACAGTAAGAGATAGAGCAAAAGTTTAAGCTGTCGATATTGCTCCTTTTTAAAGAGCTATCTATTGTTATTATATTTGTTCAAATTACATCAACAGGGGTGGTTGGGGGTTAATTTTACAAAAAGGGGGTGAAAATTAAACAATATAAAAATTTTGTTTACAGATTTGAAATCTACGTCAAAAAACCTAA
Organism: Brachynemurus nebulosus; assembly: GCA_035578155.1. Classification (NCBI taxonomy): domain Eukaryota; kingdom Metazoa; phylum Arthropoda; class Insecta; order Neuroptera; family Myrmeleontidae; genus Brachynemurus; species Brachynemurus nebulosus. Next base: position 3,605,106 of record JAPWDM010000019.1, on the reverse strand, counting down.
TTGACCTGTTTTTGCTCAATGTCCTAATATTAAGTCTAGCGGTAGTTAACTAGGGGGTGACTGTGTCGAATAGTCGTACTACTTGGGTAGTTCAAGAAGTTCTTCTTCATAGAAAATAGTTTAAGACAATTAGAACAACGTAGAAATGAAATTTTCAATTTCAAAATTCAGTTTGAGCAACATTGGAGAGGGGGTGAGTCGTCCTCTTAAATTACATACTAGTTTACATACATTCATTTTTAATGGGGAATGTGGAAGTGAGTCACCCTCTTAAATTACATACTAGTTTACATACACTCATTTTTAATATTAACATACTGACAGTGGGTAATAATGTCACAATAAGTGGTTCTGAAGTTGGACTATCGTATGTAAGGTTTTTATTAGGTTTCCATTCATTTTGAAAATATCGTTATTTTCGGTATCGATAATTTTCGGTAAAAAAAAAACTAAAACATGATTAAAAAACAAGCCTTATACAAACCTTACATACGAGAGTCCAACTTCAGAACCACTTATTGTGACATTATTACCCACTGTCAGTGTGTTAATATTAAAAATGAGTGTATGTAAACTAGTATGTAATTTAAGAGGGTGACTCACCCCCTCTCCAGTGTTGCTCAAACTGAATTTTGAAATCGAAAATTTCATTTCTACGTTATTGTAATTGTCTTAAACTATTTTCCATGAAGAAGAACTTCTTGAACTACCCAAGTAGTACGACTATTCGACACAGTCACCCCCTAATTAACTACCCCTAGACTTAATATTAGGACATTGAACAAAAACAAGTCAATTAGATTTTTTGACGTAGATTTCAAATCTGTAAACAAAATTTTTACATTGTTTAATTTTCACCCCATTTTCGCAAAATTGATCCCCAAATTTTAACCCCAAACCACCCCTGTCGATGTCATTTGAACAAATTTAATATCAATAGGTAGCTCTTTAAAAAAGAGCAATGTCGCCAATTCAAACTTTTGCTCTAACTATTTTGTTTTCGAGATATTTGTAAAATTAAATTTTTACCCCAATTTTTGAAGGGCGATTTAACCCCTTCAAACCGTTTTTCTGCCGATAAAGAAAAATACGTGTCTCTTAGATATCTACGTAAAATAACATATTTTAGCGGCATTGAAATCGGAGGCGGACAGCTGGGAACCTTTCCTTGTAAGTCTAAAAATTAAAAAAATTTTATATTTTGAGAAAAAAACAACTTTTTTTTTAATATGGATTTACCTGCTGCGAAGGTCAATTTTATGATGACTAATTAATCTGGACCCATTTTTTGAACACTACCCAAGTTGTTTCTTTTTCGATTTTAATAACATTGCAACAGAATGAATGAATTCAACGTAAGTTAGTTTGCAAACTGGCAAATGTTGCGCTCCATCAACAGCTACATAAATATTTCTTCTGCAATGTATACATATAGTTGAAGAACATTTATTGTTTCATTAATGTCAGCATAAATTATGATATATTACTTTATTTATTTACAAGTATTACAGACTCGTTAATACCTGATTATGCGCCTTTACATGCCTGTAAATACCATGGCATGGATGCTATCTTGTAGTTGTTTACAAGTACCATATAACATAATCAATAAACAAAAAAAGTCAATTAAATTAATTCAATTTTTATTTGCAAAAAGAAAAATATTGTAAAATACGTTATAAATTCAATAAATTATTAGATTATTACAGAATTTATGTACTTTCAAGACGTGGTATTCATACAGGGATTATCAGTAGATTTAATACATAGAAAATTTTGAGTAAGACGAAAATTAAATGAGACCAGATCTTATAAAGCAGATGTTGATAATCTTTTTTGGGTGTAGGTGATGGTGTGGTTGGGCCCTTGTGGTTAACTTTTTGGTTTCCAGTGTTCTGATCTTTTTATATAATTTGGTTATTGGTCATTTAGTCAAATCCAATCAACAATCTAAAATATTACACATTTGGTTAAACGTTGAAAACTTAACATTTTGGAAATTTTGGAAATTAATGAAATGAGAAAACGAACCCAAACCATATATTCTTAAAGTCGGTTTGAAAAAGTCTGCACTGTTAAATTCATAACATCAAGTTCAAATTTTTTGATAGCTTATTAGATGGCGTCAATATTAGAAAAAAATTTTTCAGTGTCTTAAAGGCCGAAAATAAAATAATATGGACAAATTTTCAAAATGGTTCTTTCCATTTTTACTAACATTAGACACGTAGCATCATTAGAAAAAAGACTTCTATATAATTAATCATATTTCTAAAAAGAATTTCCATATTTTGGTAACAAAAACAAAAAATTCACACCCGCAGATTGCCTTAATTTAACTTACCATTCCAATTCAAATAACTTCAATAAAATTTGATATAAAAAAAAAAATTTATCTTGGTCACGTCATTAAGTTTTCTAAAATTTTTTAAAGCATTAAAAAACCGTAAATAAAACGACCAAATAGTGAAATTTGAAATAAATTGTAGGTATTCAAAGTGTGTTCTTTTAATACAAGTTTAGACATATTTTCTTAAAAACTTGTTAAGGTATAGTTGGTCGGTAAAAGGATTTTTTCAAAAGATTTTAACGAAACTTCTCTAGATATTTATTTAATCCAATATCGATAATACGAGCCTTTACCGAAAAAAAAACTGACCGCCCAAATTTCGAGAAAAACGATTTCAAAATTTTGTAATTTTAACACGGACTTTTATGGGAAAACTCGGGCAAATATGTTATTTAATACAAAGTTACAAACTTTTTTTAATATAGTTTAAACAACGTTTTTATAGAGCTTTTTCAACAATTCTTTTAAATTGCTACAACATAAGCGCACGGAAATTCAAAAAAACAAATGGTATACAAATATAATAACTGTAGAATATTAATACATTATTTATTTTTTGATTAAAGAAATTTTTTTGCTGAGTTGTACCTGACTATCTCAGAGCAACTACGTTAAAGATGTTAATAGATCATTATAAAGCCTTTAAAAAAAAAACGTGACCCCCTCCTGAATTGCAATTTGGATCCACCTCTGATTCAGAGTGTATGCTTGACGTCATATTACTTCACACAATTTAAAAGTAATTTTAACCTTTTTTTAAATTTTTAAGGAGTCTCCACATTCTCGCCGAGATTGGACGAGGTTCCTCGCCGAGTTCCTCGCTGAGGTTGGCTCAGGCATATGAATAGCATTAAAACACCAACCGTGAGGCACAACGAAATGACCCTCTACATTCTCGATTCGTCCAACCTCGGCGAGAATGTGGAGACTCCTTTAATAACTAATATTTGTTACTGTTTCTATGCGTAGGTACTAGGTACCTATCGAACTATAAAACATATCCATAATTCAAAGTTTTTCCTTGAAGCGAAAAAAAACACAGAATCATCCGGCAAACAGATGGGAGAATCTACTTTTCAAAATCTAAAATAATTCTGAATTTTTTTTTCCTTAAATATTTTGCTCATTATAAACCTAAACAAACGCGATAGGTACTTCATTGTCATAAGTACCTACATTATTTACATTTCAAAAATATAAAAGTAATTTTTTTTTTTTTAAATCTGTCTGTACTCTTCAGATATTTTCATTGTATTTATCTGTCTTTCTTTCAAAGCTAATCATTCAAATATTTAGTGCAAATATTATTACAATAAAATTATACTATACAAATATATCAAACCCGCCCAATTTTTATATTGTTACCGCGAGACCGGTCCGAGCCGCGTGTAGCTATTATTCACACCTCAAATAATCATTTTTTATGATTTCGTATATTCATTTTTTTTTTTTTTTTTTGATTGTATATTTTATAACACATACCAATAACCTTGCTCTTAAATATTCATTTAAGTATAGTTAATATAAAAAAAAATTTGCACAAATATGTGTTAGACTCGCATCAGATCAGGGTTCCTCAGTAGCTAGAGTTTTTTTTTTATAGTTTTCGAAATAAAATATATGGCATTTAGGTACTTAAATTCCAATTTTAGTAAGTTTTAGTGCCCACAATTTTTCAAAATTTTTACATCACAAACTATCATTTTGTGATTTTCACACTTTTTCACAAACTAGCCTCCAAAATGAAAAATTTTCAAAGAAGCCATAACTTCAATTCAAGAACTCTTCCTATTTGTATCAAAAAGACGGTGATCGTGAAAAAAATATTTTTGCCCCAAGATATTAGGTAAGGGAAGATTCGCTAAAAAAAAATAAATCGCTTTTTTTCTTTTATAATTATGTTCCTTAAGGTGTTATAAATATTCTCCTAAAATCTTATTTTAAAAAAGTAAAAAATCAGAAAGTTATGGGCATTTTAGTGGACGCACTTTACTATAATTCAATTAAAAAAAAAAAAACTTTAAATGCTATTTTCTCGAAAGTACGTTTTTCGATGTGGTTCCTCATGTATCGAAAAAAGTGTGAGATATCGACATAAGTTAAAGTGCATATTATTTTTCGATGTCGTCAGGAAGTAGGATCTTTTGGTTTCATAATAAATTTAAAAATGGTGGCTGTTTATAGTCGAGAAAAAACAATGATTTTTGAAAATTTTATTTCAAAATGTAATATCTCGCTGGTTTTTTATATTTTTCTAAGATCCTAGTTAGTGCCATAACTATGTGTAGTGCCATGTATATTTTCAGAAAATTCTTGATTTTTTTTATCTTGGTTCACTGGGGATTTCGGGACGTGAGGAACCATCAAGGTGGAAAAATCTCGCAGTGTCCATTTCAAAGAGATTTTTTTGTAATCTCAAGACATGTAGAAACAATGTTGTATATTTAGTTGTTTAAAAAAAATATTTTTTCTACTCCTGCTGAAGAACACACTCATTACATATCCATTAATTGTTGAGAAAATTAGGCATTATTCAAAGGTGTGGAGGAATTTTCATTACCTACTCACTACCTTTTTGACCAATGAAATCACCGTAATAACCATTATTCAATGGGCTGGCTTTTGTTTTGTGTATAATATACGTATCAATTTTGAATTTCAAATATGTTGCGTAGTAATATCCAAATAAACAAAGTAGCTTGTATTTTGTTTTCATCGTTTGTACATATATAAACATTTAATGAAATTAGAGATAG